>CM057451.1:201275000-201762500 GCA_016271365.2 Neoceratodus forsteri | reverse complement strand
TCTGCAGCATTAGGATACAGGGTGTTGAGAACCAAGTACAGAGCATATTTTACAGTAATAACATAGGGATGAGGCATGTTTGTGATTAGACAATGAGGATTACAAAATAAAGGAATAAATCTAAATCTGAGAATACAGTGGGCAAACAATGCAAGACAATAGACATGCAGTAGATAGGACCCTGTGGAAGACAATTTAGTAGACAGGTAAGGAAAGGAAGACAGGGCTGATAAGTGCTAAGAGGGTAGGTGCAGGAGAAATCTGCAACTGGGGAGTAAAGAGAGTAAGTGCAAAGGGGGTTGATGCAGAGGATAGTCGAGGGGAGGTTAGAAAAGTGAAAGCCTGCTGAATAAGGGTAACCTGGGGGAAAAGTAAGGGAAGTGTCAGAAATGGTATTGTGCAGAAACAGGTTAAGAACTGCTGCCAGGGATGGAGGACCAGGAGCTAAGGAGGTTTAAAGCATGAGCATTGGTCAGATGAGATGAGGTGGTGATGGAGGGCTTACATATCCCTTGTAGATATTTTGTTACATCCCTAATAACAATTTCTGTAGGGGAATTCATAAGTTCACTAAGCAATGTTAAACCTTCTGGTGTCTGGTTCCAATAAGGGGATAAGAACTGTAATCTTAACGTCTCAGTGGTTTTGCAATATAAAAAGACATGTTCTGAAGTGTCATATTCATCAAGCCTGTAGTCACATTGCAAATCCAGACCAAATGGCTTGAGTCTGTTCCAGTATTTGTACAGCAATAACTTGGAGAATGTTTCAAGTCTTAACCAAAAATATATTCTCCTATCCTCAGGGTTCCTCAAGAAGACAAGATATGGTTTTATGCTGTGATAGGTATTATTCCTTGTGTACCACATATAGATTTTTAGGTTTCTTATGTGTTCCAAATTCTGGTTTTGAGACATGTTCTGCAGCCTGTCTTTAATTATCATCATATATTTTGGGGAAATACTAACCCCTTTTAACCAATCATACTAGAAGTGGTGTAACTGAGCTAATGTAAGCATTGCTTCTGTCTCCTTAATCCAATGAGATGGGGAGGCTGCTAATAACTAGGACTTTTCCTCTGACAGACATTTTTGTGAGTTTAGATTCATTTGTAATTGAATGTTTTATTCAATAGACCAGTTTCCTGATTTTGGTTGTTATCTCCATTTTCCATCTCCCTAGCAAAGCCCTCACTATTTCTGCTGGTGTGGTTCTAGAAATATGCCGAACTAATTGATAAAATTGATAAATTGTGGTTTAATGATTGTAAAACTATTAATGGATCAAATCTCTGCTGTATACAATACACTGCTCTTCATTTTCATCTCTGCCAAGTTTAGACCTGGGATTAAAGTGGACCTCCCCCCCCCATATTTCCTTTTAAATCAGAGTGGAGCATCCTATGCCTTCATTAATTATTTTTTTGTGTGTTGAATATGCTGTGCTCACAAATTGTTAGATGAAAAGAGTAAGCCAAGATAACAGTATGACTTCAGTATATCCATCTTTACATTCTCTAATTTTCATTTTATACATGATTTTTGTCTTAGTGTACATCTTTATCTTACTCTAAACCACATTTATTTTGAACTTATTCTTCAGGCACCAGTCTTCCAAATTTATTAATTTTCACTTCAATCCATGTGAATAAAAAAAGGAAAGACATAGTAAATCATCTGTGTATATTAGAGCAGGAACGGGGGTTTCATTTACCATGGATGAATGACCATCTGGACCAAGCAGCTGAGTTGGTAAATCATGTATGAAATGATTAAACAAGAAAGGATCCAAGAGTCAGCCTTGTTTAACACCTCTGTTTGGGCAAAAGGTTTCAGATGTATTACCATTTAAATCATATCTGACTACTGTCTGTGTAAAGATTTATTATCATGAGGATATCTTTATATATAATTGTTGGTGATAGCTTGGTCCATAATAATTTTCTTGAAGAGGTGTTGATGGCACCCTTAAATTCAATGGAAGCCATATATAATGGAATTGTATGTCTGGTATAATAATTTTCAATTATATATTGAAGAATGAATCATTGATCCATGGTGGAATGTGCTTCATAAAAACCTGCTTGCTAGACATTAAATATGTTATTGGATTATATCCATGAAAGTAGTCTTCTCAGGATTAGTTTCTTAATGATTTTCTCTAGGCAATCAATTCAACTTATAGGCTATAGTTTTCAGGTGAATTAAAGCTGCCTTTTTAAAAAATGGGGACAGTTATATTCCCCTTCCATTCCCTTGGGAAAAAAATCAGCCAAGACCATGTGATAAAACAAAATCAACAGTAGATGTCTCCACCATTCAACTTCTATTTCGTAGAAACATAGAAAGTGACGGCTGATGGGAACCAAAGAGCCATCTAGTCTGCCTTGAGTGCTACACCCTCTCTTAGAATTTCTTAGATACAATCCCCTCATGCCTATCACAACCAAATTTGAATTTTCCTACTGTTTTGGAGTCAGTGACTTCTGCAGGTAGGCTATTTCATGGAGTCGCCACCCTTTTCATAAAGAAGAACTTATATATGTTACCCCGGAACCTCCCTCCACTTAATTTCATTTCATGACCTCGTGCCCTTGTGGAGCTATTGATCATAAAAAGTTCCTTGGTAGGGAATCTGTTTATGCCCTTCAGGAACTTGAATGTCTCTATCATGTCACCCCTGTCTCAGTGCAGCTCCCATGAGCACATGTTGAGTTGCCATAATCTGCTTTCATATGGCAACTCATTGAGTCCTTGTATCATTTTTGTTGCCCTCCTCTATACCATCTCTAGTCTATCCATGTACTTCCTGAGATAAGACCTCCAGAACTGTACACAGTACTCAAGATGGGGCCTTACCAGGGACTTTTATAGTGGCATGATCACTTCCCTCTTTCTACTTGTGATGCCCCTTCCTATGCATCCCAGCATTTTGATGGCATATTGTGCCACTTTTTAACTTTGTCTGCCCACTTTTAAATCATCAGAGATGATAACCCCAAGATCCTACTACTGTTTGATGACTGTTAGCTGCTCCCCTCCCAGATAGTAGATCGTCCCTGGGTTGCTGCTGCCCAGATGTATCAATTGTCATTTTTTGCATTAAATTTTAACTGCCACATGTTGGACCATTTTTTCTAGCTTGAGCAGGTCACTTTCCATTTGTTCCACTCTGTGAGCAGTGTTCACACTGTTGCAGATATTTGTGTCATCTGAAAACAGACTCACCTTCCCACTCAGCCTCTCAGTGATGTCACTTATAAAAATATTGAAGAGTAAAGGACCTTGGACAGACCCCTATGGCACCCTGCTGGTCACCCCATCCCTTGATGCTGCCCCATTGACCATCACTGACAGGTTTCTCTGATTAAGCTAGCTCCTAACCCATGATACCACTTTCTGTCCCACTTCTGTATGCTTCAGCTTATTTAGCAGACTTCTGTGTGGGATTGAGTCAAAGGCTTTGCTAAAGTCGTGATAGATAACATCCATGGCTCCCCCTTGGTCCACTATCTTAATAACCGAGTTGAAAAACTTAATCAGATTAGTCTGGCAGGACCTTCCTGCCATGAAGCCATGTTGTCTGCTGTCCAGCTATCCAATCTCTTCAAGGAAAGTTAAAATTCTTTCCTTTCACAGGGTTTTCATCATCTTGCATACCACCAAGGTGAGACTGACAGGGCGGTAGTTACCCACCACCTCTCTGCTTCCTCCTTTATGTATGGGAAGCATTATTACCCTTTACCAGTCTTGTGGAACAATTCCTTCCCTGAGGGATCTGCTAAAAAGATCTGCCAGATGTGCTGATAATTCATCCCTAAGTTCCCTCAGTATGCGTGGGTGGATGATGTCCAGCCCTATGACTTTATCTATCTTCAGTTTATTGAGTTCAATCCTTACCCTCCCTACTGGGAAAGGGGGTGTGTCTAACCCCATTGTGCAATTGTTAACTCCTTTAATGGTGTGCCCATTTCCAGGCTCCTCCTTTGTATAGACAGAGCAAATGTACTAATTTAAGACCTCTGCCTTCTCTACGTCTTCTATCTTCTTCCCATCACTGCTCATTAGTCTAGCAATACCCCCTTGTTGTTTTCTTTTGTCACTTATGTACCAAAATAAGGTTTTTTACCTCCTTTTACCCCCGGTGCAATTTCCACCACAGTTTGTGCCTTTACCTCTCTAATCACCTGAGAAGCCTCCATCAAGCAGTTTTTATAAGTGTCCCTATCCCTGTTGCTATTTGAGCCCTTGTATTTTTGAATGCTAGCCTCTTTGCTTTTACCACAGCTGCTACCTCATTTTTGAACCAGAGAGGATTTTTCCTTTTCCTCGTCTTACTGACCAGTCTGGAAAATTTGTCATTGACCTCTGCTATTGCCTCTCTTATGTTGGTCCTGCATACTTCCACCCCCCCTTGGTTTACTCCTCTTGAGAAAATCTCTAAAGCGTATTCTCATCTGATCAAAATCCATCCTACTGAAGTCCAGGGCCCATGTCTTAGAGTGATTTGCTTCCTCCTTAGTATTGGCCTTGAACCAGACTTATTTGTGGTCACTTGTCCCCAGGTGACATCCCATGTCCTCCTTCTTGACCTTGCTACTGTTTGTGAGCACTTGGTCTAGGACTACATTTTCCTTAGAGGTAGCTGTGATAAGTTGATTGAGTCCAGCATCTTGCAGGGTGTCCAGGAAATCTTTGCTTTTGGCTGTGGATGCTGTGCAGGAGCACCAGTCTATGTCTGAGAAGTTGAAGTCCCCGTCAGTAGGACTTCTCCATTTTCTGCCATTTTTACTATGCTTTCCAGCAAAGCTTTGTCTACCTCTTCCCCTAGATGGAAGGGGGTTATAAATCACTTCCAGTCTGAGGACTGAGTTTTTGCCAGGTTTGAGAGTGACCCATAGAGCCTCAGGTTCTTCCTGAGTTCTTCAGACTTCCATGGTCTTTATGTCTTCCTTTATATACAATGCAACTCCCTCCCATGTCATCCCTCTCTGTTCTTCCTGAATAACTTGTAATCTGGGATAGCAACATCCACTTATGACTCTTATTTAGCCATGTCTCAGTTACTGTGACCCAGTCCAGTCCTGCTTTCACCATTGTGGCTGAGAGTTCTGGGACTTTATTTGCTAGACTCCAGGCATCTGTTAACATTGCCTTCCATTCATTGGCATCCTTCTTCCTTTGTGTCTATGAGTTTTGTTTCCCATGATTTTCCCATATATGGTGGAATTTTTATCTAGTCATTGTGCCTTGTTGCTTTTGACCTCATATATGGCTTCCGTTATTTCTACAGTGTGATATGTAATACATTTTTAGGTAACCGCAAGTCAGAAACTATATTATTATTATTTTTTATTATTGTTTATTCTTTATTGGATATTTCAGAAAAAAACTCACAGTACAATACGTAACATCCATAGCTCATTAAACACAAAAAGGCAATAGACAATTGCACTAAACATGCAACTAAAGAAACCTAGAAAACCTAGAAACCCCAAAATGAAAAAATACCAGAAAGAAAATAGACAAAACAACCCTCCCCCCCATGACATGAGGTACAAAATTATAAGTATACATTTTGGGCCAGATATTCAAACTGCGCCCAAAATGTGCACAACAGCAGGAGCAAGCACAAGTCAATTGTGCACATGCGCAACAGATGCGATATTCAAACATGGAGCAAGCCAAATTGCTCAACCAGCCAATGTCTGAATATTGCACAACCTGTGCCATAGTGCCACCAGGAAGGGGAAGCTGAGCACATATGATGCGCCATAGTGCAACAAGGCCAGCCCAGCTGAGCAGTCCAGAGGCACCATAGCGCAAGCAGAGAGCCCTCCAGCAGCAGAGCAATGGAACTGCACAACCAGGGAGGTAGGCAGTGACCCACCACCCATGCCACAGATGGGCACAGGAACACACTGCAGAACAAACAATACACCCCCACACCCAAAGCACAGCATCACTGGTGGAGGGACGGAATATCCACTGGCCCATGGGGACAAGCCAACAAAGCACAGCTGGGCCATGGTGCCCCAGCACACCCACTGGCAAGCTGAGACTGCCACACAAAGAGGGTGAACAACTCAAGTGCACAACAGCACCCCCCTGTGCACAGCACACCCTGCACTGGTACCCCAAGACACCACCCATGAGCAGTGACTGTGACCATCACTGCAGGAATCCCCATGCCCCCCGCCACAATCCAACCATGTGTGCCACAGAACCATACAAGCTATACCCACCAGGAGCACCCAGCGGTGTGTGGCAGAACATGGCCAGACCAGCTGAAATCCACTACCACACCAGGGACACCTCCCCACGCACACACACACACATTCCCAGGACAATACCACCCCAGATGCCATGCACACTACTGCAACTGAGCACCCATAGCCAGCTGCAAATCAGAGACCACCACAGTATTCATATCAAAATAGATTTATAGAAAGAAAATTTGAACAGGAACACACAACTATATACAGCTATATACAAGAAAGGTGTGGGGGTACGGGTACATGGTAGGGGTGGGTAAGGGGCAGGGGTGAAGAACTGGGTGAGGGAAGGCAGGGTGTGAGGGATGGGTAAAGGGGGTAGGTGTGGGGCAGCTACTGCCCTCCAGGCTGCACATCAGCAGGCTGCCTCTGGTCCTGTGTCCTCCTCTGATGCCTCACTCCCCTCTGGTGCATCTCCCTTAGTATGCCCAGGGACTCCAGTGACACTTCCAGCAGGCAGTGGACAGCCTGCTCGATCCTCCACAGGACCTGGACACCTAGGACAGGGGAACAGAATCAATGGCTGTGACTGTCCACAACCCTGAAGCCCACCCAACATGCATGGCATACAGCCAAGTGCCCTGCCCCTGTGATGGATTGCACCCACCCACAGTGACCGTGCACAAGACAAGCCCAACCAGGCAGCAACAGCCATGTGTGCCACTGCACACACACACCCCACCCATGACCAGCACAGCACAACCAAGGCTGTACAGTGATGTGGCTACATGTTGGGAAGTTAGTGCCACAGTCATGTGCCCAGTGCATGCATGGACCACCAGTGATGCACTCACTGACATGCAGTGCCACTGGACAGTACTGACTGTCACAAGTTGCATATATGGCAGTGTTGTCCATGGATGGTGGCCATGCCCTGCCCCCCCACAGCATGCAATAGCATCCATGATGTAATGACACTCACCTTCATCAAGCCACTGCTGCTGCTGCTGTGGCTGCTGCTGCTGTGGCCCAACACCGCCACCACCTCGGCCAGCCACCTCTGCAACCCCTCTCCAAGCCTCATCCTGGGCCCCCCTCCACTCCTCCATGCCTGTGGGAAACAAAAGTTGAGAAACACATCAGTGAAATCCCTAAGCAGACAGCCCCCTGCCCCAGTGAGTGTGCCTGCCCACACAGCCAGACCCATACATCACACACCTGCAAACACCATCACAGCCAACCATAGACCAACTCTTCCCCATGTGCTGGTCACAATACACAGTGTTACCCATGCGGACAATACGGGTGCATAGACGGCTCAC
Source organism: Neoceratodus forsteri (assembly GCA_016271365.2). Taxonomy (NCBI): domain Eukaryota; kingdom Metazoa; phylum Chordata; order Ceratodontiformes; family Ceratodontidae; genus Neoceratodus; species Neoceratodus forsteri. The sequence goes on along the minus strand of CM057451.1, from coordinate 201,754,964 downwards.
CAACCTGGCCTAGGCACCACACCTCTCCTGGCATGTGACCTTAGGCGCACCAGCAGTGCCCACTCCCTCCTGCGCAGGTCACTTTACTGGTGCCTGCACTGCTCCTCTGTTCTCCACTGCCCAGTGGCCTGCTCAAGATCAGTGGCCACCTGCTGCCACACATGGGTGTGGGCCACGTTCATGGGTTCCTCCCCAAATAGTGGCCCATGGTGAGGCTCCACCACAGCCACCAGGTTGGCCACCTCCAAAGCACTCCATTGTGGAGCTCTCCTGCGTGCCATCCCTGCAGGTATATAGTAGGCAATATGGTGCTCTGCAGCATGGCAACCCCACGTGGAAATGTTGCACAATACAACTCCATCAGTCCCTATCGCGCTGTTCGTATAGAGCCATAGGTCCCTATCGTGCTGTTACCGAACAACGCGATAGAGCTACAGACATGCCATACGTACAGTGCCAAGGGGGCAAAGGTCAGGCACAAGGTCATGGGTCCCTAGCGCAAGGCCACGACAGCACCATCGACGCCCATACACGTCCAGTGCAACCGTTCGCCTGCGTGCCATTGCCACAGTGGACTATTGCGCAGTTGTGCCACAGCGCCATGTGGTGACCAGTGCTGTAGCACCACTGGCACAATGGTGGCCGTGTCCTGAATTGCCGATCGAGCACAGCACATCATCAGCACGGCAGACACCTGTGTAAGCTACCTGGGCATGCGCAGTGTGGTGTACTACGCAGTCACAGAACTGCGCCATTGGCTCAGCCGGCTCAACCGTATTGCGCAAAGCACAACAGCGCGATATTCAGCCGTCATATGCAAATCATCCGATTAGCCATTCAATGGTGCAGCGATGCGATTTGCATCTCATTAAAGTTGCTCCATTCCTAATTTGCATGCATTGTGCTATAAATGTGCGACATTGATCTGCAGTGGCCATATTCAGTTACTGCAGCTGATAGGTGAGTTGTATGCTGTGTGATGTTCTGGACTATGGTCTTAGGGAATTGCTGTATACTGCACAGTCACAGGTGTCAACCTTCACCCATACAGACATGGCCGAGTGAGGAATGGGTGAGGAGGATGATGGTGGGTGGAAGAGGAGGCCCAACTTCACGAAAACGGAGACAGATGCACTCTTCGAGGCCTACCTGGAGGAAGAGCCACTACTCAGTGGACAGCGGAGCACCCCTCAGGCCCATGCTGCTGCATGGGAGGGGGTGGCTCACACCGTAAACCAGCACAGAAGCCACCAGTGCTCCATGCAGGAATGTAAAAAGAAGATGGGACCAACAGGAGGAGGGTGAAGGAGAAGGTGGCAGTCCTCAGGGCGGCACTCGCTGCTACAGGCGGGGGACCAGCCGGAGGTGGTGCAGCTGACCCCGGCAGAGGACCATCTTGCTGCATCCATGCAGCGCAGTGCCATTGAGGGCATTCCTGGAGGTGGCTTCCAGACAGGTGGTAGCCCATCGCTGCATGGTATGACACGGTCGGGGCGGAAGGTAGATCACATGCACTAACATGTCCTCACTTTCTGTTACAGATCCTGTGCGTCTGCAGGGGACAGTGGTGGAGGGCCCGCCCACTGTGGACATCCAGCCGGAGTTGGAGGAGGGTCCATCCACCTCTGCTGGTAGCCAGCGTGCTTTGCACCAGTGTGCACGCCTGGCTGCCATCTCTGATGTCGGTGAGACAGGTGTGAGGGGTGCCTTTCCTGTGTCTCAGCGGTCTGGCATGCAGGCATGCCAGCACACTGTGGCTGTGGCATGAACCTACACCATTGATGATGCAATGACCATTATGGACATTGACACGTGTGTGTCACATAATGGACACACAGCAGGACAGCTCACACCCATGGACCTAGCTGGTTCCAATGTGTGTGCCAGCACATCAGCACAGTCCCAGGCTGTGCCTGTCAGCACTGGTGGGACAGCACCAGTGGCTGTACAGGTCACTGGCACTGTTGAGGCCACAGCAGTGGTATGACTGGTCCCTTGGGCACAGCAGGCAGAGGGGCAGTAGCAGCAGTCACCCACCGGGTCTGGGGGTACAGGGTTCAGTGGTGGTGTATGTACACCACCTGTTGAGTTGCCCATACCTGGTCCTGGTGAGCAGCGCCCACCCTCAAGGGGTGATGAACATCAGGCCTTTCCATACCCTGAGGGACAGGTTGCCGATGTGGCAGGTGACCCATTTGATGAGCACACCAGCCTGCTGCGGGCATCAGTACAGCAGCAGATGTAGGTTGCAACGTCTGTGGAGGCACTGTGTGTGGCTGTGGAGCGGCACAGCAGGGACAATGAGAGGATCCTTGCAGGGATTGACCATTTGCAGATGGATGTGACCGCCGCCATTGACAGGCAGACTCAGGCATTGGTCGCTGTGGTGGCCGCATTCGGCACACAGTCAGGTGCCCCATGCCACGCACACCACACAGTATGCTATCCACTTCCCATTCCCAGCATCATGCGGCACCCAGCCTGTCGATGCCGGGTTCAGCTATGGGCATCCCGAGCACCCCTGGTGCAGGTGTGTTTGGTATGCTGCAGACCCCTGTGCAGACAAGGTCGAGCTCGTGCAGTGGGACCCCTGGTGGTCCATCAGTGCCACCCCAAGTGGCCCATGCTCAGCCTGCTGGTGCTGCTGGGTCTTGGCGGGGCTGCCCATGCATCCGAGGTGGCCGTGGCACAGTGCCACATGACTGACCTGTCTCCTGGTGCGGGCCCTGTCTGGTGCTGCCCTGTGTGCAATGTGTGTTATGGTGGGCAGTGCACCAGTCGGTGCCCTGCCCAACATGCCGACACATGGACCACCTGCACACCCTCCCTATTGCTGTCCACAGGTGCGTGTGCATGATGATGCCTGCATTGCACTGTACACCAAAGTGCAAGGGTGCCCAGCATCTGACACACGTACATGGACAGTACAGGTGGTGGAGGTGGCCTGTAGATGTGTGTGTTTCACATGTCTGTTCTTGTTCTGCTGTGCACCTGCCCCTGTGCACTTTGTGCCTGGTGTGTGTGTGTGTGTGTGTGTGTGGGTATGTGTCTGTCCATGTGGCGTGTGACTGTTCACCCCTCCCTGGTTGTGTGTTTGTGCTCCTGTACCCTTCCACTCCCCTCGCCGTCATGCACCCCTGGTGTGTCACCCTGTGTGTATGTGGGTTGCGTCCTGGACAGTGTTGGTTGCACATGGCCCCATGACTTACCTGTGTTGTGCAAAGTGCTCCTCTGTGATGGTGTCCCAATGCAGCTGGGCCAGCCGGATCAGTTGGGGGTCACGCCGTCCAAGGGGGGGGCTGCTCATCCCCATCATCACCGCATCACCAGCATCCCATTGCTGTTCCTCCTCGACCTGTACAGCTATCCCACAGTCTTTGGGCCACAAGCAGCAGGATACAACAGGCTAGGAATATCCTACAGGCTCTTGAGGGCTAAAAATTGTGAGGGCACCGCTGAAGGTGTCTAGGCATCAGAAGCATGCCTTCAGCATCCCAAACACCCGCTCGATGATGTTGCATGTGGTGGCATGTGCCTCATTGAAGGCGATGGGGTCATGGGGTGCCAGTAGGGTGAGCAGCCAGGATGGAGGGGTATCCACTATCACCTGTGTGGAGATAGTGGAGGTTAGTGTCATGTTCAGGCCCATATTGCCCGTAGCCCTGTGTGCCACTCCCATGGCACCTGTGGCCTACCCACCCTTGCCCCCACTTTGCCACTCCTACATGCATACTCACCCACTAGATGTCCTGTGGGGATGTTCCCACTCTCGAATCAATGGCACAGTGCAGACTGGTACCATATGAATGAATCGCGTGTTCCGCCAGGGTGTGTGGCACAGACATTGATGATACGCTCACTGGCATCACACACCACCTGGCAGTTGACACTGGAGAACCCCTTCTGATTGTGATATGTGGCCCCATCAGGGCCAGGTGGCATGTGAATGGCCACATGGGTGTAGTCTGTCACACCTAGCATGCCAGGCATACGTGCTACCTGTGGAACTCCTGTATGCTTGCTGTAAGCTCTGCCGCGGTGCTTGGGAAATGGATGTACTCCGCAGCATGTGGCAGCAGTGCGCTGAGGAATTGGGTGAGGATGCGTGATGTAGCCGACTGTGTTATGCCTGTGGTGTCCCCTGTTGGCCTCTGGAAGGTACCCCTGGTGAGCAAGCACATGCAGGCTGTTACCTTTGTCTCCACTGACAGAGTGACTCCGTCGTGAGGGTGCTTGCATCACATCACTGCACAGCTCACAGAGCCGCCTCAGTATTGCCCTGTTCAGGCAGTACCGGCCCACAATATCTATGTCTGAATACAGCTCAAAGCTGATGTGGGCACGGTGCTGCCTGTTGGGGGCATACCGCCGACGGGCCCTTCCACAGCCACGTCCCCATGCAGCATGCCTTCTCACCCCCCTCATTACAGCTTCCATGTGGAAGCTGGCACTGTCCATCTCCCTGGCTTGTGCCCCCCCCACTGTTGATCTGTTCCCCCCGCTGTCCTGACTGCTACCTCCACTGCACCGGGTACACCTACTGGCCTCTGTACTCTGTGGCCCTCCACACCTTCAGCTGTCCCTATTCTGTCCTCACCACTCCCTGGTCTGCACTGGTTACTGCTGTGGCCTGCTCTGTCTGGCTGCCCCATGTGTATTCCCTGTCACGTTCTTGTGTCTCTTCCTTGAGCCTTTTTATTTTGGCTCATTTCCGCCATGGCGCAACTTCCGCCTGATCCACTGTTGCGCATTGCGCAAGCCTTTGAATATCGCATTGCACACTTTATGCATGGTTCCACCCCCTTCGGTTGCACATACCTTCATTTGCATTGTGCTGTTGCTCAGCATGTTTTCTGTGGTGCAACTGCCTCCTGCTGAATATCGCACTATGGTGCATTTTTGGACTTGCGCTGGTGCAACCCTATTGCACATGGCGCAACCCTTTTGAATTTCCCACCCTTTATGTCCAATACAATGTCCTACAAAAGTGGTGAAGTAAAAGGTGCATGTAAAGTAAGAAATCCTAATATTAGGAGATATGTATCTATGCCTCAAATTCGACACAATTGAGGAGATCATGGAATGTAAAAATGAGACCTTTTAAGATATGAGACACAGGGTGAAAAGAGGTAGAACAACTAAGTAAGGAAATTAATTAGTTAACACAAATTAATATTAGTATTAATATTAGAAGGGACTCACTTCTAAAGATTTATGAGAGTAGTAAGTTATAAAAGGCCCCCTTTTGATTTTAAAAATCTGTAAGTTCCTGTGGAGGCTAGCAATTAATTTAGCTATTTGCAAGTTATGCAAAATAGTCAAAGACCATTCCCTGAATGTTAGGACGTTATTGTCTTGCCAATGTCTCAGGATTATTTGTTTAAAGGAGATAAATATTAACACTAGCAAAACTTTATCAGAAATGCTGGCATTAAAACACCATTTGCCAATTTCCAACGCAAATCGTAAGATAAATAAGGTTTAAATTTATATAATTGACCCAATCTACAATTAATTCTCTTTTTTACTGACTTTACATGAGAAAGATATATCAACAAGGGGTCTAAAAGAACTCCCAAGTACTCGAATTCTGACACCTGATCAAGTAAATTCCCCTGAACATCATGCATAGTCAGGGGAAGACATTCGCCAAGTCTTACAGGGCTTCCAAACAACATAGCCTTGGTTTTACAAATATTCAGAAGCATCAAATTGGTAGTAAGCCAATGACACAACTTTTTAAACCCATTTTCTAAGGCTACATTGATATATATTAAAGACTTTCCCTGATAATACAAAATCAAATCTTCTGCCTATAAAAGACATTTACACTTATCAAATATGGAAGGGACTTGATTAATAAACAATGAAAACAACAGGGGTCCAAAAATAGACCCTGAGGCACTCCACTAATAGTATAACAAACTAATGAATTAATCAAACCAATTGAAACAAACTGAAAATGCCCCTGAAAAAAAATCAGAAACAAGTTCAACTGCAGAAACAGCCATTCCAAGAGTAGCAAGCTTCTGACTAAGCAGTGAATAATTTATCAAATCAAAGGCCATGGACAGGTCCACTAAAGCTGCCCCTGTCAACATTCCATCATTACAACCTTTAAGGATGGCATTCATGAACCTGACCAGTGTTGTACCCGTACCCTTACCCCACCGAAAACCATGCTGCTCTTCACAAAGAACATCTGCCATCCCCAAAAATTCATTCAACTGACCAGTTAACAATCTTTCAAAGACTTTCCCCAAGGTATTTAAAATTGAGATAGGTCAATAGTCATCAACTCCAATAGGCATTTTTGGGGATTGGTACTACCCGAGCTACCTTCCATGATAAAGGAAAAACATTTGCAGCAATACATAAATTGTATACTACACTCAAAGGTTCAGCAATAACTTGAGCAGCCAACCTAACAAATCTGGCATCAAGCCCACCCCCACAATCACCAAACTTATCAGGCAGGAAATGTAACAATTTCAGTACTTCAGTGGCAGCAACCCATCGGAAGACAAATGGAGCTGAAGCATCAGTTTTCAATTGATCATTAGCACAATTAACCACAACATTATTACATTCAATAGAGTCAGTAGATGAAGATTCAGGAGACAAAATTGGAACATTAACAAAACTTAGATTAAGCAAATTAGCCATCTCAAGAGGATCAGAAACCACCTGATCAGAAGTTTTAATAGAAGTAAGGTAGGTCTTAACCTTTGGGGAAACAAGATAATTAATAGTATCCCCAAATTGCCCTGGATTCTAAGATGCACTTTCCAACTTAGCCTGAAAATAATTAATCCTTGCTTGTTTCATCTTTCTTGATAACACATTTCTAGCTGTCCTATAATCTTACAAATGCCCAATAGTTAGAAACATTTTGTACATTAACCAAGATGATTTTTAATTTTTCACAAAAACCTTCAGCTCATTAGTATACCATGGGTGTAACACCCCTCAAACCTGGGATACTCGAAGGGGAAAAAATTTATTCTGAATTTGTAACAAATGATGACAAAAAAAATCAACAGCACAATTGGGGTCTGGAATAGATGTCAGAAATGTTCAATTCAAGTTATTTAATTCCCCGAAGAAAATCTCAGGAGCAATGTTAAAATTGCAAGATTACACAAATTTAAATGGGATTTTTTGCTGTCTAAAATTCAGAACAGCAAAAGTAAGCTGATGGTCACTAACAGAATCCCCAAGAACACCAACTCGAGACACTATCCCTACTCGGTTAGTAACACACCAGTCCAAAATAGTATGATTCATAGAATTCAAATTAAATCTAGTAGATTAAATAAGCTGAGTTAATTTATAAGAACCTAGCAAAATTTTCAAAAGTACCATCCATATTTGCCCAACTCAAATTAATATCACCTATAAATACAAAATCATGTTTTTGAGAAAAAGGGGATGTTTTATCTAAAAAAATCTTGTAACCCTGACTTACCACATTTAGGGGGATTGTAAAGAGCACCTACAATCTCATGTTTAGCACCTCCTAATAATAATTCAAACAAAATCCAATCATTTTGTGTTTCAATAGATAAGCTGTTAAGTAACACATTAACATCTAAATGTTCTAAATAATAAACAGCCACACACCCTCCTACTCTTGTACCCTTACGGTCAGATCTTATAATCTTATATCCAGGTAACTCATACATACCATCAGAGACAGAAGCTTTTAACCAAGTCTCTGTAATGATCACCAAATCTGGTTTATATTCAGACATAATAAGTTCCACATGGGCCAATTTAAGGAGCAGAATCCACACATTTAAATTTAGAATTTTAAGACCATGAGTACGATGCCACTCAAGTGAGTTTGAATCCTGTGGGCCAGGATTGGGCTCGACATCACCTGTCAGCATTAATAATAAACCCAAAACAAAACATTGAATAAACATACATTTACCATTTAACAACATACCAACTAAACAAACCCCCAACAAGGCCAATATACAACCCACAATCCCAAGAGAATATTTTTCATAATACAATAAATGAACAGTAACTATGATCTTCTCTAACCTGATTAGTAAATGAGACATGGAAAAATCTACATAAGGAGCATGTAAATAAAACTGACTGTCATGATCATTTACTATTAATGAATCACTCAATGACATGCAGCAATATAACATCCCACACCAACCCAGCATTATACATGCCCCCCAAACTGATTTATACACTACTCCCATTTCACGCTCAGTGACCACAGGCCCTCAAATCACCTCAATCTCCTCAAACTCCTAACACTTTGCAGCACTTCACCGCATGGATGCCACTTTGCCACAACTGTAAATGCCACTGCGTTTACCTGGTGCAGCAATTTATACACCTCAACTCTACCCACAATGGGCTGACCACCACCAATAGGGGAGGAGGCTGGGCACACAGGTTTGCTGGCTAGGTAGTCATGGAAACACCTCACGGCTACAATGAGGAGGCAGCTGGTGAAATAGGTAGCAGACTCTTTCCCCAAACCAGCAGGAGGCAATTAGCAACAACAACAAATTACTATAGCAGCAACAGTTTCACAGTCAAGTGACTACGGCATATAAATTGTTTCAATAATGAGTAATCCACTGAATATTTGAAAGCCCTTCAGGCCTTCCAATAGCAGCACAGTCACCAGTCTGTCATGGACTGGATGTTCCATCCAGTTAAAAAGGGTTGAAACTGTACTTAGCCTGCTCCTAACTGATCTCGCTCTATACAGCAGTAGAATTCCTCTTCACAGCAGTCCAGATACAGTACTTAGCATCAGAAGACCAGGGTTTTGTAAATATCTTTTAAGTTTGAGATTATAATTGTTAAAAATGTGCCTGTTTATGTCCTTAATAAAATGGACATCCATATATTTGCCTATCTGGTTGTGCACCTTTAGCGAGATTCCTATTGTGGAGTTTTTAAGTTCAGGAGGTAAATTTCTAACTTTCGTGTATAACAAATTTTCTGGAGGTATTTTAAGGTTTTTAATTACATAAAGTTCAGTGTCTAACCAGATTGATTTGTAAATATACTCACTGGTTGAGGGGAGAGTCCATTTAATATATTTGTTGATATGGGTAGCCATATAATAAAGAATAAAATTAGGGATTTTAATGCAGCCCTGAGATTTGGGAAGCATTAATTTACAGTATGTAGTGTGATTTTTAGAGGTGTACTTTGCAAAATAAAATTGTTTATTGTTTAAGTCACATGATGTGCTTCTGAGGATTGGCAGCATCTCCAGACCACTCTGTCCCTATCGCTATTAAAACATTATTTTTAAAAATTATTGCTTTTCTTGGGCTTGGGAAGCATTTCTACTCATGGTATTGACCCGGTGCATCCATGGAGTATCTTCTCTTCATTTAAAATGGACATGGAGATGAAACAGGTGCCCCCACACCACACACCACCCACAACCCTGGAGTGGGAGAAGAATGCAAAGTGGGCCAAGGCTCAGTTGAGTGTGGTGGTGAAATATGCTCCATTCTCTGCTGCATTGACTGAAGATCATTTCCTGGCTGAATTTTCTCCTATTAAGGACACGTTCCAGACTTTAACAAGTGAGTTACATGCCATTTTCTGGTGAATGAGATTTTAATTTAATGCATTGGAGATACAAGGGCCCAAGTATCCTCCTTGGATTCATGGCATAACAAGGTGGACTCAGAGTTTGTCTCATTAAGGCAGCAAATTTCCAATTTGGAGGGCAAACTAAAAGATCTGGAGGAGCCCTCTCGAAGGAAAAATTTGGTGATCCTGGGGCTGCCGGAGAGGGTCCCCATGCTGTACTTTTTGCACAAATATTATGTGAAAAATTAGTGGGATTCTTCCCCAATAGTCCAGCATACATGATAGAATGTGTCCACCATTCTCTTTGTGCTATGTCCCCATTGTCCAAGCCCCCCTCATGAAGCACTTCTTAAATTATATAGATTGGCAACATGTGCTCCTTAAAATTAAAGATCTGCAATCAGTTACCAGGGTTGTGCATGAATTAACATAGTGCAGGCCATTCCATATGAGGTGAAGAAAAAACAAACTTCTTACCACCCCATCAACCCAAAGTTAATAGCTGCCAGCTTTAGATTTAAGGTTCAGTATCCAGCAAAGCTTCAGCTGACCATTAATGGAAAGCAAAAGGGGTTGATGCAGCTGAGCAAGCCAGCCAAGAGTTGCCTTCACTATTACCAGATTTGTTTAAAGCTGCCTGATTGTTCCTCTCTTGAATAGCAGCACTCGTCAGCTAACCAGTTTTGCAAAGTGGTATACTGGTACATGGGTGGATCATAGTCTACATTTCTAGATTTGGATGACTGGACTTTGATCTTTGGATTGGGCATCATGAGGTGGGAACAATTTTCCTTTTTTGATTGGATATGGGGCTCAAATAGCCTGGACTTGTTTTTCAAGGGAAAGATTTACTGGAGAGGACAATTCATTAAATGCTTCCTTCATTCCAGTATATGCCGTGTGACTGGTTCACTTTTTCCTTGGTCTGCTTCTGGGAGTCTATTCTGTGGTCAGTGTTATGCAGGTGATCTGTCCATATTCAAGGTTACCTGATTTGACTTTAGTTTATTGCCCTCTATACCCGTTTTGACTTTCAGCTGATTAACAATAATTCTGTTTTTTAAATTTAGAGGACAGTGACTTGGACCTCGTGGATGATCATTGTGTGGTACTATAGCCCCTCCTTAGCAATGGACAGTTATGTATTTGCAGGGGGAATACAGGTAGAGCTACAGTTTACTGTTCTGGAACATTTGCTTGTATTTTGCATTAGCTGCTCTCCACTGCCTGAGAGTTTGCTTGCTCAGCTGTCAAGAACAATTTTTAGAGTGTTGGGCTAAAGATTTTTTCCCAGAGTAGCACTGCAACGCTTTGTTATTTCCTATAGGATCTCCTCTACTCTTGTTCAGAAAAGCTGACATTACTGGATGCAGAACTGTTTTTTTCAAGCTGATTCCTTACTTTAGCACATTTAAACTGGATGATGGAATCAGATATTAGCTTATTTATTTTCCTTAGGCGTTCTTCCCACATCTTGAATTGGCTGAATGTTTTCTATATACTATACTTTGTTTTAAGTATGCCTATACTAAATTAATTTATTATACATGGTTTAGTAGCTATTCTCATTTCAGTTTATTTTTTAGCTTATATTAATATTGGACATTTTATTTTTTCTGTTGAACTATCAGAGTGGGTTCCTTTCTCTTAGCAGAAGTTGGGCAAAGGTTGAGGTTATACTTATCTCATACCTTCTAGTAGGGAAAGGCACAATTTGAGGTGCTTAGATGTTTTAATATATTGTATAGGAAAGGAACACTCATTGTTCTTGTAATCTGTCAGGACATCTGTACTTTTTGGAGAGGAGGAGGAGTCTGGCAGGGGAACCTTTGAACAACTCACTGGCCAGGAGATTTTGTGGGTGCGGTCTTTTGGATCGGCATTAGAGTTTAGTATTTTTGGTGAGTTTAGAGAAATATTTTATGAATGTGGGGAGGGAGGAGTTTTGCAGTCCCTAGTTGTGGCTTAGTAGGGTGTATATTGAGTTATTATAGGGGATTTTGGGGGAGGAAGAGGAGGGATTACGGTTGCGGTGGGTTTCTTTTCCTATGGGGTGTTACAATGGGCTCTGGTGAGGAGGAGGCCTCCCAGAGTATGAAGTATTTGGAGTTTTTGCTACAAGAGTGTGTTTCATTCTGGATTTTGGTAAATGATGAGTAAGCTGACGTACAAATTTGTATGATGGAACATTAAGGGGACACAGAACAAGCAAAAATGATACACGGTTCTGGATCACCTCCATAAAATTCAGGTGAGTGTGGCCATGATCCAAGTATTCCACATGAGAAGAGAGGATATTGTTTAGGAGGAGCTGGGTCGATTGGGCTTTTGCAGCAGGTTCCAGCATGAAGAAAGGAGGGGTGGTTACATCAGTGGCAAGGGGAGTCCTGTTTCAGTTAATATGGAAATGCTGGCATAAGGAGGGACGATTTCTATTTATGTTAGATTGGGGATTTCTGAAGTCATATTAGGGTCCATTTATGCCCAAATATTGATTCACCAGGGTTTTTCTCAGAGCTGGGGCTAGAGCTAGTCTCTTTTCCCAAACTTCTAATTATACTAGGTGGGGACTGGAACCTGGTCTATCAAAATGATCTTGAGAGAATGGGGTCCCAGAGGAAAGGCCTTTTCACTGCTCAGCAGGGGTTTGGGGGAACTAATGGATCAGATGGGCTTGATGGATCCTAGGTGGACCTTGATTCCCACAGCTAAGCAGTTTATGTTTTACTCTCCCCACATGGAACCTCTTCTCACCTAGATATTTTCCTTTTAAGTAAAAACTCCGATTCAGGACTTATTTCTAGCAATATATTAGCTGTTGTTTTATCAGATCGTGCCCCAGTATCCTTCACGTTGAGGTTAAATGAAGCTGAGAAAAGGGATGGGATATGGAGATTAAATTCTCAACTCCTCAAGGATCTGCAATTTACACAAAAAGTGAAGGGATTTCTAACTAAATTTATGGAGGATAATGAGGGGCTAGTTTCTTGATTGGATCATCTGTTGGGTGGGGCAATAAAATGTGGGGTCCAGAGAGGAATGTTTATGGTTAGCAGTTAAACAAATGAAAATTCATATCTGTGAGGAAGAACAATTTTGTCTGAGATTAGACACATGGAGAACCGGCTATCATCTACTTCCCCCAGGAGTATTGGAGACAACTCAATCTCCTTCGAGTAAAGAATTATGAGCTACTTGCTGAGAAGGATGACCTGGCTCTTTTACATACAAAAACAAGGTATCCTGAATAGGGGAAAAGAGCTGGGAGGTTGCTCGCTTGGAGACTTAGACAGCTCAAGGCGACAAGAGTTATTCCCAGGTTTAGGTCAAGTCCACTTGATGAGATTCTTACCCATCCCAGGGACATAGTGGAGGCATTCAGGCCATTTTTTAGTAGGCTATATGAGGACAGGCCTGCTATCCCAGAGTTTCATACCTGAATTTCAGAATGTTTGGATGGTGTCCCTCTTCCCTGCCTTACCCCATTTGAACAGGAGCTTCCAGATGGTCCTATACAGATTTCAGAAGTAAGAGAAGTGATTGGTCAGCTCCCTTTGAATAAAACCCCTGGGCCAGATGGGTTTTATAATAAGTTTAATGTGTCTCCTTCACTAAGGCTTGAAAATCTCTTATTCATAAAGAGGGCAAGGATGAATTACTCTCATCTAGCTATCAACTGGTGTCCTTGCTTAGTTTGTATATTTTTTTTTTATTTAGTTTTTAACGAGGTATAGCACACTAAGCTGAAAGCTTTTTTACAGGAGCAACCTGGGAGCACAAGGAGGTTAAGTGACTTGCTCAGGGTCACACAGTATGCAAGTGGAAGCTGTGGGATTCAAACCCAGGTCTGGTCTGCTGGATGTCACCAAATTTGCAGCTCAGAGCCTTAGACCACTGCACTATACTGCCTCCAAAGTATATAAAGTTGTTGGCCAAGATTTTGGCAAATAGATTGAAGACAATTTGGAAGGGTTTGGTTTTTCCCATTCAGGTTGGATTCATGGCCAGTCACCTCTCAAGTGATCATCTGTGAAAGCTTCTTTATTTGATTTCTGCATCTGGGGAGCACAAGATACCTATGGCTTCAGTCTCCCTGGATGCAAAAAAGGATCGAGTTTCTTAGCCACATTTGTTTGCAGTGTTCAGAAAATTTAGCCTCCCCTCTAATTTCTGCAAATGGGTGGGGTTCCCTACAGTAATCCCTTGGCACAGATTCTTTGCAACGGACTCTCCTTGGCTCTCGTTTAGCTTCGGAGGGGCACCCGACAGGGCTGTCATCTCTGTCACCTTCTGTTTATTTTGTATTTAGAGCCTCTCTTTTCTAAGTTGCATAATAATTCAGTCATAATCTCACCATGTCTATGTAAATATTGCATAGTATTAATTGTTTTATGTTACTCGTCTGTCTTATCTCCCATGTGATTGAACTGAATGCTCCTGTAACCCTTCTCCCAGATTGCACCTGGAATAGAGCCTTGGCTCAGTGTGCCTTTCCCGGTTATCAACTTTAAATAAATGAATTAATAAATAAAAGGGATCCTACTAAGTGGGGATAGATATAAAACTTTGGCCTCTGCAGATGATTTGCTATTACATGTTGAGGACCCCTTGACTTCAATTCCAGTTACATTGGCCAAGATACAGCAGTTCTCTGAAACAGCAGGTTATAAATTAAACATAGAAAAGACACAGGTTATGCTGTTACACAGTTTTGTGACTAGGCAGGAGATACAATGCTTTTGTCTGGCTTGGGAATTAATGGGACTTCGATATTTGGGAATCCTGGTGCCTCAATTCCTCTCAAATTTGATGAAGTCAGTTAGGTTGGATCTTCAGAGATGGGTGACCTTACCCTTGTCCCTGTGGGGTCATGTCAGTACTGTCAAAATTAATATTCTTCTGAGACTGTTGCACTCCCTGGGTATGATGGGAGTATATTTACCAAAATTGTGGTTTTTGCAACTACAAAGACTCCTGAATCTATTTTTATGGAAAAAGGTGGGTGGTTTGCCATGCTTATTTTAAACTTACACAGCTGAGAGAGAGGGAGGGTTACGCCTTCCCAATTTCTTTTTTTTTAATTCAATATACTTTATTAATTGTATGCATCATACAACAACGTGTATAACAGTGGTATCACAGAGAGCTGCTAATACATTTAGCAAAACAGGACAAACACAAATTATATGGACAAAAGGTGAGACACAAACATAAAACACAAACTCCCTCTCCCTTCCCCTCGAACCCCCATCCCCAAAATCTTGTGCATCAAACATGGGGGAAAAACAGGTAATTTAAGGGTCTGTCATTTAAGGGCTCCAAAGAGATAATAGGGTCAAAAGGGGCTCCCATGGAGACTGAAAAGAGGGTAATCTATGGTGCATGTTGGCAAGATGCTTCTCCAACTGAATGGCTAGTAAGGTTTCTTGGTACCATTCTAGTACAAAGGGAAGGGAATCCTCTTTCCAGTGCCTTAACATTACTAATTTTGCCATGGCTGACACTAGGGCAAGGTGAGCCTTCCTAATTCTGGGCGTACCGGGGGGTATGAAGTTAAGTGGCCGCACTCAGGGGTAAATAATGTCTCTAGAGACCCAGAAGGGTGTCTAAAGCATGTTTAATAGAGTTCCAAAACAATTGGGTCTTCAGACAGCTCCACAGCATATGGTATAGTGAACCTGGTGCCTCACCACACTGAGAACAGAGTGGGAATGTAAGTTTTCCTATTTTTATGTAATCTGACAGGAGTATAGTTTAAGTTATGCATAATGTTAAACTGGGGCAGCCACAGCCTTTCTTGTTTGATAAATTTATATATAGTTCTTCATGCCTTCTTCCAGAGAGTAATCTCTGCTGGAAGAGACAACATCTGAACCAAGTAGTAGCATATACCTGTTGGGAGAGATGCGTCCAGAGTTGTAAGTGTTTATAAACTCTGGAAACTGCATGGGGCTGGTTTGCCACCTGAAATACAGAGGGCAAATCCTCTCAGGAAGAGGAGGCCAGGGCTTGGATCCCAGAAATGAGAGTATGGCATACTTTAATTGCCAATATTTGAATATATCCTTATTGCTAAGCTGAAACTGTCTCTGAAGGGAAGGAAAATATACTAGATTGTTGTCATGCCAGAAATCGGCAAGAATACATTACTGAAGCAGGGGCCAGAAAGATAATGGAATCACATGGTGATCTATCAGGAAATGTTGGTTATTAAATAATGGCTGGCTAGGCAATTTATGCCAATTAAGAGACGGGTTGGCTTGTATTTGGTGCAGTGCTCAAAGAGACTAGCCAATAGGGGAATTTTTCAGGGATCGTGGAAGATGGGAGGGAAACTGGTATGCCAATGCCGAAAGAGAGCAATGTGACCTTGTTGCTAAGGCCCATTCAATTTCTAGACAGATTGGAATATAAGTGTTGGTGTGTTGCATCACTGAGTCATTTACCCAGTGAACTAGCTTGCCGATAAGCTGATCCCCATAATAAATGAAAAAGGACAGAAGGGCTAGACCACCCTGCAGTTTGGGGGCTGCAAGTTTGCCATATGCCCTGCGTACTCCTTTATTCCACCACAGAAAGTTATTAAACATTTTTTGAAGTTGGATGAACCAAGATTTGGGAAAGAAAAAAAACAAGCATTCCCACTGGATAAAGTAAGCGAGGCTACACATTCATCTTGAGGAAGCTGATACATCCCCAAAGTGACATTTGGAGTGCTCCCCATCTGTCCAAATCAGCCTTCAGTGTAAATATCAATTTAGTAAAGTTCTCTTTAATCACAATTGGGATGTCCCGGGCTACCTTTATGCCTAAATAAATCAGGGTTTTAGATTCCCATGATAGTCCCAGATCATAAAAATCAGCCCTGACAAGACAGTGATTGAGAGGGAAGATTTGGGTCTTAGAAATGTTTAGCTTGTAGGAAGAGACTTTTGAGAAGTGGTCCAGTGCTTCCAGCAAGGCGGGGATAATAGAGTTGGGGTCCTCTACTTGTAACAGCAGATCATCAGTATATGCTGAGAGAGTGTAGCATTTGACTTCTAGATAGATGCCTGTCAGTATGAAAGAGCTAACCAATCTGCAAATTAGGGGCTCCAAATAAAAATTGAATAGAAGTGGGGAAAGTGGGCAACTTTGATGGGTCCCTCTTTGAAGGGGAAATGAGGTGGACAGGTGGCCATTGCACCACATTCTGGCCATGGGACAGGAGTACAATATTTTCACCCATTTGATAAAATTGGCTGGGACATCAAAATGACTTAGGGAGGTGAATAAGAACTCCCAGGAGACCCAGTCAAATGCTTTCTTGGTGTCAAAGGAGACCAGAGCCTCCGGGACTTCGGACTCCCCTGACATCAAGATTAAGTGCAGGAGTTTCCTCATGTGGTTTCCTGAGGTCCAACCCAACATAAAGCCCACCTGCTCTTGTCCAATCACTTCTCCCATGACTGAAGGAAGGATATTGGTTAAGATTTTTGCTAGGAATTTCACATCTGAGTTAAGGAGAGAAATTGGTAGATAGTTACCTGAGTGTAGGGAGTCTTTTCCCGGGCTTAGGGATATGGATTATCAAGGCCTCCAAAAAGGTATGGTCTCCCACACCTTGTTCAAACCAGAAGATGAAGACCTCCACCAACAGTGGTGCCAACTGGGGAAGACAAACCTTATACAGGTTATTCAGGAGGCCATATGGTCCAAGTGCCTTGTCTAAGGGTAGATATCAATAGCCTGTTCTACTTTGCCAATTTTGATCGGGGCTCCTAAATGTGCAGTCAATTGAGGAGACAGTTGTGAGGGCTATGTAATTCATGTTCTCTGCAATGGATAGTCCCCTTGAGGTGGAGGGTTCCTCTATTGTGTAAAGCATTTGATAATACTTCACAAAAATTGACACTATCCTTCTAGGGTCTGAAACTATATCCTCATCTGGAGATGGTTGTAAGCTTGGCATAAACTTGGCTGCCTCTGCTTGTCTGAGCCTAAGGGCCAAGAGTTTACCAGCCCATTCCCCAGACTCTTCAGCATTCCAGGATTGGGATTATAGGAGATGCAACCAAGTCCAGTCTGAGTCAGGGGATAAGCAGTGAAGAGTGTGTTCCAGCTGATGGAGTTCCCCTAATAAGGTATTTAGTTGGGCCCTGCTTTGTCGAGAGCCGGTGGAGGCCAGACGAATAAAGTCACCTTGTAGGGTGCATTTGGGTGCAGACCAGATTATGTCCACTCCACTCTATTCACTGAGCCTTTATTGGTCTCCAGAAAGGTGGAAATAAAGCTTGGAAAGACTGAAGCGGACACATCTAGGAGTGAGCCTACAGGCAGGAGATTCCCATGGTTCACCAGGCCTGGGCAGTGGATCCACTGTGGTGATGGGTCAATAAATCCCAATGCAAGGTCTAGGCTTGAAATAGATCACTAAGTTAGGCTGCTACTTGTTCACCCAACACTCACTCATGTAGTTTCTTGAAGCTGTTACACGAGGTCCCTGCACCCTTTTTAGTACCCCCAGAGGTATACTATAGACAGCTAGCATTTAGACATATGTTATACTAACATATAGGGTTAAGGGCATCTACTGTACAAGAGTAGATGTCAGGATATGTATTATTGCTTATAAGATGTTAGGACATCTGTGTTCTTGTAATGATAATGATATATGAGTCGGCATTGCCATCTTTTGGTGATTTGTATTATTACACTGATTCATGTATAACTGTACTCCTTTGTCTTTACAAAGTGATGACTCTTACAAAATTGTACAATGTTATCTTGGACTGAGGAGCCACGTCTAATTTAGCCAATAGGGCTCATCTCTGTAACTAGAAATGTTTCTATCTTACAGTAACCAGGCTAATTATAGTAGGTATATAATGTAAGACATTACGTCTGCTACCTCGGAGACCCCAAGAGACATGGAGACTCCTCGAGGTATAGGAAACACTTAGCATTGGCTCCCAGTTCGTATTGGTAAGAACTGCTTAGGGCAACTGTGATTATCCTTTCTGTAGTAATAAATAAGTTTATTACTCTTATGCAATGTGTCTGTGATTCCTTGCATTCCCATCATTGCCAAGAACCTGAGAGTGAGGTTTAGACCTCCTGACAATTGATGACTGCATGCAGGCAATATATGGTGCTTGCAAAGTTTCACTTGTTGCTTAAAACGTTTCCCTTCCTAACGGGGACTGCAGGTGTGCATTCTAGCATCACCTCTCCCGTTCTACAACCACTTTGTAATAACTTGCAATGTCTGGCTGCTTTCTGGGTGTGGTTGATGCTGACTTGACCCACTGCACAGCAGTTTAGAATTGTAAGCTTACAAGTGCACAGTAGCCCGACTGTCAATAAAGTGCACCTGTTGATCGATACATAACATGGTGCCTTTTTCAGTTTGATTTTTCGTTCCCTCCCACACAGTGGCCACTGTATCAAATATCTACACAGAACTGAGACTCGCTGTCTAAAACTTCCTTGCCTCCCATGAAAGATGGGCTGACTTTGCGAGGGACGCAAGTCAATCCAACACCCTGTAATGGGGATTTCAACTCAGAGACGAGACAAACAGCCAGAACACGAGAAGCTAAAGGGCTGTTGGTTGTGGCTCTTTACGCTGCTCTGGAAGCCTCTGAGGTGAGGTTTCAAATCCTTGAACTGCAAATCTCATCTCTTAAGCAGGAGATGGGGTTGCAAGAAATGGAATGTGTGAGATGAGAGCAGGATTTGGAATCTGAACTCCAAACACTGTGAAATGAAAAGGACTCTCTTTTGCATCATTCTGCACAGTCAGGAGAGCAGGAACTTCATATGTTGAAGCAGGAGTGTGAAAGTGTGAGACAGGCTAAGGGACAGGCTTTGCAAATTATTGACTTATTAAGTAGAATGAATAAACAATTGAGTAAGGAGTTGGGAGAAATATAGGACAAGATAAACCAGGTACGTAATGACTTAGAAGTGGTTACTAGGGACAATAGTGAATTGAGCCCCGGGTATAGAGTGTTACAGAAACAGATGCAGGATGAGGTTGATGTGAACGTTGCAAATGTGAATCATGCTGAATGTGAATCAAAGATGGTGAAACTGCGCCATCAGTGGTAGGTTGTGGCTGGACATGTCAAGGCGATGGGAGGCATTGCCCTTACCTTGACAATGTCTTCTGAAGGGAAGGTATCAGATGACGACATTTCACAGTATGACACCCAGTCACATCCCTACTATGGCCCAGACATCCCACCCCACCATCCACAACATGGCGGGCACTCGTCACATGCAACTCATGTCATACGTTATTGACGTCAGGACGCACATCATGGACGATGCCAACATGGTGACCCCCATGACGGGGGGGAGCAGGCTTAGGCCTAGTCCCATCAGCACCACTGGGAGCTGTTATCAATGTGGAAGACAGGCAGGAGATAGAGAAAATGATTGAAGATGCAGTAAACAGTGTGCCCATTCCAGAGAGAAATAAGTGGATTAAAAAAAAAAAACAAATAAGACAGCATACACATGAAAGTGGTACTCAGCAGTGCATAGTCAGTTCTGTAGTGGAGGCCGCAGCTCAGGCAGCCCTGGATGGCACCTGAGAGAATCTACCTCCACCTGATCATCCGAATAATCCCCTAAAAATGGCCTACTCTGTTCAGCAAATAGCTGACAACATTGGTCGTATGAGCCTGTCCAACAAAAACCTCAGCTGCCACTTGGAAAAAGGTGCTCGCCAAATGTGAAATGCTTAGTCTCACTGCAGACTACCAGGTCCAGATCCTACGCCAGACCATTGATCCTGGACTTTGGGCAAAACTCCCCGATACCATCCGCCAGGACGGTACCACCACCTTTGACAAGGTTGCAGCTGAACTCATTTCTGCACAAAGCTTAGGTGTAGTAGGAATGATGCTTGCATATCCTATGTAAAACAGAATGTGAAAGAAAGTCCAGCAACTTTCCACCAGAGGCTCTGGATGGCCTACCAAGCAGGGAAGAACCTTGCACAAGAAGCTGCAGATGTGGGCTTTATCGAGTAACAGACCCTGTTCCTTAAGAACATGATTCCTGAAGTAAGAGAAGAGGTACAGCCAACCACCTATCCTACCAAGGAAAGGTTTGCCAATATTATTCAGAAAACTGAGAGAGTTTATCAACTCTATATCTGTGATCTGGGCTCCAGTTCCAAGAAAGTAGCCACCGTAGAAACTACTCCAGAGACCACAATGCAGTATACAATAGAAGGGCAGGCCCAAGAGAAACGGACCCTCCCCACAGACAACCAACACCCCAGCAAGCCCAACAACAACAGCAGCAATAACAACAATCATGGGTTGGGAACCGGAATTACCATAAAAATAAGAAACACCACAAGAATAATAAGGGTAAACAACAGAGCCAAGTCCCTTTATATAGGGAGACAGCCAAAGAGAATCAGAAATTCTGAGAACTTCTTGGGCAAGTGCGCTCTGTAGTAGATGCTGTTCCCGCTTGGGCCCTTGTGGCCATACAACCATGAGAACAGGCCTCGGCAGGCCATGGAGACACCGGAAGTACAGGCCCTCATGCCCATACAGGCTTGAACCTGGAAGTGACTCCCTATATAGCATCAGTGCAGCATGGTGAAGTGATTCAAATGAGTCAGGCCAAAACTCTCCACACCTCCACTGGTACAGATTGACAATTACAGGCCCCGGTCCATATTGTGAACAAGTTGGTCTTGGATGCAGACGGAAGGCCCTGTACTGAGGCCGAGTTCAGAGGCCACCTGTTGACAGTACTACTGGATACAGGCACAGCTGTGCCTGTATTACATGATGACCACCAAGAGACATCCCCTTGGTCCACCGGATGGAGGACCAATATGTCGGGAGTAGATGGAACTAGGTTACCTGCATACCATTCCCTGCCACTACCAGTGGAACTGGAACACCTGAAGGCCTATCACACCTTCCAGCTAATAGTATTGCATGATCACCCTAGTATAATTGGAATTGACTTCCTAGTACCACACGGCTGTGTGGTAGATCTAGCCAACATGATACTGATACAGATTCAGGGACTATACCACACCATCAAGATTCCTGATTCACATGTGGTGGCAACAATCTCTGCAAACACTGAAGAGTATGACGTCATAGATTTGTTCAAAAATCATGAGCTTTTCCCAAAGCTCCTCCCCATTCTACAAAGGCATCTGGAGGCATTTGCAACCAATAAGCATGACTATGGCAGAATGCACACTGTCATTGAAGTGACAGGCCCAGCACATGAAAGGCAATGGCAATGCCCTTTCCCACGGGAGGCCTTGCCTTCTCTTAGGGAAATGATAAAATCACTCCTTAAACAAGGTGTAATCAGGACATGTGTCTCTACTGCCAACTCCCCAGTGTGGCCTGTGAAGAAACCCACAGGTGCCTGGATACTTTCTATTAACTACAGGAGACTGAACCAGATGACCCTCAGTTGTGCTCCAACTGTGACATCAGCACCTGATGTGCTGTGACGTTTGACCCCTAACCAAAAATGGTTCAGTGCCTTGGACATCTCCCATTGGCCCCCAAGAGTCAGTATAAGTTTGCCTTCACCTTTGAGGGTAGACAGTACACATGGACTTGCTTACCACAGGGATTCCATAACAGCCCCTCCCTGTTCCATTTATACATGATGGATGCCCTTGAGGGTTTCTATACCCCCCAGTGTCTCTTGCAGTATGTGAATGACATGTTGTTGGCAACAGCCACACTATAACAACACCTAGATCTCTTGGATGAACTACTGACCCTCATTTAGAGGGCAGGCCTCAAATGTAATCCGTCAAAAGTACAACTATGTCAGAAAGAGGTACTCTTTCTGGGCCTGAGAATAACTGATCAAGCCTGAAGCCCTACCTGGAAGAAGATACAAGGATTGCAAGATCTACCATTGCCCAACAGTGTGGCCACTCTTAAGAGATTTCTAGTTATGGTAAACTATTCTCGAAATTGTATTTGTGATTTTGCTCAGAAGGCCACCCCTCTGTATGAATTACTGAAAAAGGACATTCCCTGGAACTGAGGCCCCATACACACCCAGGCTGTGATGTCACTGAAACAGGCCTTGGCCTCGGCTCCGGCTCTGGTCAACCCCAATCCAGCCTTGCCATTCCATCTGGAGTGTGCCACCTCTGACAGCTTTGTCAGCAGTGCTGGCCCAGAGGGTTCAAGGCACCCTGAGACCCATTGCATATGCATCACAGATCTTGACCCCAGTGAAACAGAAATACAGCCTTTGTGAAAGGAACCTTCTGGCTACCTACTGGGCCATCAAGCACTTCTTGTATATCATTGCGAACTCTCCTCTGAGCATCAACACAAACCACACCCCAACTACTTTTCTGCTATCAGACAGAGTGAAGGATGGGTCAGTCTCTAACACCAGGCTGACACACTAGTCACTTCTTCTCCAGGATAGAGACATCCAGGTCCACCCAACCAAAATGCCATCCATTCTGGCACATGGCTTCCTTTTTCAAGGAGAACCCCACGACTGTACACTGCAACCACCTGATATTCCAGATTCAGGTCCTTTCTTCCCTACTACACCACAACTACTTGAGAACACCTCACTGTGCTGTGTCTTTACAGCAGCTCATAGAAACATAGAAACATAGAATATGATGGCGGATAAGGACCGCTTGGCCCACCTAGTCTGCCCATTTTCCTACCTAATGGATAAGCTGCAGTTCCTAGTTAACTAACTGCCAACTTCTTCCTACCCCCCACTAGAATTGCCTTATGTCTGTCCCATACATTCTTGAATTCCCCCACTGTTTTTGGCTCTATGACCTCCTCAGGAAGGTTGCTCAATGTATCCACAACCCTCTCTGTGAAGAAATACTTCCTCACATTACCTCTGAGCCGTCCCCCCTCTATCTTCAAATTGTGCCCCCTTGTTTTTGCACATCTCTTTTTCTGAAAGATGCTACCCTCTTGGACTTTGTTGATTCCCTTGAGGTATTTGAAAGTTTCTATCATGTCCCACCT
Organism: Neoceratodus forsteri; assembly: GCA_016271365.2. Lineage (NCBI taxonomy): Eukaryota > Metazoa > Chordata > Ceratodontiformes > Ceratodontidae > Neoceratodus > Neoceratodus forsteri. Next base: position 201,731,370 of record CM057451.1, on the reverse strand, counting down.
GTCCCTTCTTTTCTCGAGGCTATACATCTTTAGTTCATTTAGTCTTTCTTCATATGTCTTCTGATGCAGACCATGCATCTTTTTGGTTGCTCTCATCTGGACAGCCTCCATCCTGTCTATGTCTTTGTGGAGATGGGGTCTCCAGAACTGTACACAGTACTCCAGATATGGTCTTACCAACTGTCTGTACAGAGGGCCAATAACTTCCTGTTTTCTACTTGTGATGCCTCTCCCTATGCATCCCAATATCCCCCAGCACTCCTTACTGCCTTCTCACATTGCTGACTCACATTTAGGTCATCTGATATGACTACCCCCAGGTTCCTTTCCATTTTTGTAGTTGTCAGTATCTCACCCCCCATTGTGTACTCTTCCCCTGGGTTTTTGTTTCCCAGGTACATTACTTTGCACTTCTTTGCAATGACTCTAAGCTGCCATATATTTGACAATTCCTCCAACCTTGCCAAGTCCCTTTTCATCCTTTCCACCCCACCTTGTGTATCAACCCTGTTGCAGATCTTTGTTTCATCTGCAAAGAGACATACTTTCCCTTCCAGTCCCTCTGTGATGTCACTTATAAAGACATTAAAAAGTACCTGCCCCAGTACTGAACCCTGCAGTACCCCACTTGTAACCCTCCTTTCTTCACTGTGTACTCCATTTACTATTACCTGCTGTGTCCTATATGTCCAACCAGTGTTTTACCCAGGCTAGCACCCTAGGACCCACTCCCAGGCTGGCTAATTTGTTTATTACTGTTTTGTGTGGGACTGTGTCAAATGCCTTGCTAAAGTCTAGGTAGGCCATGTCCATAGCCCCTCCCTGGTCTACAGCTTTGGTCACCCGGTCAATGAAATCAATTAGATTTGTCTGACATGACCTTCTTGCTGTGAGTCCATGCTGCCTTGGGTCCTGTGCCCACTGGCCTCTAGGTACTCAACAATTCTTTTCTTCAGAAGTGATTCCATCATTTTCCCTACCACTGAGGTCAAACTGACAGGTCTGTAGTTTCTTGTCTCTGTCTTGCTCCCACTTTTGTGAAGGGGAATCACATCTGCCCTCCTCCAGTCCTCAGGTACCACCCCATCCTCCCATGATTTATTAAAAAGGGTAGTCAGTGGTGTTACTAGGTCTTCCCTTAGCTCTTTTAAAATTCTGGGGTGAATCACATCAGGCCCTATTGCTTTATCCACCTTCAGTTTTAAGAGTTCTTTCAGAACCCTTTCTTCTGTGAAAGGACTAATATCAACCTCCCTATCCAGAGTGCTTCTATTGACCAGATTGGGTATTTCCTCCTGCTTTTCCATTGTGAATACTGAGCAGAAGTATTCCTTCAGTATCCCTGCTTTTTCACTGTTGCTTTCTGCCCAACCACCTTCCTCTTTGTTCAGCCTCAGTATCCCTGCCTTAGTCTTTCTTTGCTCCCTAATGTACCTTTAAAATGTTTTATCCCCCTTCTTAACTGAGTTGACTATCTTTTCCTCAGTTTGGGCCTTTGCTCTTCTGACTGCCTTACCCACTTCCTTCTGCTTTAACTGGTACAGTTCTCTGTCCTGCTCCTTCTGTGTTTCCTCATACTTCCTGAATGCTATCTTGTTTTCCCTTACCTTCCCCACCACTGCTTTTGAGAACCATAGTGTTTTTTTTCTTTCATTTTGATTGGTTTATTTGCTTCACACAAAGACTTGTTGCCTCTGTGATGGTGGTTTTGATGTTTCCCCGTTGTTGCTCCACCCCACCTTCTTGCATCTTTGCTAGTGCTTTTCTGAGGCGCTCTCCCATTTTGACAAAATCAGCCCTCCTGAAGTCCAGTACCTTCACTTTTGTGTGGCTTGACTCTACAACTAAATTTGTCATGAACCACACTGTTTGGTGGTCACTTATTCCCAGATGGCTTCCGACTTCAAGATCAGAGATCCTCTTTCCATCCCCATTTGAGAGTACCAGGTCTAAGATTGCTCTCTCCTGAGTGGGTTCCTAAACTAGCTGTCTGAGGCATGCCCCCTGTCGGACATCGAGAATGGCCCTGCTCTTGGATATGGCTGCAGCAAAGGTGCTCCAGTCAACATCTGGCATACTGAGGTCCCCATCAGCAATATCTTCCCTTTCTCTGCCATCCCAAGGATGGCTTCTATAATTTCCTTGTCCATTCCCTCCCCCTGAGATGGGGGTCTGTATACAACCCCTGTGTAGATTGCAGAGCCATTTCCAGTCTCCAGGGTGACCCACAGTGCCTCCTCTCCTCCCTGTTTGCCCTTTACTTCTGTTGCTTTTATCCCTTCCCTTACATAGAGAGCTACTCCTCATCCTCTTCTTTCCTCCCTGTCCCTCCTGTAGATTGTGTACCCTGGTATGTTGTCATCCCGCTCATGGCTGTCTGTGTACCATGTTTCTGTGACTGCCACAATATCCAGGCATCCCTCTTCCATCAATGCCACCATTTCAGGGAGCTTTTTATCTAGACTACAGGCATTGGTACTCAATACCCTCCATTTTTTTATGGTTTTGTTTCTTTTTGCCCCATACGTGTCCCTGCTGCCTTTGTCTTTCTCCATTTACCCCTGCCCTTCTCCCTATTGACAGCTCTATTTTGGTGTTTAACTCACTAATTACCCTGAGTTTTGGGGGCTAGGATTTCTCTTCTCCTCCTCAGTGCCTCCTCCCTTGGCTAGTTTAAATGCTTGACACTGAAGCATTTAAACCTATCACCTAAGATCCTGGTTCCCCTTCAGGATAGATTCAGACCATCGCACCTGTATAGACCTGCATTCCTCCAGGTGGATCCCCAGTCCCAAATGAATACAAATCCCTGAGCTCTGCACCAGCTTTTCAGCCAGTCATTGAATCTCGGTGTGGAGTGCCCTAGCCTCATCCATGCCATAGACAGGTAGCACTTCTGAGAAAGTTACCATGTGTGCTACTTGTCTAAGGCCCCTTCCCAACTCCACAAACTCCTATTGCACTGCTCTGATCCCATTCTCAGCCAGGTCATTTGTCCCTAGGTGGATAATGACATCCAGCTCACTCCCCCTTGCTGCTGCTCCCACGATCATGAGGATTCATTTCCTGTCCCTCCAAGCCTTGGCACCAGGCAGGCACATTACCTCCCTTTCCCCTCCCTCCCCCAGTTCTTCACCCCTAACAATTGAGTCCCCCACCAGGAGTTGTTTCCTTCCCCTGTGGGGTCCTGGACTATCCTGCTGTGGGTCTCCATTGTGGAGGTTCCTAGCATCCTCTTTGGTCTCCACTGCAGGTGCCTCTATAGAGGAACCATGCTTTGTCAGAGTGGCGAATGAATTGTGGAGAGGCACAAATGGAGGGATACACCTCTGTTCCACCACCCTCACCCTCCCTGAGCCCACCATGGTCCAACCACTCCTCTTTCTTGGCAACTTCTGAGGTAGTGGTAGTGGTCTGTGTGGTCCCTGGGTGGAGGAGCAGGTTTCCTGAATCCTTGCCAGGTAAGCATGGAGATGAACAACCTCCTCCCTCAGACCAGAGAGGTGCCTGCAAATAGGGCAGCAACACAGTTTCCAGAATGTGTCCCAGAAGACTGCTGCTTCATAGCCAGTGCATTGCACCACTCCCCACATGTCTGTCCCTTCCAGTTCCAGATGCTTTTTTTTGTTTTTTGTTCTTGTTTTAGTGTGTGCAAGCTTATGAGTGTCTCTACCCCCTATTCAGTGTGCTGTACCTTTAAGGATATGAACAGGTGTATGCTGTTAGCAGTTTTGAGGAAGTGATGTCAGCACCCCTGCTATAAAGGAAGCTATGCACTTGGATTGGGTGGGGTTAGGGGAAGGGTGGGTAGGAGTAAACCTATGCTGTCCAGAAACAATCACCTACAACTCTTACCCTCCACCACGGGGACTGCCTTCCTTCATTTCAGACACCTATTTCACAAAGGCTAAGTAACAGGTCTAGTCACAACTGACTGCAAATATCTCACAGCTATAGTTCCTCCCAGGCAAATTAAAGTTAAAACTAGGAAAAGTCCACCCCAAAAACATAATCAACACTAGTTACTTACACAGGTCCAAAAATGAATAATTCAGTTCAGTGTAGTCTAGAAAATAACCTCCTTGATTCAAAGAAGCTGTGACTGCTTTCTCACTCTCCCTGTCTTCAATGTGAGAAGGAGACTACAACACCTTTGAGACAAAAACACCTTTTCAGCAAAAAATAAATAAATAACATATGGGGCAAACAGTAATTTTGTTTAGCCTAATGCTAAAAAGTCACAAAAATGTAAGCACCACCTTTAATAATTTCACAGAAGATATACCCTGTAAAAAACACTTTGCTACAGAGAAAAATAAAGTAGTAACAGAAGACATACCTTGCAAAAGGCAATTTGAATCAGAAGATTACAGCAGTAATCTGTCAGCACACACCTGTAAGCACACCTTGTAATAATGCAGCAGAAGGTATACCCAGCAACAGCAATTTGAATCAGAGAAAAATAAAGTAATAAACTGTTAGCAACAAACAGTAACAATCCCTGTTAGTACAAAATAAAAACAACAACAGACAGTAAATCAGCCAAGCCAAAAGTCTTAATCCTTTCCCTAACTCGGGTAAGGTTCTTAGTTCTGTCCTTTCAAGCAAGCTAGAAGGAAAGAGCTCAGGTGAAGCTAGGTGCCTGGGCCAGTAAACTTAGCCTTCCACCTCAGCCTCCTTTTATCTTGGAGAACAAATTGCAGAGATGGGCATCTTAGTGATTTATCCTTATGGTAACATTGTTAAAATTTCTAAGCATTGCAGTGTGGCATTATCACGATATGTAGAGATGGCAGTGGCGGCCTGTGCCCTCAAGTTCATCCAGCATGGAACTGAGGATACCATTATCTTCACAGACTCTAACTGGGTTTGTTGCTGTCTTACAGAGTTTCTTCCTTTCTAGCAGAAGAACTCCTTCCTCTCCTTTGATGGCAGCCCAGTAAAACACAAGGAACTGGTAATATGCATGCATTCACTGGCATAAAGGTTTGCACACAAACTCTATGTACACAAGGTTGAAGCTCACTCCATATATGACCCCTATCATGCTTTCAGTGATACAGCTGACACCATTGCTAAGGAAGGAGCCTGGGAGGGGGGAACACCTGGATGATGGGCCATGCAGAAGCCAGAATGGCTGTACACATTGCAGCAGTCAGAAAGAAACCTGAACCCTTTTCCCCCTTAAACCTGTCAGCAGCCCAGCATACTGATTCTGGGCTCAAGGATGTGTTCAGATTCCTTGACAAGAGTACTGAAAAGAACTTACCTACCCACAACCCCTACTGGATGCATGAAGGTAAGTTTCATCTGTCCCCAGATAATAAGCTCATCTGGTATTAACCAGATGACAACCTACCAAATTGTGGGTGGTTCCCAGACATTTTAGATTCAAAACTTTGCACCAAGTGCATGACACCCCTACTGGTGGACACCAGGGAGAGGAAAACACGCTCCAGACACTCAAGACAACCGCCTGGTGGCCTGGTGTCACAAAGAATGTCAATCAGTACATACACAATTGCTTTGTTTGGGCACAAAACAATCCCATCCCTACCAAACGAAATGCCAAACTGCTACCACAAAGGTATTCTGGCTCTTGGCATGCCATACAGATTGATTTTATTGATCCCTTGACCAATACCAGCAGAAATATCAAGTATGATCTTGTGGTAACTGATCTTTTCTCTAACTGTGTTGAGGCTTTCTCCACTAGGACATGTACTGCTAAAACCACTGCCAAAATCTTGGTGAAACAGATCTTCCCCAGGTGGGTCCTACCTCTTAAGGTATACTCCGATAAAAGAACCAGTTTTACAGGTGAGTTGATGAAAGAAGCACTTGAACTCCTTGGAGTTCACCAGAAATTCCACATACTTTACCACCCACAATCTTCGGGTCAAGTAGAGAGAGCCAACAGATGGATTATGCAAATGATCTCCAAATTCAATGAGGATAATCCCAAGACCTGGGATTCCCTATTGCTGTTACTCCTTATGGCAATCAGGGCACACCCTCAGCCACCACCCAGTTAACGCCCTTTGAGGTGATACCTGGTAGACAGATGAGATTACCTGAGCACCTGTTGTTTGACCTGCATACCCCCATGGCAGACAGTGCGTCTCTAGACCAATATGTGGAAAAACTCAGACAAGACCTCACACACACTAATTTGTATGCTGCCAATTGCATGGGCAAGGCCCAGCAACACTCCAAAATACAGTTTGACAAACATGCACAAGAAGTGGATTGGCAAGTTGGAGATCAGGTAACGGTTCTCAGTTTTGCACATCCCACACACTGCTTCTCCAATAAGTGGGAAGGCCCCTACCCCATTGTCAACAAACTCAGTCCAGCAGTCTAGCAGATTAGACTAATGCAAAACAACAAACTGACTGACAAATGGTTACATGCAAACCAGCTGAAACTGTATAAATGAGTATAATTACTGTCCCTTACCCCTTTGGGTGGAATAATACTACTTTACTAATGTTTGGTTTTCCTTTTCAGATACATTGACAAGACGGCTATCTTCTTCCATTTTTCCTCATCTCAGGAGTTATCCTCTGCATCCAAGGCATGGTAAAGTACCTCCTTCCTCACCTTGATGTTCCAGCATCTGCCCCAGAGGGAGTTTCCATCACCATACCCGACAATCTGATTACTGTCCAGGAAGGTTCAGATGCCTACCTCACTGCCTCAGTTGTCACTACTGATAAATCTACCCTACAAATTGAGTGGCAAATCACGTCACAAGGACAAATTCTCCCTGTGGCCAAGCTTTCCAAGGGAACTTTCCATGGCCAGCCCAATGCAAAATTATCCCCTAGTGGTTCGCTGTCCTTGCTCCAAACTGCTCTTAGACATTCTGGTTTATACAATATTACTGCCTTAATTGATCCCTCATATTGTAATTCCTTGTCCAAGGACTCTGCAGGAAATTTTGTGCTGTACACAACATGGCTTCTGCTGCCATGTACCTTTGTGTTACCCTCAACTGATAAACAGCTTTTGGAATGTCCAAAACACACCCCTGGTCGTCATAGTGGTCTAACAGCCACTGCCTTACCTGGTACACTTATTAACAATTTACAGTTTATGCATATACTTGTTTTATTTAATTTGACTTACTGGAATCTGAAAGAATTTGGTATGTGTCATACTACTAACACTTCAGCATTTTACAATACTTTATTGCTTGATAGTTTAGCAGCTTTTCAAATTCATACTCAAGTCCCTATCACCGGGGTACACACCACCGAGCAGAGAGGTAATTTTAGGAGAAAACCTAATCTTGATGATCAAAGTCACAAGCATAAATCACATGAAGTTAACAGTTCTGATGTCACGGGTGCCACTGTCACCATCGCAGGTCTATTTGGTACAGCCATGTCTATTTGGAATAAGGCCGACATAGCTGCTACCAAATCACATTCACAAAAATTCCAAACTGGTTTGATAAATATTATACCCCCATTATTGCATGGTGTGGATGGCCTTAGTCAGGAAGAGAGATAAACTTTATATAATAACATGCACAACATTGCTAAGGCATTTACAGATTCTAAAGATAAGATTAATGCTCTCATTGCACAGAATAACAAAGAAGCAGATAAACAATATATTGCCCATGAGATATTGTGTTCAGCCTATGGCTCATACATTATCACTACCATCAATAATCTTTTCTGTGATCTAGAATCCGGAAGGATCCCTGATATCATACAAGATAGATGTATCTCTAAATGGTATTGTCCTCAGTGCAAATCTCCTAGTGGTATTGCAATGTGTATGCAGCAAACTAACTATTCCACTTTCCACAGCTAAGAATTTGGGTTTTGTGACCAGGCACCCTAACACTGGTCCATGCTTTACTTCAAAGAAATGTTCTATTAAGGATACTATGTTTGTTTCTTTTACTGTCTCTTTACCATGCTTTGATCCTGCTACAGCTTTATTTGAAAAACTCACAACTGTACATTCGATTGGGTACCTGGATGAAGATATCTACAGAGAATGCCTTGACTTGCCTCCTCTGTTGGTCTTCCATCCTATTCTGGACACCTGGGTCTCTGCACACAGATTGCTGTGCAAAGAAAGGGTACATTTATTTGTGTTGATGTGATGTATTTGATGTTATTAAACCTGTATGTGGCTATTCCCCAGACAATATCAATTGGTCCTTTTCCATGGACTATGACATTAGCACTACTGGCACAGACTTCCTGGACTCAACATCAGCTCCAAACAAGCACTACCAATCTTATCGAGAGGAGGCTCATCGCCTGTCAACATGGATTTCCAAGACTGCCTATAACTGCCCGGTACAGTTGCAAAAATGGAGACTTCCCACTGTTAAAATGCAATATAATTCTGATGGGGAGTATTGTGTTGTGACTAATGTGAAGTCCTACATGTATGGAATGCAGACATGTGCTATAGATAGCCACAACTTGTTTCATTCCCCACCAAAAGTTAGTTAATGGGAATACTGTTATTACACCCGTCCCTCTTATGGACGCTGATATTATTGATGGTAACCCTGATTATCTGCTCACTCTTTCTGAGTATTTATCTTATTTTAATGTACACATCACACTGACATTAAAATTACTTTTAGAGAGGAAAGACACACATCTTATCTACATCAGCAATAATATTTCTAAAGCTAATGAAGCTGTCCTTGCACTTATTAATGATGGTGATATGAACAGTGCACTCACTAACACTTGGATAAAGATTACTTTTAAAGGTTTTGTTATTATACAAGCATTTTTGATATTTTTTTCTCATTATCATACTTTGCTGCCTATGGCACACACTACAAGGCTTGTGCATTGGGTCTGTAAATGACTTCTGCTCCCTATCCATTTCCCTATTTTGCTGTGCTGCCCTGAGGAGGCAACAAGAGGGGGAATGTTACATGAGGTCTCTGCACCCTTATTGGTACCCCTAGAGGTACACCATAGACAGCTAGCATTTAGGCATATGTTATACTAACATATAGGGCTAAGGACATCTACTATACAAGAATAGATGTCAGGATATGAATGCATATTATTGTTATACACTTTACTTTCTAATACACATATGTATGTATTGCATATAACATGTTAGGACATCTGCCTTCTTGTAATGACTATGATATATGAGTCAGCATTGCAATCTTTTAGTGATTTGCATTATTACACTGATACGTGTATAACTGTACTCCTTTGTCTTGACAAAGGGATGACTCTTACAAAATTGTATAATGTTATCTTGGACTGAGGAGCCATCTCTAATTTAACCAATAGGGCTCATCTCTGTAACTAGAAATGTTTCTATTTTACAGTAACCTTGGTAATTATCATAGGTATATAATTTAAGGCATTAACTCTTCTACCTTGGAGACCCCAAGAGACACGGAGAATCCTCGAGGTATAGGGAATGCTTAGCATTGGCTCCCAGTTTGTATTGGTAAGAACTGCTTTGAGCAACTGTGATTATCCTTTTTGTAGTAGTAAACAAGTTTATTACTCTTATGCAATGTGTCTGTGATTCCTTGAATTCCCATTATTGCCAAGAACCTGAGAGTGAGGTTTAGATCTCCTGACAAAGCCGATACCTGGGCAGAGGTAAAGGAGTATCACAGGTAATCGTGTGGGAATATAGCTAGAAGAGGCCAGGGAAACCATGAACTAGGGATCGCATAAGCAGGCCACACAGGAATAAGTAAGGCACTTCTCCAAAAAGGGCTTCAGTCCAGATTGAAAGGAAATGGTGGTGCATCTTCAAATTAAGCAGAGTGGTGCAAGCAAGCAACAAACTTACTCATTGTGCTCTACAGGAGGTAGCCTTCAAGGAAAATGCTTACCTTAAATAGGTAGGCAGTCACTTAAAGAGATCTGACATAAGGGTTTTAAGGCCAGCTACTGCTTGTGCTGATGTTTCATTAACAATCCACTGGTCATCATATTTGACTTGCAAGGTGGCAGGGTACTTGACTCTGAAGGGCTTCTGCACCACGATTAGTTTAGAGACCATAGGATGTAACTTCTGTCACTCAGTGCACACAGATTGTGGGAGATCCTGGGAAATTCGAAGCTTGTGTCCCTCCCAGCTCAGCTCTTGGATGTCTGACTTTAGCCATGATATGTGTTTTGTCTTTGAAGTTGAGGAGCTTGAAGATCACAGGCCAAGGAGAGAATCCGAGTGGTGGGAAGGGGTGCAGTGAGTAATGGGCTCTTTCAATTACATTGGTGGTGTTATTGGGTGAGGGACCAGCAAGCATCTTGCACAGTTTTTGTAACAATAAAATTGGGTTATTGCCCTCTGCTTTTTCAGAGACCCCTATGATGAGTAGGTTGTTATGCCGACTGCATCCCTCTAGATCCTCCAACTTGTGTTCCAGGTGCCGCAGTCTTTGTTGTATGGCTGTGGAGTCCAGATCAGCTTTCTCCTTCCAGTTTTCTAAGGAAACAAGTCAGGCTTCAGAGTCACCAACTCTGCTAGTCAAAGAGGTTACTGAAGAGCGAAGTTCCTGGAGATCTGCAGATATTGCAGAGATGGTCTACTGCATGGGCTTCAGGATTTCTAAAAAAACACTCCTCTGTTAACATTGCATTGGTGGATTGTGGCTTAAGCTTGTAGGCTGCAACTTGGGTCTTTTTGCAGCCTTGTCCTTTTCAGGCATTGGTTGGGGTGAGTGGTGTGGGGCCACTTTTTTAATTTCAATTTCCATACTCTGCACCCCAATACAGGTACTGCAATACTGGCTGAAGTGTACCGTAACATCCAGGATGTCCACCCGGTATCAAGGACCCATAAAAGCAAACTTACTAAATGGGAGTGGTGAGGAGAAATGGAGGCAAGCTACATTTTCTCAGACAGTCATCATGTGACCCCGCTTTCCCAAGTTCTTTATATATTGTTTAGCCCAACATGGCTTGAAATGGTTGCAATGGGGCAGAGGAGCTGGTGGACCCTTTCTGGACAATTATCAACCCCTTTGGCTTCAATTAAAAGCTGGCATGTGTAGAAAGGTGGGGTTGCAACTTAGTAGCTTATTATATCTCAAGCCATCTAGTTTGCCACCCTCTCTTAGACATCCCCCCTTTACATGGTCATTGAAAGCTTGTGAACAACTAAGAAATTACTTTAAGATGGACTGGACTAAGGTGCTCACTCAGCCAGTACTGGACAATCCCCACATCCAGATTGCAGGTTGCTCTGTACTGTTTGCTTTCTGCCCACAGTTGCAGAAGGTCACTGTGAAATCCCTTCTCAGAGATAGTCAATTGTTGATGCACAGACAGCTGCAATATGTATATTCTATTTCTCTCTTGCATAGTTTTAAATATCTACAACTTAGAAAGGCCCTACGAGCTTTCTTTGAACCTGGGCCCTGACAGGCTTTGGGCAATGGAGGGTTGCTTAGTCTTATGTCCATAGCTATGCAACCCCATTCAATCTCTGGCTTATATACCTATCTCCAGTAAGTGGACATTAAAGAGCAACTGACACCAATCTGGTGAAAAGTGCAACATGGCAGAATTAGAATAAGCATACCACCAGTAAATCTCATACCAAAAACTAGATTTCTGCATTACTTCATTGTAAAATTATGAGCTGTTTTGTAACCCTGATTTCACTACCTGTTCAAAAAAGCCTGTGTCAGTGAAGAGCTGCTGCTGATGTCATCTCAGTAGCTCACAGTCTAGTACTCCCTGTCAGCAAGCTTATATGACATGGTTCTCCAAAGTTGTAAAGATCATGCCCAATGGTTTTCACAAGTAAAACAAGCAACACCATTCAATAAACATTGCTTTAAAAATTATGTGTGTTTCAGGTTTTCTAAGAAAGCTAACAGTTTTTTGTGGGGTGCCTTTTTGTTGTAGACCTTTTCCAGGGTTCCTAGACACTGGGTCATAGCACACTGTTGTGAGGTTTGCAGACTGAATACGTTTCTGATGTGGTGAAGGGCTGAGATCATTCACACCTATCATCAATTGAGGCAATTTCTAAGGATGGCACTTTACAATTATTCCATCTCCTTGTTAATGGGGGTAGGAGAGGCAATGCTGTTTTGAAACCTTATTAGGGTTTTTTTTTTTAATTTAGCCAGCCCAATGTGTTCTCCCTCTCAGGCTGTTTTGAGCTGCATTCAGTGGCTCCAGGGTTGCTGGATCCTGAGTCAACATGCCTCCAAGCAGCTGATGCCATTTAGGGTGCAACTCTACTGTGCCCGTTAGGACATTCTATTGCTGCTAGTATTGTGATGTCGATAACTTCACTGTTGTTTGTCAGTGTCTTCTTTACAATGTTTTAATAGGGACCTTATATGTGTTAATTCCTACTGGGGGGACATGTTAGCTCTGGTAAAATGATCAGTTTAATTTAGAGTAGAACATAGATGAGCCTAAATGTAGGTCAAAACAGCCAGATAGGAAGAAAACATTGGTCTGGCTAAATTTGAAACTCTTAGTAAGGTTTTAAAACAACATTACCTCTTCCACCCCCATTGACAAGGAGATGGAATAATTGTTTTAAAGTGCCATCCTTAAAAATCACCTCAAATGAATGATAGGTGTGAATGATCTCAGCCTTTCATCACATCAGAAACGTATTCAGTCTGCAAACCTCACAACAGTGTACTATGACCCAGCATCCAGCAACCCTGGAAAAAAAGGACCTCAACAAAAAGTCACCCCAAAAATATTCTCAGCTTTGTTACAAAACCTGATGCACACATAGTTTTTAAAGCAATGTTTACAGAATGGTGCTGCTTGTTTTACTTGTGAAAACCATTGCACATGATTTTAAGAACTTTGAAGACACAGGTCTTATAATCTTGCTGAGAGGGAGTACTAGACTGTGAGTTCTTGAGGTGAAATAATCAGCAGCTCTTCACTGACACAGGCTTTTTGAACAGATAGTAAAATCATGGTTACAAAATAGCTCACACCTTTAAAATGAAGTAATGTAGAAATCTAGTTTTTGATATGAGATTTCCTGGGGGAATGCTTATTCTAATTCTGCAATGTAGCAGATGTGGTGTCAGTTGCTCTTTAATTCATTGTCAGGGATTGGGTTCTATTGGCAATAACGTTTGGATCTGAATTATAATCCCCAACAATGGCAAACTATATGGCATAAGCTATGTAAATTTGTAAATGAGATCGATATTGGTTGACCCAGTTTAGAATTTGACATCATTTATATTATACACCTGTTAAGTTATTTAGGATGGGAATGTCTCTGTCTCTGTCTCCTGTCTGCTCTCTATGTGGTCTCCTGGTTGCTGATCTGAAACATATGTTATGGGATTGTGATAAGATACAGCCATTTTGGAATAAGATTATGTCATCTCTTGGTCCCTTATTGGGGCTGGAGGAGGGCTTCACTCCTGCAGGTTGTCTTATAGTAGACTTTCCTTCTCCTCTGATTGGACAGCATAAGGCATATATGACTTTAGTTGCTATTACAGCTAAAGTAGTTATTCTCAGGCACTGACTGGAGGAATGTTCCCCATCCTACTGAGAATGGTTTAAGGAAATCACCTAGGTCTTAGATGTAGAAAACCAAATTGCATGGATGTACCATAGCAGAGGGTGGACTTCTTCAGGCAGTGGTGGAAAACCCTGTATATGCTTTTATTGATGTTAGAGGAGTCTTAGACAGGAGTAGACAAGAGTTGAAATACCTATCCTTCCTTTTCATGAAAGGCCAGTATATTTCCTCTCCTATGTATTTTTCCTTTTCCCACTTCTTTTCGTAATTTTAATGGGGAAGATAGGTGCATAGCTATCTGGAGTCTTTTAATGTTATCTTGTTGGAAGGGCCATCCTGGGGGGGATTTCTCACTTGGTACTAGATGTGAGGCAAGCGCATAGGATATTTTTTCTTTTGACTGTGCTATGGGAGGGTGGGTTTTGGGGGCTTGGGAAGGGAAGGGAAGGGAGGGTGGTATTTTGCTTTGAAGAGTTGCATGTTGCACATTGTTTATGTTATTATAAGTAATGCTGGTTTGGCTTTGGTATTTTCTTTTTTAGAAAGATTAAATAAAGCATATTCAATTACAAAACAAATGTTTATTAATGCATGGATGGAGCAAATCTTTTTAATTGAAGAGAAACATTTTGGCATATTTAGAGGATAGAAATGTGTGGGAAAAGTATTAATTTTTAATGTGTTGACCCTACCCCAAAATAAAATAGTGAGCAATTTCCATCTATTTATATCTTGTTTTAGATTAACAATTTGGTTATTAAATTTCAAGTTAATTGACTGAGTATTGTCCTGTGATCAGAATATGCCCAGATATTTAATATGATTAGGTGTTCATAGCAAGCCTAAATTAGTAATGTCTTCTCGAGTGCCCCTCTCTTTAGGGTAACCCTTGAAGACAGCAACTGCGGAACAGCAATTGGTCACAACAACAACTGAATTGCAGCCCAATATATTTCAGTGACTGGCAGTTCCCACCCATCTCACAAGGAAATGTACCATCTTGCATCTAGAAAAGTCACCCGGGTGGTGAGGGGGGCAAAGCCCAGTAAAGAGCAGCAGCTGGCACAGGGGATACATGAAGGGGAAAAGGGGTTCTTCCAGTACATTTGGGAATGGAGAAGAACTAAGGGCCATCTCAGCAGATTGAGATCAGAAGGAGGGTGGGTGGAAGAGGTAAGGGTCCAGACAGAGGTATTAAGCGAGTATTTCGCCTCTGTGTTCACTAGGGAGGGGGATGGGATATCTACAAAGCAAGGCACGATGGGGATAGAAGTGGCAGTGAGTGGGATCAGGGGAGCAACAGAAATGGAGCAAGAGGGAGGGAGATGTACCCCAGGGGTGTCACATCAAGATAAGGATAAAATAGCCAGTAAGGTGGAGGGGACAGATGATGTTATCTCCACCGAAAGGGTGTGGATAGCCCTCAAGGCCCTAAAGAAAGACAAATCTCCTGGGCTGGATGGCATTCATCTGAGAGTACTATGAGAATTGGCGGACATACTGGCTGCACCCCTGGAAGAGTTCTTCAACAGGTCTCTTGAGGCAGGGAGGGTACCTAGGGATTGGCGAGAGGCACGTGTGGTGGCAATCCATAAAGGGGGGTTGAGGGAAGTACCAGGTAACTATAGACCCATCAGTTTGACCTTGGTGGTGGGAAAATTAATGGAGAGTATAGTAAAGAAATGATTGGGGGTGTACTTGGAGGAGGTGGGATGTCTGGATAGCCAGCAACATGGGTTTGTGCAAGGTAGATCATGTCAAACCAATCTTGTGGAGCTCTATGAATGGGTAACATCAGAACTGGACAGGAGAAAGCCTGTGGATGTATTATTCTTAGACTTCAGCAAGGCGTTTGACTCTGTCCCCCACAACGGTCTGGTGGAGAAACTGATGGTTTTGGGAGTAGACCCTTTGATGGGCACATGGATTGAAAACTGGCTAGCTGGATGCACCCAGAGAGTAGTGGTCAGTGGGGAACTCTCAAACCCTAGAGAGGTCGGTAGTGGGGTACCGCAGGGCTTGGTCCTGGGTCTGATCCTGTTTTCTGCATACATATCGGACATCAGGGAGGGTATAGGGTGTGAAATGAGTCTCTTTGCTGATGACTCCAAGATGGGAGCAGTAGTTGAGGGGGAAGAGGGGAGGTTGGCCCTGCAAGGGGACCTGGACACCCTGGAAAGCTGGGCTCACACATGGAAATAAAATTTCAATATCACCAAGTGCAAGGTGTTACATCTTGGGTGGGGAAACCCTAAACACAGGTATACCCTGGGAGAGGAGGTGCTGGAGGCCTCAATAGGGGAAAAAGACCTAGGGGTCATGGTGGATGCATGTATGAATAACTCTGAGCAGTGCAGGAGAGCGGCTAGCAAGGCAAACAGGATGTTGGGATGCATCGTAAGGGGGATCCCCTTTAGGAGCAGGGAAGTGATTCTGCTGCTGTACAATGGACTGGTTAGACCACACCTTGAGTACTGTGTACAGTACTGGAGACCACACTTGAAGAGGGACATACAGCTCCTGGAGAGGGTACAGAAGAGGGCAACTAAGATGATACGAGGACTAAGGGATTTGACGTATGAGGACAGACTTGAGAAGCTCTGCCTGTTTTCATTGGTGGAGAGGAGAGGAGAGACAAGGGGACATGATTGAGGTCTTCAAGTACCTCAAGGGAATAAATAGGGTAAACATGGAGGGGATCTTTAGACTAAAGCAGGGAGGTATCACCAGAGGGCATGGTTTGAAGTTGGAAGGGTAAGGGGGGAAGAGGAGGAGCTTTTTCACTGAGAGGGCGGTGGACCCTTGGAATGCACTGCCTGGTGAGCTGGTTCAGAGATCCACAGTGAAGGGCTTCAAGACAGGGTGGGACAGACACAGAAAGTGGATGTATCAGATGATGTTCTGGCCAAGGGGGGTGGGGATGGATGATAGGGGTTTCTGGAACACATGGGGGGGAGGGCCTCAGCACCCAACTAGAGATCTGAGATTCAAGCAGACTCAATAGACAGTAAGGCCTAATTTTCTGGCAATTAGTATGTTAGCATATAATTAGGGGGTTGTGGGGTCAAAGCCTCCCACAATGGGGCTGTGGGGTGGAAAGCCCTCCGCAAGAAAAAACATTTTCTAAAGTTGCTGTGATGTGGATTCAGCACCATTGTGATCAGTCACCTTTCCACAGTCACAATTATGACATGGACCCATATTTAGTGCCATTACCATTGTCTTCTCTTTAATTTATAATTTCATATCTTACTAAACTCCCGCATAATGTCTAGAGGAGCTAGAATTGTCACTTTGGGATTAGAAATACGAAGCAGTACATTATCTGCATATGTTGACAGTTTTAAATGGAGAGGGACAATATTTATACCGTTTATCCTAGAATTATTATTTAAGTTTTATAGGAGAGGTTCTAAGTAAAAATTAAATAGGATTGGGGATAATGGGTATCCTTGCCATGTTCCACAGAGCATCCTAATTGTTGATGAGAAAATACCATTATAGAATATTCTTACCTTGGGCTGCAAATAGAGAGTTCTAAGCCAATTAATTAATTTAGTCAGAAAACCATATTTATTGAGTGTGGCAATGAAAAAATCAATGTTTACTTTATCAAATGCCATCTCTGCATCCATGGACTTCAGAGATGCAGGGACTCTGGCTTCCCTGGAGACAGAGAGAGGTGTGACAATTTTCTAATGTGATCATAGGCCTGTCTAGATGGCATAAAACCTTTTTGCTTTCTACAAATCAAAGGGTTCCATATGTTTTTAATTCCCTGGGCTGATGCAGAAGTGAGGATTTGTATATCACAGTTAGTAAGTGAGATAGGGTGATAGATGCTTGTTCTGTCCTTAAGTTTATCAGGCTTTGGCAAGAGAATTGCTAAGGCCTCAAGAAGTGTATAATCATTAAATTCATATGTAAGAATGTACAGTAGGTATATACTGACTGTGAGATAGGTACCAATGTGTCCTTAAAGGTTTTATAAAAAATTGCAGCTAATCCATCCAGGATATGTGATTTGTCTAGTTTTAAGTTGTTTATAGCTTAAATATTTCTTGGTTATGATTTAATCATTTCTTCAGCTAGTAGTGGGTTTAATTCAGGACTTTTAAAGTTATTTAAATATATATCAAAATCTGATTGAGAGGGGGATTTAGGAATAGGGCCATAAAGGCATGTATAGACATTTACAAATACTAATACAATATGTTTTTGGTCAGTCTTAATAGAATTATCATTTTCTCAAATAATGGAGGCAATATTTTTAGAAACTTCTATATTTTTAAGTCTGTTGGCTAAGGGCTTGCTAGGTTTTTCACCTAAGTCAATGAATTTTATTTTTCAGGAGAATAAGAAATTCAATTTTTTCTTTAGTTTAAGTCAGATATTCATCTTTGCATCTCTGTAACTCTTGTAGAGTTTGCTTCGAGTGAAAAACTGAAATTTAATTTTCTAGTTCTATTTTGTTGAGTATGAGTTCTATCTTAGCTTGAGTTTGTTTTTCCTATTTTGGAGGCCAATTTAATAAATTTGCCCCTAATGTGACACTTGCAGGCTGACCAAACAATATTCAGCTTATTAGATGATGGAAAATGAGATTCCATAAAATTTGCAATTTACTGTTTAATATGTTTAATATTAAATTCCTTCTTCAATAACTGGTTATTTAGGCACAAACTAGACTGCTTAATAAAGGTGAAATCTAAGTTATGCCATCATCCATACTAGTGAATGAACAGATAATGTTCTCTCTGTAATCTGAGTGTCAATTAAACCAGATATAAGAGAAGTACTAATTAAAAAATAATCAATTCTTGTATAAGAATTATGCACTGGAGAAAAAATATATATCTTTTGGAATTTGGATTTGTTGTTCTCCAGGGGTCAATGAGATTAAATAAATCTAAACATTCTTTGAGTGCCCTACTATCCTCATTTAATCTCACCCCCCTCATTAGTGGATTTATTAAGGTGAGGATCCAGGTGATCCATGGGCAAGTTCCATTCTCCACTTAGCATCACAGTATATTATATGAATGTGTATGTATATCCCAGAGCAAAGGAAGGAGAGGGGTGATATGATTGAAACAATCAAACATCTTAAGGGCATTAACAAGGTGAACGAGTCTAACATGGTTCAATATAAGAAAAATAGCAGGACAAGAGGACATAGCATGAGATTAGAGAGAGGCCGATTAAGGGGTAATGGGAGGAAGTTCTTTTTCACAGAAAGGGTGGTGGATGCATGGGACAGCCTACCTCAGGAAGTGCTAGATATGAATACAGTGCAGGGCTTCAAACAGCCATGGGATAGGCATAAGGGAGCAATACAGATGAGTATGAATAGATAGGCCATTGACAGAGTACAGGCCTATGGCACATTCAAAAGGTAGAAAAAATGGGCAGACTGGATGGGCCTTGCAGTCCTCATCTGCCATCAGCTTCGATGTTTCTATGGAGAGAATTGTGATAAAACTGTTGTAAGTTGCATTAAAATGACTCCAGTGTCAGAGTCTGGTCCACAAACGGAGCCCAGAAGTATTTGTGTGTTATTTAGTATTCCAGCCACTAAAATATACCTGCTTTTAGAATCATTATTAGTTTGGATCTGTGAAAAACTAACTGTTTTACTAAGCAGAAGGGCTACCCCTTTTATGGAAGTTGTATTACCTGCCCCATAGACTGTATTATAATCCGATTTTTTCAACAGATGAATTTCTGAGGAAAATAAGTCTGTCTCTCAAAGAAAAAAATCCTACAGTTTAGAGACAGGGCATAGTTTAAGACTTTCGGCCTTTTAGTTTTAGAGTGAGCCCCTTTTAAATTCCATGTAACATATTTGATATTATTAACCATCTATTAACAACCTAAAACTGAAATGAGAAATAGTTTCATCCCATATTCCTGGAGAAGCAACAGTCTTGTCTACTCCATGAGCTAAAATAAATCTTACCTTCATGTCATTCCCTCCCAAATCTCCATATTGCAACCCCCATATAAATAAAACAATTCCAACCATACTTAATACTTAATAGATAGTGATGTAAAGAAATACTTAGAATTTTGAGAGATGGAACAAAGACCTGTGCTAATTAGAGGCTACTAAACAGTTAAGTCAGATAGATTACCTCACGTCAGCGATGTGTATATTCATAAGGGAAAAGAAAAGAGGTGGAAACTATTATCTAAGTACCTATCTTCCCTCACCATAAATCAGAAATGAACAATTATGAGTCAAAAAGTTTAAAATAAAACAGTGGTTCAGTGATCTTGAATAGAGCGATTATATAAATCCACCACTTTTTATTGGAACGCTGAATAAATCAAATGTTTTTGCTTGTTTCAATGCACTATAAGTATCTCTAAAAATATTAGGGTGGGATATTCAAAGGGGTTGTGCCTGGAGCAACTGAGTTGCGTTGGCACAACCCCGCATTGTGCCCCAGCGGGATATTGAAAAGGCTGCCCAGCGCAGCGCAAATCCCGATGCACTGGGGCACAATGTAATCCTATGCTGTGCAGATGCACGGAGTGTGCTCATTCATATGAGGCACATCCCGATATTCAGCCAGGGATGTGCAGCACATACGCTAACTGCTTCATGCACCGCAATATTAGCAGCTCAAAGTTGAGCCACAAAATACAGGCTCAAAAGCTGGCCACCCACAGGAGGGTGGCTGTATTGCAAGGTGCAACACAACAGCAGCCAGCTGTGGGTGGCCATCTGCCCAGCTAGAACACCATCCACAAGCACCCGGTCCCCCCTGGATGTCCAGTGCCCCCCTACATGCCAGATCATGGGCAGTTGCCAGCATCTGACTGATCCTGTGCTCGATCGTGGGCTGTAGAGTACAGTAATAGATCCCTAGTGGACTAGGGGACCCCCCCTCCCATACAGAAACATAGAAACATAGAATTTGATGACAGATAAGGACCGCTTGGCCCACACAGTCTGCCCATTTCCCTACCTAATGGATAAGCTGCAGATGCTAGTTAACCAGCAGCCTACTTCTTCCTACACCCACCCCCTAGAATTGCCTTATAACTGTCCTGTGTATGCTTGAATTCCACCACTGTTTTTGACTCCACAACCTCCTCTGGAAAGCTGTTCCATGCATCCACAACCCTCTCTGTGAAAAATACTTCCTTAAATTACATCTGAGCCGCACCCCTTCTATCTTCAAATTGAGCACTCTTGTTCTTGCACACCTCTTTTTTTGAAAGTTGCTACCCTCTTGGACTTTGTTGATTCCCTTGAGGTAATTGAAAGTTTCTATTATGTCCCCCCTCTCCATCCTTTCCTCGAGGCAACGCATATTAAGCTCCTTTTATCTCTCTTCATATATCTTCCAGTGCAGACCCTGCACCATTTTAGTTGCCCTCCTCTGGACAGCTTCCATCCTGTCTATGTCTTTGCGGAGATTGGGTCTCCAGAACTGCATGCAGTACTCCAGATGGGGTCTCACCAGCTGTCTGTACAGAGGGATAATAACTTCCTGTTTTCTATTGGTGATGCCTCTCCCTATGCATCCCAGTATCCCCCCAGCCCTCCTTACTGCCCTCTCACATTGCTTACCTACCTTTAGGTCATCTGATATGACTACCCCCAGGTCCCTTTCCATTTTTGTTGTTGTTAGTATCTCACCCCCCATTGTGTACTCTCCCCTGGGTTTTTGTTTCCCAGGTGCATTACCTTGCACTTCTTAGCATTGAATCTAAGCTGCCATACATTTGACCATTCCTCTAACCTTGCTAAGTCCCTTCTCATCCTTTCCACCCCACCTTGTGCATCAATTCTGTTGCAGATCTTTGTATCATCTGCAAAGAGACATACTTTTCCTTCCAGTCCCTCTGCAATGTCGCTTATAAAGACATTGAAGAGGACCGGTCCTAATACTGAACCCTGCGGTACCCCACTAGTAACTCCCCTTTCTTCAGAGTGGACTCCATTTACTATCACTCTCTGTGTCCTATTCTCCAGCCAATTCTTTACCCAGGCTGTCGTCTTGGGACCCACTCTCAGGCTGGCTAACTAGTATATTAATCTTTTGTGTGGGACTGTGTCAAATGCCTTGCTAAAGTCTAGGTAGGCCATGTCCACAGCCCGATTCTGATCTACTACTTTGGTCACCCAGTCAAAGAAATCTATCAGATTCATCTGGCATGACCTTCCTGCTGTGAATCCATGCTGCCTTGGGTCCTGTGCCCCTCTGGCCTTTAGATACTCGACAATTCTTTCCTTCAGAAGTGATTCCATCATTTTCCCTATCACTGAGGTTAAACTAACAGGTCTGTAGTTTCTTGCTTCTGCCTTGCTCCCACTTTTGTGAAGGGAAATCACATCTGCCCTCCTCCAGTCCTCGGGTACCACCCCATCATCCCACGATTTGTTAAAGAGGGTAGTCAGTGGTGTCACTAGTTCTACTCATAGTTCTTTTAGAATTATGGTATGAATCCCATCAGGCCCCATTGCTTTGTCCACCTTCACTTTCAAGAGTTCTTTCAGAACCCTTTCTTCTGTAAATGGGCTGGTATCAACTTCTGTATCCAGAGTGTTTCTATTGTTTGTTTTAGGTACCTCCCCCTCTTCATTTGTAAATACTGAGCAAAAATATTTGTTTAGTATATCTGCCTTTTCACAGTCACCCTCTGCCCACCACCTCCCCTTAATTAAGCCTCACTATCCCTCCCTTGGTCTTCCTTCACTCCCTGATGTACCTACTGTATAAAAGGTTTTATCCCCCTTCTTAACTGAGTTGGCTATCTTTTCCTCAGTTTGGGCCTTTGCTGTTCTGACTGCCTTCCCAGCTTCTTATTGATTTACCTGATACAGTTCTCTGTCCTGCTCCTTCTGTGATTCCTTGTACTTCCTGAATGCTTTCTTTTTCTCTTGACTCTTCAATGCCACTTCCTTTGAGAACCATAGTGGTTTCTTACATTGTTTTGTTTTGTTTATTTGCTTCACACAAAGGCTTGTGATGGCAGTTTTTATTATTCACCATTGTTCTACCACCCCTCCTTTCTGCCCATTTGCTAGTGCATTCCTTAGGCACTCTCCCATTTTAGCAAAGTCTGCCCTCCTAATGTCCAGTACTTTTGCCTTTGTATGGCTTGACTCTATTGCTGTGTTTATTGTGAACCATACTGTTCGATGGTTGCTAGTTCCCAGATGGCTACCCACTTCTACATCTGTGATCCTCTCTCCATCTCCATTTAAGAGAACCAGGTCTAACATTGCTCCCTCTCGAGTGGGTTCCAATTCTAGTTGTCTTAGGCATGCCCCCAGTAGGGCATCTAGAATAACTCCACTCTTCGAAGTGGCTGCTGCAACTGCACTCCAGTTAACATCTGGCTTATTCAGATCACCCATCAGCAATATCTCCCCTTTTTCTGCCATTCTAAGTATACTTTCTATCATTTCCTTGTCCATTTCCTGCCCCTGAGAGGTGGGTCTGTATATAACCCCTGCGCGGATTGTGGTGCCATTGCCTGGCTCCAAATTGACCCACAGTGCTTCTTCTCCTTCCTGTTTACCCTTTTGTTTTGTTGCTTTGATTCCTTCTCTTATGTAAAGAGCTACTCCTCCTCTTTTACCCACCCTGTCCCTCCTGTAGATAGTGTATCCTGGTATGTTTATGTCTCAGTCATGGTTTTTTGTGTACCATGTTTCTGTGACTGCCACGTTATCCAGATGTTCCTCCTCTATCAAGGCCACTAATTCAGGAAGCTTGTTACCCAGACTACAGGCTTTGGTACTCATTGCTCTCCATTTTTTGATGGCTTTACCTTCTGTTGCAGCATCCCCCACTGACCTTTCTGCCTCAGTCTTTTTCTCATTTAGTACCCCGTTTTGTAGGGAGAAGCTGAGATTTTCCTGCTGCTTATCAGTGCCTCCCCCATGACTAGTTTAAAAGCTTACCAATGAAGCATTTAAACTGATTGCTCAAAAGACTTGTTCCCTTCCTGGGCAGATGCAGACCATCCTGCCAGTATAGGCTGGTGTCCCTCCAGGTGGAACCCCAGTCCCCAATGAAGCCAAACCCCTGTGCTCCACACCATTTTTTCAACCATTCATTAAACTGCATGGTGCAAAGTACCTTCGCCTCACCCATACCATTGACAGGCAGCACCTCTGAGAAGGATACTGTGTGTGCTACTTGTCTTAGGCCCCTCCCCAACTCTACAAAGTCCTCCTGCACTGCTCTAATCTCATGATGATCCAAGTAATTTGTCCCTAGGTGGACAATGATGTCCAACTCAGACTCCCGTGCAGCTGTTCTCATGATCCTGAGGATGCGCTTCCTGTCCCTCCAAGCCATGGCACCAGGCAGGCACCTTACTTCAGTTTTCCATGCTCCCCCCAGTTCTATCCCCCTAATAATTGAGTCCCCCACCAGGAGCTGCTTCCTTTCCTTGTGGTGTCCTCTGCCTCCTTCCTATGGGCCTCACTTGTGACAGTTGTCCTCAGCCTCCTTAGTCTCCTCTGCATGTTCATCCATAGGGGAACTATGCTCCCCCAGAATGGTGTATGGATTGTGGAGTGGAACAACTGACTGGGTGTGCCTCTGTTCCACCATCCTCACCCTCCCTGGGCCTACTGTGGTCCAACTGCTGTGCTTTCTTCGCAACCTCTGAGGTAGTGGTGGTGGCTCTGGTACTCCCTGGATGGGGGAGGATCCCTTCCTACTGTCCAGTGTGGCCTGGGGGAAGATTCCCTTACTACTGTCCAGTGTGGCCTGAAGATGAGCAATTTTCTCCCTCAGGGCAGAGAGTTGTCTGTAAATAGGGCAGCATCTCAGCCTCTAGAAAGACTCCCAGAAGACTGCTGCCCCACAGCCATTGCATTGCTGTACTCCCCACATGTTTATCTACTTTTTTTGTGTATATGTGTGTGTGTGTGTTTGATTGGTTTGATATATAGAAATATATATATTATACAATGTGTATGCTGATATTGTCAGTGCAGTGTGCTAGAGAGGATATGACAGTGATATGCACCTTGGAGTCTTGAGGAAATGATGTCAGAAGCCCAGGTATAAAGGAACTATTTCCAGGGGTGGATGAGGTGAGGGGTGGGCAGGGGTTGGGCCTAAACTGTGCCCTCACAAAACAATCAGCTAAAAGCTCTGACCCACCACTGCAATGAGTGTCTTCCTGTCAGCAAGTTGCCCTACACAACAATTTGACAGAGAAAATACCCTGCTAATCAAACAGAGAAAAATCCAGACATCCAAATCAGACGCAGGTAAAGTTCTCCAGCCCCAAAACAGCCTGGTGATTTGTGCTCTGAAAGCAGTCAGCCCCAAAATAAGTCAGCTGTGCACCAGGACAGACACAGTAAACAGTATTCTGTCACCTCATGGTTTCAACTCTTCCTGCACTGAAAATCTTAACAATTGTAACAAAAGTAAAGCAAAATCCACCTCCCTCTGTTGCTTGAAAGACTTTCTTTCCTGATAATTCTAAGTTCCTTATTTCACCTTTCAGTTAGAAGTAGTCTCCACCTGCAGAATATCTGCTACAAACCAAAGACAATTGTAAGGTTCACCTCCCTCTGCTGTGAGCACAACTCGCTTTCTTGCAAATTCTATATTCAGTATTGCAGCTTCCAAGCAGAGGTAGCTTCACCTGAAGAATATTAGCATATGTACAATCATGGGCTGTAGTGTAATGAAATAGATTTCTGGTGGTCTAGTGGAATCCACCCTGAAAGCCCAGTCATAGGCCGTAGTAATAACCGACATCTACCTGGTGGTCCAATGGTACCCTCCTCCCCACCCACCCACAGAGACCCTCAGCCACCCAGCACTCCCCCATCATCAGCGGGCAGCAGCAAACCACCTGCATGCTGCCTGGCCACCCACTGAATGACAACATACAGTTTGATCTATATGCCCATTGGGCCACAGTGTGGACCAATGTGCTTGCAGACCATACTGTACTATACAGGTCCAGCTCCATGAATGAATGCTTTCATTCACAGATCTGGACCTGTGTAGTACAATATGGTCTGCATGCCCATTGGTCCACACTGTGGCCCAATGGGCATACAGATCAATCTGCACACTGTTGTTTGGAGGGCAGACAGGTGGTATGTGGGTGGGGTGATGCCACCTGCCAATGATGGAGGGGGTGCTGTGTGGCTGGTGGCATCTGTAGGTGGGTGAGGAGGGGTACCACTGGATCACTAGGTAGACATCATTTATTACTATAGCCCACAATTGGGCTTTTGGGGTGGGTTCCATTAGACCACCAGGACTCTATTTCATTACACTGCTGCCCACGATTGGGCATACAGGAGGGGGGTCCTCTAGTCCACCAGGGATCTATTACTGGGCTCTACAGCCTGTGATTGGGCATACTAATATTCAGATGCTGACGACTGCCCATGATCGGGTATGGGCGGGGTCCACTAGAACAGCAGGTATATGATTATTCCTGCTACCACCTGTGATCAGGCACAGGGTCCTGTGTTTTACTACTACTGCTGCCTGCAATCGGGCATACGGGGAGGGAGTTGGGTCTACAAGACCATCAGGATTGTAACTATTCCTGCTGCCACCCACGATTGAGCATATGGTTATGTGTTTCACTACTACTGCCCGCGATCGGGCATATGGGAGGGGGGGCTGCAATAGCTCACCAGGGAGCTGACCTCCAACATCAGCAGCTTGGCTGGGTGCAAGGTGCAATTCGCTGGGACACCCAATGCATCACATGCAAATGGGGTCATAATGACATGAAAATGGACCCTTTGTGATTTGCATAGACTGTGGCCTCATTTGCATGCCTCTGGCTGAATATCGCAGGTGATGCACCTAGTGCAACTGCAATTGTGCTGGTTCATCCCCGTGCTCCCTCTCTGTGGCTTGCGCTGGTGTAGTACCACTGCACCATGCACAGTCTATGCACCGACCATTCTATATTCAACTGTGCTGAGCCATGGCACATTACCATTGAATATCACCTGGTCTTGGCCCCAGCATAGCCCAGTTGCACTGCGGCCAGGCTTGCACCACGGCGCAGCGCAGTGTGAATATTCGGCCCTTAGTGTCCAAGACTTTATATACTTAAGAAATATATAAGCTTGTGCAAAGTAGAGAACTTAATGTCAAATTAATGTAGGACTAGGCTTAGCTGTATTTAAAACTTTAAAAAAGAAACAATCCCGTACCTACATTTTGCACTTAGAACAATGTTGGTAATTTCTTTGTGATTAGCTTAAACATAGAAATCTTCTTCCGTATATTGTATATTGCCATATTGTATACTACCATATTAGGCTTATTATCAAAATCATTTAAATAAAAATAATTGACGGTTGAAGAGCCTCAACAGATAATGATTTATATTTTAATTTAAAATTATTTAAATATGCAGTATAGCCGAAGTATGGTTTCTGGGTCTGCACTTAGATAGAGTTAACGTGTTCTAGATAAGGAAGCTAACTTACATGTTAGACTGTTATAACATGTGTGAGGTTAATTGATTATTCATCTCCTACACAGGCTTTATGAAGATGACCTATTTGCACATGTTATCAAAGTATCTGTCTTAAAGATGCACTTAAATATAGTAAAATATAAAATGATATAGAACCAGTGACACTATACTTTAAAGAGCAGCTGACACCAACAGGAGAACTTTAACAGAACACAATATTTAAACACAGTTCAGCTTGTATTTCACATTAGATTTGTATTCCTCCTCCCCATTATTTTTACTGAGGTCATTTGCATGAAAACAGGATCTTTGTTCCTGAAGAGTTCATCTATTCCTGTTGCCTTCTCTCTACCTGAGGTCATAATGTACTGCTTGTTACATCACAGTTACTCCCATGGCAGCAGATTGTGATGTCACAACACTAGATTATGACTTGAAGTAGGGAGTAAGCTATACAGACAGATAAACTCTAAGGGAACTCAGGGATAACCATCATGTATTCATAAAACTTTAGTCATTAATAAATAATAAGGAAGCTAAATATGTAATATATATATATATATATATATATATACATATATATATATATATATATATATATATATATATATATATACACACACACATATACATATATATATATATACACATATATATATATACACATATATATATATATATACACACATACATATATATATACACACACACATATACATACACATATATACACATATATATATACACATATACATATATATATATATATACACACATACATATATATATACACACATACATATATATATATATATACATACATATATATATATATATATATATATATATATATATATATATATATATATATATATATACATATATATATATATATGTATATATATATACACACACATATATACATATATATATATATATATATATATATATATATATATATATATATATATATATATATATATATATATATATATATATATGGAATGCAGGCTGAATTGTACATAATTATGTGTTTTTTTTCATTTAGTATACTTTATTAAGATTTTTTTCAATAAACAATACAAAACCAGAAAACAAGAACAAACATCCATTACACTACCTATCACAGTACATACATGAGAAGGCTGGAGTGACACAACATGAAAATGTCAAATAGAATGACAAATAAAGGAAACCATTCATCCCCCCCACTACCACTCCCTTCCCCATATCTGCGACACTGCTAACCACAAATCTCCAACAAAGGACAGGTGCCTTCCAAAATCAAAACGTGACATGAGGTCAAAGGACCCAGAAGGGGTCAAGCAGAGTTCTAGGTACCCCAGAGGGACAATAAATTATAGACGGACTACCACATGCAGGAAAAAAGTTGAGGTCTCTTCTGCATTGATGCCATATGTTTCTCCAATTGGAGGGCCAATATAATCTTGCAGTGCCACTCTAAGAAGGATGGAGGAAAATCATCCTTCCAGTGTCATAAAATAAGTTTGGCTGTGGCTGCCACAAGGGACAAGTGGGCTTTCCTAACATTAGGGTGTTGGGGGGGATTGCCAGTAGACAACTTGTATGGGTAAAAAGGTCATCCAATCCCAAAAGGGGATCCATGGCCAGTTGGATAATATTTCAAAAAGGCTGGATCTTAACGCACTCCCATAACATTTGATAAAGGGAGCCAGTAGCCTCTTGGCACCAAAAGCACAAAGCTGAGGCTAGTTTGCCCATTCTATACAATTTTAGTGGAATAAAATACAAATCATGCATAATGTTAAACTGTATTAAATGGAGCCAATCCTGATTTTTAACTCTATACAGATTTTTTTAAAGGGCCTTCCAGTAATCCGGTTCATCCGACAACTTGAGTGTGTGGACCCAATAATAACAAACCCAGTAGGGATGTGTGGGTCTATGGAATGAAAATGCTTATAAAATGCAAAGACTGAACAAGGCTGCACAACAAGGGACAGCAGAGAGTTCACCTCATCTAACTACATCAGATGCCAAGGCTTGGGTCCCAAAAAGGTAGTCACTGCATCTCTAGCATGGAGGTACTTAAACATATCCATACCCCTTAAGTGGAACTGACCTTGCAGTGTCTGAAATGACACCATTCCATCTGTGTGGGTGATGTCAGCCAGTGTGCAAGTACTCAGTTGGAGTCAAAAAGAAGTTGGGATGGGGCGATGACCTAACTTAAAATGAGGGCTATAGCACACAGGCTGGGAGGTTGCCTTAAACCATAACAGGGAGAGATATGATTGTAATTGTGCCCAGGCTTTCAGAGACCACCCTATAGGAACAGCATGCTTGGGGTGGGAAAGCTGAGAGGGCCTAAGGTAAATCAGACTATTAAGAGAGCAACCAACCTTGTCGGCTAGAGCCCTCTCAATATCCAGCCAGAGATGGATATATGTCAAGGGACCAAACTAGGCACAGTCCATGCCCCAATGGAAACATTTACTAGCATGCTGGGCACCATAATATAAAAAGACAGAGGGAAGAGATAAGCCTCCACACAATTTAGGGGCAGTCAGCTTAATATAGGCTCTCCAAATGACAGAGGACTTCCAGAGAAATAAGTTAAACAGCCACTGCAAGTGGGAAAACCAGAGTTTAGGGAGATGAAAGCCTAACATCCCTGATGGGTATAGTAAACAGGGCAAATCATTAATTTTAGGGATGTTTATTCTTCCCCATGAAGACAAAGGAAGGGAAGACCATCTGTCCAGATCAGATTTTGACCTAGCAAGGAGTCTCATCAGATTCTCCTTGATAATGATTGATACCGATCGGGCAATTTTGACCCCCAGATAGGTTAACACCAGAGGCTCCCATGAGAGACACAGATCCAGAATGTCCAATTTACAGAGCAGGCTGTTGAGAGGAAACATTTTTGTTTTATAGACATTCATATTATAGAAGGAAACACTGGAGAAATTGGAAATCTCTTGAAGTAGGATTGGGATATATGCCATGGGGTCCTCCAAGTGTAGAAGTAAGTCATTGGCGTATGCCGACAAGACATGATGCTTGCCCGCTACTTGAATCCCTTTGAGGTCACGCAAACTGCACAAATGCCAAATAAGTGGTTCCAGATAAAAATGTAATAAGAGAGGGGACAGAGGGCACCCTTGCTGGATGTCATGCTGTAAGGAGAAGGAGGCTTAGAGGTGACCATTACACCAAATGTGAGCAAATGACGAAACATACAGAAGTTGCACCCACTTAATAAAGTCCAAGGGTATGCCAAATCTATGTAATGTGGCAAACAGGTAGTTCCAAGTGACCTGAATAAAGGCTTCTTCCACATTCAGAGAGACCAAGACCATTAGAGACTAGCTCTATCTGTGTGTGGAAAGCAGGTGTAAAAGCTTCCTGAAATGATCCCCAGAAAACCTGCCAGACATAAAACCAACCTGCTCATGCCCAATGATGGGGCTTGCCAGGTAGCCAGTATTTTTGAGAGGATCTTAATGTCTGAATTCAGAAGGGAAATGGGACAATAACTTTCCACCAGCAGGCGGTCCTTACCATGTTTAGGAATAAGAGGAACCAAGACCTCCCAAAAGCCAGAGTTGCCCATCCCATTCTCAAACCAGAAATTAACAACCTCTTCAAGCAGAGGGACTAACTCCGAGACACATGCTGTGTAAAAGTTGTTACTCAGCCCATCAGGTCTGGGTTCTTTATCCTGCTGCATTTGTTGAATGGCAATCTCCACATCTCCCGCAGTAATAAGAGTGCCTAACGAAAACACTGATAGGGGATACAGAGTTGGAAGAGACACAGAGTCCAAAAGGGTGGAAATGGCTTCCAGAGAAGTGTCTAAAGCAGGGTCAAATGCATACAACCTCACAAAATAAGTACAGAAAACACCAACCATCTCCTTGGGATTGGTAACCACTTGGGCTTCAGGGTAAGTCCATATTCCTGGAATAAATTTAGCCATCTCAGCTTGGTGCAGTCGAAGGACCAGAAGTTTCCCGGCTTTCTCACCAGTATCCAGGTACTTCATCCTGGTACGATGGAGCGCAAGCTCAGCTTTTTGAGCCAGGACATCCAGATACTGGGCATGAAGGAAGTGTAGCCTAGCCCAATCCACATCAGGTGAAGAACAGGACAGATAGCCTTCCAAGTGATGAATGTCACTAAGAAGCTGCTTGAGTTGGGCTTTGCCAGCCTAATCCTGCCTCGAGGAGAGCCAGATAAACTCACCCCAAAGCGCACATTTCTGAGCTGCCCAGAGGGTACCCACACATTCAACAGAGCCCCTATTGAGATCCAAAAAATTAGATATGAACTGTCTGACATGAGACAATGTGTCAGGAGTCTGTAATAATTGAGCATTTATGCACCAGAGGGTATCTCGCCACTGACCTTCACCCAGTAAGTACTGGACCCTGATGGGAGAATGGACAGAAAGGACCATAAGGTAAATATCTGCGGTGAGTATGCCCGGTAGACAGGAGGCACTAACCAGAAAGTAGTCCTGCCTGGAAAAAGACTTATAGCGCGGTGAATAAAAAGAATACTGCCATGTCGTCGGGTTGAGAATTCGCCAGATGTCAACGAGGCCTAACCCGTCCATCAGATCGTGATGAGCTCGCTGGGCCAGGGAGAGACTGACAGTCTTAGCATCTGCGCAGTCCAGATCAGACTGAATCACCATATTCCAATCACCCCAAATTACTATAGGAGAGTGAGAATCAGAGGTCAGGAGCGGGATAAATTGAGTGAAAAATGAGGTGAGTCTGAGTTGGGACCATTGACGGAGCCAATCACAATGGGGTGGATGCCAATGATCCCTTGAACAATAATATATCATCCTGCAGGGTCCCATAGCTCCTGGACAAGTTGGAATGGTATCAGTCTTTCAATTAAAATAACTACCTCCCCATTTGGAGGAGACCCCAGACCCATAAGCCTGACCCACTCACTCCCATCTGAACAAATGGACATCTTCCTGGTGAAGGTGAGATTCCTGCAAGAAGACCACCCCAACCTGCATCTGTTTCAGGTGATGCAAAATCATCGAACAGTTGTACCTATCTGGGTTCCCTTAACATTCCAACTAATAAAACAGTATGGAACATTCATAACTTAAACTAGCACAGAACACCATACCTGGAAACATGAGATACCATACTAGAGCCATGTAACCCAAAATAAGAACAGAGTTGCAGATGACCCCTCCCACCCTCCCCAATCCCCCATGCACAAGTCCAGAAACCCACCCATCCCTCCATAACCAGCTAACCTCCCAAAAATCCCCATAACAATAACAGCATAGGAAAAAAAATAAAAAATCATAAGCAGCATTATCCCCAGTCCTAATGACTGCACTTCTAGCACATCTTTATCCACGATGATTACAGAACCACACTGCCTAAGACTGACCCCCCACTCCCCCCACCAATTAAGTAAGAAGAATAAATCAGACAGTAAGCACTCACTCTATCAGTACTAATAGCAACAATGCTTTGAATTCTGTAACAACAGCATTCTAGCAGAAGTGTATACAATTTAATCAAAATGAACTAGATAAACTAGACAAACTGCCCCCTCAATGTCACCCATAGAAATAAACTCAGACCCAGGGGTCAACCTTAACTTTTTTTTGCACTAGCTAGCTGGACAAGTTGATTAAAAATTGCACTAGCCCGCAGATGGTTGCACTAGCCTGCAATAATAATGGTCAGTTTTGATTGGTTATACAGGAAAAATGCAAGCCAAGAAATACTCTGATTATTGCATATTTATCCTGCTTCCACATTGCTTCCTGCCCCAGCAAAAAAAGACTGTAATACAATCACATGCAGTGTGTACTCCCACTGTTTTTACCATGTTCCCCTTGATTTCTCTTTTTTCACCCCCTCCCTGCTAGACTAAAGAATACCATAATAGCATATGTTTAATCAAGCAGTTCTAGTTCTGCACACACAATAGTCAACATCATCATGCAACTCACCACAGTCCCACCCTGACTTGCAGGGCAATGTACAGAGTCAGGCAGAGAAAGACACTCTCATCCTCCACCCTGTGATTAACCAGACCTGCACTTCTGGAAGCTTTCTTACATGCGAAGTGAGCCAGGGGAAGTTTTATGATGTCTTTTGAGAGAGTTAAACAAACACAGCGGGATTGGGATATAAGAAACTTTGACATGTCTGTTTATATATACCAGGCACAAAAGTATTGATATAACATGCTCTCATACCTCTCAACCTTTTTTCCCCCACAGGTGGAACATTGCCTGTCAAAATGTGGAACAAATGGGCAGAATGTGGAACAATTAATTAAACCTTTATCTAAGAAGCTCAAAATACTGTTAACATGTTGCATTTATGTTCAGAAAGTCTGTTATCAATTGAATAATATATTTTTTGCATCATTTACTATGAAATGTTGACTTTGAATGTGGAACAAGTTCTCATGATGTGGAACAGGGAGATTTTGTGAAGCAAAATAAGGAACGTTCCTCGTAATGTGGTACAGTTGAGAAGTATGCATACTCTGCCCTAACAAAAACAGATTTTTCATTACATTGTCCTTTCATCAGTCAATGGGGAGCAGTATACAGGTATGATGCTGTACTACCTCTCTTTCTATGCAGGATGATCTGTGCACACCAGGAATACCTATTTTAACCTTTCAAATTATATATTTTACTAAGGTTTTGCTTTGTACCGTACATGTACCAAAGCATTGTTTTTAGGATGAAATGACATGCTAGGAGGTACTGCATGGATGGCATTGACTGGTGTGATCCATTAAGAGGAGCTGTGAACCCTACACCAGTCATTAATGACAGCTATGGGTTTATGTATGGCCACTTCAGAGTCTAGTCTGCAGTGGTATCCAAAGAAAGTATAGAGTGGACAGACCACCTGGCTGGGCAGGCCGTGTATACATCATAGCATTCTGCCACTGCTGTGTTGGATACAGACACTCAAAAGGTTGGGAAATGAGGCACACTGGTCTTAATATTGTGGGAAAAATCAAACACAAGTTCAGCAAACTGGAAGCTAGTGACTTAACCACTCTACCCTCAATCACAACATGCACACTAGCTGAATGTCCTAACAATTCAGTGATAATGACTCACATCAAGTCTTTTGTTGGATCCTGTCTTGAACTGCCAGATAATTGCAACTCTTAATGAGCTGTTAATCACACAAGGACAACTGGAACACTGAGGGAGATTAGCAAAAGGACTTCAGCCTGCTAAAGTAGGGACTTTTTCAACTTCATTAACAGCCATGAAAAATCTGCACTAGTCAAGATGGACAAGTAGAGGGTTAGCTGTACTAGCCCTGACCAATTTGCACTAGGTTCAGGGCTAGTAAAACAATGTTAAGGTTGAACATTGCTCAGACCTATTATCATAGGTCTGAGCAGGGAAAGAAAGGTGTAAAACCCTGCTGCTCAGAGAGGGACAAAGAAACCTAGGTCTCAGAACAAACATGGGTGACAGTTGAAGGGGGAAGAGGGGAGTAGCCCCAATAAGTTTGGTCAAAGGGAAGCCCCTTCCTTACATCAAGTCCACTCTAACAGTCAAAAAGGCAATATTTATATAAAACAAAAGTGTTACTGAACATTATAGGTAGCTGAGGGGAGAGAAAGGGAAAAAAGGCAGGGAATCCCAATAAAATAAAGAAGAAAACACTCTCTTCCCCTGGTCACAGAAAAGAGCCTTTCAGTAAGTACTTATAAGTCAGATATAAACCCACTGTGATGCAAGCATAAATGTCCCAAAAATTTGGAGGTCCATGATGTCCATGGGGATAATAAACTAAAAGAAACAGTCTTAAAATAATAATCTCTTTAGCACAATAGTCTGAAATGCATCTAAATTAGACTTCCAAAAAGTCTATGTCCCACTCACCCCCCCATACTCTAACATCAGTCTGTAGGAAGTATGAAGGCCAGTGATAGAGGGAGTAACAGCAGCAAGTATCAGCACATGGAACTCAGACTATGTCCTTGAGTGGGAAAGGGAGTGACCACGAAGTGCAAAGCTCCCCAGGAAGTGGATAACTTAACATCTGCTTAACATCTGAGTTAATGCAGGGCAGCCTGGACAAGCCTTGCCAAGCCTGGAGTGGGAGGTAATGGTAGAGACCAATAAACCATCAGTCAGTAAACATTTACATCCACTCCAGGTATCCAGCAGGTCTTTTACTAATTCAGAAAGTCAATTCTTTTTTTTCCCTCAGTGTGACACACTTCAAAAAATCCAAGCACTACTGTAAGAATTAAGCAGTCTGCATCAAGGAGAAACCCATAGAACTCATTTAAACAAATCCAGATACCAGTTCTTGAGTTCCAAGGCTGCTTGAGCTGGGGTTTCTAGGGATCGCCACTTACTCTTATGCAAGATTTGCAGCACAGTGAGGTATTGAACCTGAAATGGTTTCCCTGCTGTAATAAGCTTGGACACAAGTGGATGCAGTTTTGTGTGTTTAGCTCTAACAGACTGTGAAAGATCCTGTGCTAGGCGAAAACAATGTCCCTCCCAAAGCAGATCCTTCAGCTCCCAAGTTTTAAACAAAACATGATGCTTGTCTAAGAAATTAAGCAACTTGAATATGATGGGCCTGGGTGGAGAACCTGAAGGTGGTGGCGGGTGCAGGAAGTGGTGGGTTTGCTCTATAATGTACTGCGGCCCATTTGGTGAGGGACCCACCATCTGCTCAGAGAATTTCTGAATAAATTGCACTGTATTGTTGCCCTCCTCTTTCTCTGGTAGCCCAAATAAGATCAGATTATTGAGTCAAGTCCAGCCCTCGAGGTCCTCCAGCTTGTCCTCAAGACAGCCAAGTCTTTGGGGCTGTGCCATCACATCTGGATCCAGTTTGTTCCTCCATAACTCCGCACATGCTATTCGAGATTTGGAGTCGGAGACCCTGGTCGAAAGAGAATACATCCAAGAGAGGAGCCATTTGAGCTCATCGGTGAGAGCAGAAACTGCTGATTGAAAGAACTTCATCTCTTCAACAAACTTTTCCTAAGTCAGGGCAGTCCCTACAGCAGGAGTCACTGTGGAAGCTGTGGCTTGCTGCTTTGTCCTCTTGGCAGCCTTGTTGCACTCCATTGTCGGGGGAGGCATATGTTGTGGCAGCTAATATTTCATCTCTGAGTCCATTTCTACACACCAAAGAGGATCTCTTGAACCACGAGAGTTTCTGTGGATCAGAAAAGGTATGTGGAGCACTAGTAAGGCAGCCAAAATGTAGAAAAATGAGTAAAAAAGCCGGTGATGACAGAGAAGAGCAGGGAAGAGATGCTCATGCTTAGACAGCCATCACTTGATTTTCATTATTATGTTTTTCAAAGTTTTCTCTGAGGTATCAGTAGCTCTTTAAAAGAAAAAATGAACATGTGAGAAAAAGAAAAACAAGGCTCTCCCAATAACAAATATCCACTCTGAAAAAAAAATCAGCATGTACAATTACAAGCCAGCAATGTCTCACTAGAAATTTAATCCAGCATGAAAGATCAACATATTTCTACTTCACTTAGTGTCACAACACCACTCAGCAGGTCAGGCCCTCTGCTTCCACAGTGCCAACCCCGAGTGCAGTTTTGTGAACAGGAACAGAACAGGGTAACCCTCTTGTCTGTTTTGTGGGTTTGAGTCAACCTTTGGTCTCAAGTTCTGGAATGATTCAAACTGTGAACCTCTTGCTAGCGTTCCCAATGTACAGGCTCAGATAATTCTGATCTTTGATGGGGGGGTGGCAGATATCTTTCGCCTATGGGCACCTAACCAGGTGTACAAAATGAACCCTTAAAAAGTCTATGAAAGAGCTCAGAATAAACTCTTACCTTTCCCAGTTGGGTATTACCAGTAAGCTTATGCACAGTGTCAGCTTTAACCAAATATGCTTCACTTGTCAAAGAAAGAATTTCAAAGGCACACCAAGTAGTCTCTTAAAATAGAGACTTACTTTAAAATAGATAAAACTATGTAAAATGTAACTAGAGGACAATATACCATGAGAACATACAATCGCTTAAAAGAATCAGGTTTAAAAAAGTGAAAACTAATTCCTACCACCAGACAATTATACTTGTCTATCTAAAGTAGATGTTTCTTCTTCAGAGTCCAAACATGAATGTCTCTAAGTGGAAAACAGAATATTGTTTAAAACTAGCTTTGCCAACCACTTTGTATGAAGTCACCTAGCTCCTCCCTGTCAGAATATAACAATTATGCAAAACAGGATGTCTTATCATTCAGAAGGTAAATTCAATTGGTGACATCAGCAAAAACTTGCTTCCCCATGTGACTTCCCAATCAAGTCTGTAATTTTCCAAGTTCTTTCTTTCATCCATGAGCAGCATCCTACTCTTTACAGACATAAAAGAGCATTTCTATGAATATACAAAATGTGCTAGCAGATAAAGGCCTAGTGGTCTATCAAGTCTGCTCAAATGTGCAGCTAGCACTTAAGTGACATAACCTGTATTTTTTCTCTAAACATCATAAAAGTTTAGGATTTCCAGCCTAGCAGCTGGCAGCTACAATTAAGCCAGATAAACAGGAGATCCTTAATTTAGGTCTCTTCTAGCCTTTAATTATCTCCTGGCTTTTATCTTTTAGCTGAAACCTGGGGGGGGGGTGTCATCACACAGGTTGTCTCAGCATGTCTCATGAGAGACACTCAATAACACATTTTTATATTACAAAAATCATAGAGTAATCTGAATGAGCTGTACAAGCGTCACAATCCTCCTTACCTAGACTAAATTTGGGGGCTCTATCCCCTGCATGGGATAAGCTTCCCAAATCAGTTCATTTCTCATAGAAATGAGACAACACATCTGAGTTCTGATTTTTCGCTCCAGCCCTATGTAGAATTGTCATGTCATACCCTTGCAAAGCAAGACTCCATCTTAGCAATCTAGCATTGTTTTTTCCCCATCTGCGTCAGCCAAACCAGGGGGTTGTGGTCAGTCTGTACCACAAAATGCTGCCTGAATAAGTATGACTCTAACTTCTTTAGGGCCCACACTATAGTAAGACA
Organism: Neoceratodus forsteri; assembly: GCA_016271365.2. NCBI lineage: Eukaryota > Metazoa > Chordata > Ceratodontiformes > Ceratodontidae > Neoceratodus > Neoceratodus forsteri. The sequence goes on along the minus strand of CM057451.1, from coordinate 201,693,382 downwards.
CTCCTTTTCTACAGTGGAGTATGCCTGCTCACTGGGAAGTAAATTCTTACTCAGATACGTTACAGGGTGATTGTTCTCTTGGCTGGATATCTGACTCAGTACTGCCCCAATACCCGCATCTGAGGCATCAGTCTGAACTATAAAGGGTTTGCTGTAGCCAGGACTTGTTAACACAGGAGCACTGCACAGTGGTTCCTTCAGTCTGGTAAAGGCTTTCTTACAGGCTGGGTCCCAGGTAATTTTCTTTGGCCAATCTTTTCTTTTCCAGGTCAGATAGGGGAGCAGCCAATGCACTGTAATTGGGTACAAATTTTCTGTAGCACCCTGTTGTCCCAAGAAAACTTCTGACCTGCTTCTGCATTTCTGGTCTGGGTCACACCTGGATTACCTCTATTATTATTTGGTTAGGATGGAGCTGTTCCTGGTCTACCACATGCCCGACGTATGCCACTTCTCCCATGGTCACCTGGCACTTCTCTGATTTGACAGTGAGCCTGTCCCTCTGTATCCTGCCCAACACTTCCTTAACATGGGATAGATGTTCCTCCCAACTGGTACTAAAGATGGCAGTGTCATCCAGGTATGCCATGGCATACTCCTCAGTGCCATTTAACACCTGGTTCACCAACCTTTGGAAAGTGGCTAGGACATTCTTCATTCTGAAAGGCATTACTTTAAATTCAAATAAGCCTGTCAGAGTGATGAAGGCCAACCTCTCCGTAGCTCTGTCCATCAACTCTACCCGAAAATACCCCTTGGTCAGATCAATGGTTGTAAGGTAGGTCACCCTTCCCATCCTGTCTAGGAGTTCATCCATCCAGGGCATTGGGTGGCATCTGACTTTGTGACTGCATTCAGTCCATGCTAGTCCACACAGAAATGAGTAGAGCCATCTGGCTTGGGCACAAGGACTATGGGTGAGGCCCAGGGTCTGTGGGATCTCTGGATTACCCCCAAATCCAGCATCTCTTCCACTTTCCTCCTAATGCCCTTTTGGACAGCCTTTGACACCCGCTATGCTGTCCACCATATGGACATCTGTGTCCCTGTCTCAACTTCGTGCATTGCTAATGGGGTTAGTCCAGGACTGGCGCTAAAGAATCGTGCAAAGTCTGCTAAAACCTCCCTTACTTCCTGGATCTTGTCTGGGGCCAGCTGGGGAGACAAATTTAACTGCCTCCACAGAGGACTCATGCTTACTTTCTTCCAGCAAGTCCAGAAGGGGGTCTCCTCTGTCAGTCCCCTCCTCAGAACTACACACTGCAAACACCATGTCAGCCCTATTTGCATATGGCTTCATCATGTTGACATGGCACATCCTTTCTGTCTGTCGTCTGTCAGGTAACTGTATAAAGTAGTTCACGTCATTTACCTTCCTAACTACTTTGTATGATCCTGCCCACTCAACATACAGCTCGTCTTTCCAGACCAGAATAAGGACCATGACTTCCTGACCCACCATGTTTGAGCGAGCTCTGGCTCTGCAGTCATACCACACTTTTTGTTTCTGTTGGGCAGCTGCCAGGTTGTTCTGGGCTGTCCCCATAAGCTCCTTCAGCCTTTCCCTAAACTTAAGGACGTAATCCACTATGGGAGTTCCCCGGGTGGTGTGCTTGCCTTCCCAGTCCTCCCTGATCAAGTCTAAGGACCTACATACCTGGCATCCATATAAGAGTTCAAAGGGGGAAAATCCAGTCCACTTTTGGGGAACCTCCCTGAATGTAAACAACAGGTGGGGAAGGTATTTCTCCCAGTCCCTCCCATGCTGTTCAGCAAATGCCTGGAGCATTGACCTCAGGGTACCATTGAATCTTTCCACAAGCCCATTAGCTTGTGGTTGATACGGTGTCGTGCATCTCTGCACCACCCCACTCTTCTCCCATAAACATTTCATCAGGTCCAACATGAAGGAACCACCTCAATCAGTGATAACCTCCTGTGGAAATTCAAGGAGAAAATCCCAAGTAAGGCATCTGCCACTTTGTCTGTCCTCAGTGAAGATAGGGCGACTGCCTCTGGATACCAGGTAGCATAATCCAAAACAGTCAGAATGAATCTCTTTCCTGAGTAGCTGGGGGTTTTTAAAGGCCCCACAATATCCATTCCCACCCTTTGGAATGGCTCCTCCACTATGACCAATGAAATCAGGGCAGCTTTGGTTTTCTTGCCCACCTTCCCTATTTTTTTGGCACCGGTGACAAGACCTGCAATATTCCTTCACCTGCTGGGTGAAGTTAGGCCAATAGAAATACTGGGCCAACCACGGTGTAGTGCGCGTGATTCCCAGATGACCAGACAAGGGAATATTATGTGAAATCTTGAGCAACTGCTCACGATACCCCTGGGCAATGACAAGCTGCCTGCCTAGCATCCCTCCCTCTGTCTGCACAGCCTGAGTACACATCAGTCTATTTTCCCAATAAACCTTATGTCTGCCATCACCTCCCTGTGCTCCGTCAGAGTCTGCCCAAGCCCTCAGCTTCTCTAGACTAGGGTCACTTCTCTGAGCAGCTGAAATCTTCTCACACATTCAAGGCATGGGACAGGTCCAGTTTAGTCACTAAACTAGGGTCCCTAGCACTAGTGTCAGGGCACTCAGGATCACTGTCAATCCCAACCCTCTGACCTTGGGTCACCCCCTCCCTCTTCAGAGTAACCCTCTGCAGCTGTGTGGTTAACTGTTACTGGGGAAATTTCTACCCCCTTTTCATTAATCTCCATATCAGGAGACATAGGCTGGGGAACCAGCCTCCCAGTGGTTTCCACAATGGCTTCTGTGGGGTTCAGAGAACTACAATTTTCCCTTGCCACTTGGCAATGGGTAACTGCACATGCCATCCCCTGTTTGAGATTGTTGCCAAGGAAGACATCCACTGCTAAGGTTTTGGCTACAGCCACCTGTTGCACAGTTCCCCCTGTTTCACCCCAGTCTAGGAGAACACTAGTGAGGGGCAATGTTTTCTTCTTACCAGTAAAGTCCTGTACAGTGATGTATTTATTGGATATAAGCTGACCGGGGTCTACTAGATCCCCCTTTACCAATGTCAGGGAGGCCCCTGTGTCCCTTAACCCCTGCTTCTGTACACCATTCACCATGACTGGGTGCATGTGCTCCCTCACGTTCACAGGCATGCTTCCAGGGACACACAAGCAACCCACTTCCTTCCTATCCCCTGTTGTGTTTGCTCACCTTTTTGGGACACTGTCTGGCAATATGCCCAGTTTCTTTACACAACCAACATTCATTTCTTTTCTCAGAGAAATCTTTCTCTGAAACCTGTGGCTAACTGGTTTTGATGGAGGAAGTGATTGTTTTAGCTGCCCTGAAGGCACGCTTTTCTATTTCTGTGCTGCCACTCCCACCCCATTTGCTTTCAGAGCAGGTCTGCTCTTGGCATAGCAGTCCAAGAGTTCATCAGCCTCTTGCACTGTTTTGGGATCTCGGTCCTCCAGCCAGGTTTTCAGCTCTGCTGGGCATGCCCAGAAAAACTGTTCTAATGAAATCACATTTTCAATTTTATCAACAGAGTTTGCTTCAATTCCTTCCCACCAATGTATTAAAAAATTACTTTGTGTCATGGCTAGCTCCTCATAGCTCATGTCAGGGTTTCTCTTGAGCTTATGGAATTTTGCTCTTTATGATTCGGCAGTTAATTCAAATTTATTTAACAGTGCAGCTTTAAGTTTGCTGTAATCATTGCTGTCCTAATTGTCCATTTGACCCAATGCATCCCGAGCTTTCCCGGTAAGTAGCGGGGATAGCTGGAAGCTCCAGGACTCTCTAGGAATTTTAGCCTAAATACAAAACTTTTTCAAAAGAATTTAAAAAAGCATCCATATGGTCCCCCTATTTAATTTATTAATTTGGAATTCAATTTGCAACCCAGTCCTGTAGTCCCAGTTAAACACAAGCCACTTACCTGCTCTGGTGCTGGTAGTTGGAGTCATAGCTTGTAAAGTTCATGTTGCCTCTGGCGATCATACTCCTCACGGTCTGCCTCCCACTGTTAATGGTCCCTCTTCTCCTCTGCAGCTCGCTGACCCTTATGCTCCTCACGCTCAGCTTCCCGCTGTTCCTGCTCTGCCTCTCGTCTCTCTCTTTCCTCCCCTTGCTCTTCTTGCTCTCTCTTCTCCTGGAACTCCAGCTCCATTCAGCGCAACTCAGTCTGCAGCCTGAGTACTTCTGGCTGCAGAATACTGGTGACCTTTCCCTGTTGCTGTGGCCCTTTGCTGGCACTGGCCCTGCTGTCACCCTCACTGGATCTGGATACTGCATTGGTCGCTAGCCCTTCCACACTCAAGGCTTGGTCCCTTACAGTCAGTGTCTGTGACTCGATGCTCTGGTTTCTACTACCATCTGGGCATCCAAGAGGTTCTGCTTGGTGGCTTTCACCTGGAATGGGACTCCTCCATCACTGCGCAACTGATTTAAGTAGTCTACAGTGTACCTGCTGTAGTTGCAAGCCATCTTCTTCCCTAACTATGGCTACTCTGACCTGCACTTTAGAAAAAAAATTAAACTGGTAGGAACTTGACTGTAAGTCAAGTGATATAGTTCCGTTTCCTTTTTAAAAAAAAATAAATAAATAAATCATTGCCTTTTTCTTTTTTTGCAAGTGAGCTGACAGTATCAAGCAGACACACTGAACAATAAAGCTTGTAATACCATATTTATGCACACCGCTGCCAACCAATCTGTCACAACCCCACTCAACAAGTCAGGCCCTCTGCTGCCACAGTGCCAACCTCTGAACACAGTATTGTGAACAGGAACAGTACAGGGTAACCCTCCTGTCTGTTTTGTGGGTTCAAGTCAACCTTTGGTCTCAAATTCTGGAGGGATTCAAATTGTGAATCTCTTGCTAGAGTACCCAATGTACAGGCTCAGATAATTCTTCTCTTCAGGTGGCCAGATGTCTTTCACCTATGGGCACCTAGCCAAGTGTACAAAATGAACCCTTAAAAACTCTATGGAAAATCTGAGAAAAAACTCTTACCTTTCCCAGTTTGGTATTACCTGTAAGCTTATGCACAGTGTCAGCTTTAACCAAATATGCTTCACCTGTCAAAGAAAGAATTTCAAAGGTACATCAAGTAGTCTCTTAAAGTAGAGGTTTACTTTAAAATAGATAAAAATATGTAAAATGTAACTACAGAACAATATATCACAAAAACATACAATCACTTAAAAGAATCAGGTTTAAAAAGTGAAAATAAATTCCTACCACCAGACAATTAGACTTGTCTATCTAAAGTAGATGTTTCTTCTTCACAGTCCAAACATGAATGTCTCTAAGTGGAAAACAGAATGCTGTTTAAAACTGGCTTTGCCAACCTCTTTGCATGAAGTCACCTAGCTCCTCCCTGTCAGAATATAAAAATTACACAATGCAGGATGTCTTATTCAGAAGGTAAACTAAATTGGTGACATCAGCAAAAATGTGTTTCCCCATGTGACTTCCCAATCAAGTCTGTAATTTTCCAAGTTCTTTTTTTCATCCATGAGCAGCATACTGCTCTTTACAGACATCAAAGAGCATTTATGACTTAGCACCTAAGTGATATAACCTGTATTCTTCCTCTAAACATCATAAAAGTTTATGATTTTCAGCCTAGCAGCTGGCAGCTACAATTAAGCCAAATAAGCAGGAGATCCTTAGTTTAGGTCTCTTCTTGCCTTTAATTATCACCTGACTTTAATCTTTTAGCTGCAACTTTGCAACTGTTAACTGGAGTGCAGTTGCAGCAGCCACTTCGAAGAGTGGGGCTATTCTAGATGCCCTACAGGGGGCATGCCTTAGACAACTATTATTGGAGCCCACTCAAGAGGAAGCAATCTTAGACCTGGTTCTCTCAAATGGAAATGAAGAGAGGATCACAGATGTAGAAGTGGGTAGCCATCTGGGAACTAGCGACCATCGAACAGTATGGTTCACAATAAACACAGCAATAGAGTCAAGCCATACAAAGGCAAAAGTACTGGACTTTAGGAAGGCTGACTTTGCCAAAATGGATGAGTGCCTAAGGAATGCACTAGCAAATGGGCAGGAAAGAGGGGTGGAAGAACAATGGGGAATAATAAAAACTGCCATCACAGAGGTAACAAGCCTTTGTGTGAAGCAAATAAACAAAATGAAATGATGTAAGAAACCACTATGGTTCTCAAAGGAAGTAGCAGTGAAGGTCCAAGAGAAAAAGAAAGCATTCAGGAAGTACAAGGAATCACAGAAGGAGCAGGACAGATAATTGTATCAGTTAAAGCAAAAGGAAGCTGGGAAGGCAGTCAGAACAGCAAATGCCCAAACTGAGGAAAAGATAGCCAACTCAGTTAAGAAAGGGATAAAACCTTTTATAGGTACATCAAGGAGCGAAAGGAAGACCAAGGGAGGGATAGTGAGGCTTAATAAAGGGGAGGGAGGGTGGGCAGAGGGTGACTGTGAAAAGGCAGAGATACTAAATAAATATTTTTGTTCAGTATTTACAAATGAAGAGGGGGGGTACCTAAAACAAACAGTAGAGACACTCTGGATACAGAAGTTGATACCAGCCCATTTACAAAAGAAAGGATTCTGAAAGAACTCTTACAACTGAAGGTGGACAAAGCAATGGGGCCTGATGGGATTCATCCCAGAATTCTAAAAAGGGTAGAACTAGTGACACCACTGACTACCCTCTTCAACAAATCATGGGAGGATGGGGTGGTACCCGAGGACTGGAGGAGGGCAGATGTGATTCCCCTTCACAAAAGTGGGAGCAAGGCAGAAGCAGAAAACTACAGACCTGTTAGTTTAACCTCAGTGGAAGGGAAAATGATGGAATCACTTCTGAAGGAAATAATTGTCGACTATCTAGAGGCTAGAGGGGCACAGGACCCAAGGCAACATTGATTCACAGTGGGAAGGTCATGCCAGACAAATCTGATAGATTTCTTTGACTGGGTGACCAAAGTAGTTGATCAGGGAGGGGCTGTGGACATGGCCTACCTAGACTTTAGCAGGGGATTTGACACAGTCCCACACAAAAGATTAATATACAAGTTAGCCAGCCTGGGAGTGGGTCCCAAGATGACAGCCTGGGTAAAGAATTGGCTGGAGAATAGGACACAGAGAGTAATAGTAAATGGAGTCCACTCTGAAGAAAGGGGGGTTACTAGTGGGGTACCGCAGGGTTCAGTATTAGGACCGGTCCTCTTCAATGTCTTTATAAGTGACATTGCAGAGGGACTGGAAGGAAAAGTATGTCTCTTTGCAGATGACACAAAGATCTGCAAGAGTTGATGCACAAGGTGGGGTGGAAAGGATGAGAAGGGACTTGGCAAGGTTAGAGGAATGGTCAAATGTATGGCAGCTTAGATTAAATGCTAAGAAGTGCAAGGTAGAGCACCTGGGAAACAAAAACCCTGGAGAAGAGTACACAATGGGGGGGTGAGATACTAAGAACAACAAAAATGGAAAGGGACCTGGGGGTAGTCATATCAGATGACCTAAAGGCGGGCAAACAATGTGAGAGGGCAGCAAGGAGGGCTGGGGGATACTGGGATGCATAGGGAGAGGCATCACCAGTAGAAAACAGGAAGTTATCATCCCTCTGTACAGACAGCTGGTCAGACCCCATCTGGAGTACTACATGCAGTTCTGGAGACCCAATCTCCACAAAGACATAGACAGGATGGAAGCTGTCCAGAGAAGGGCAACTAAAATGGTGCAGGGTCTGCACCGGAAGACATATGAAGAGACAGACTTAAGGAGCTTAATATGTATAGCCTCGAGGAAAGGAGGGAGGGAGGGACATGATATAAACTTTCAAGTTCCTCAAGGGAATCAACAAAGTCCAAGAGGGTACCATCTTTCAAAAAAAGAGGTATGCAAGAACAAGAGGGCACAATTTGAAGATGGGGGGGCGGCTCAGAGGTAATTTAAGGAAGTATTTTTTCACAGAGAGGGTTGTGGATGCATGGAACGGCCTTCCAGAGGAGGTTGTGGAGTCAAAAACAGTGGTGGAATTCAAGCATGCATGGGACAGTCATAAGGCAATGCTAGGGGGTGGGGGTAGGAAGAAGTAGGCTGCTGGTTAACTAGGATCTGCAGCTTATCCATTAGGTAGGGAAATGGGCAGACTGGGTGGGCCAAGCAGTCCTTATCTGCCATCAAATTCTATGTTTCTATGTTAGCTGAAACCTGGGGGTGGAGGTGTCACCCCACAGGCTGTCTCAGCATGTCTCATGAGAGACACTCAATAACACACTTTTATATTATAAAAATCATAGAATAATCAGAACCAGCTGTACAAGCATCATACTTAGCTGAAAAAATAGAAAAATGTCCAGCTCTAAAATCCAAGGTCCATCAGAAAAAAAAGTGTTCCAAAAATCACCATGTAGCAAGACAGGATAAAGTTCTAACTTATCCTGCTCCAAACAGCTCTGGGAAGAGGTCTGCAAAATATTTCTCTGCCTTTTCTGGTGATTCAAAAGTGAAGGTCTTGCTGTTTTTCATAATGGATAACTTAGCTGAATGTAACATTTTAAATCTGTTTCTTGCTGCTATTAGTTTGTTGATAGGTGTGAACTCTCCTCAACTTCGAACCACTTGAGGCAGATCTTGAGCAATTTGAATCTTCCTACCATCCCAGCAGACATCCTAAGACAATGTAATCTTGTTTAGTACATGCTGCTTATCCAAATAATTTAGAAATTTCATGATGAAGGTTCTAGGATGTTCTCAAAGAGTCAGCATTGATCCTAAGGCATGGTGAGCTCTCTTAGTTATGCATGTTTGCCTATTAGGTGAAGCTCCTGCCAGGTTTTTACACAGCACTTGAACAAAATGTACTGCATCCAAACCTTCCACTTTTTCTGGCAAACAGAACACCATAGTGTTATTGCAACTGCTTTAGCCCTCCAAGTCTTCTAACTTTGCTTCTAATTTTGCTAACTTGTGTTTCAAATTTGGTAATTCAGGGCTACATTCTCTCCCTCTAATCCTCCATGGATAAAATTCTTGATTCAGCATCTCCCATCTGCCTACTTAGCTCTCCTGTTTTGGCTTTTATTACTTTTAAAGCTCCAAGAAGGGTCATTATTGCATCTTCGAGTGGATTTAATTCTAGTAGAAATGTTTCTTCAGTTAAGGTAGTAGACACTGCATTAGCAGTGCTTGCTTTTGCTGGAGTTTGCTTAGTTCTTTTTAATCCTCCTGCTCTATCAGGTGTTGGTGGTGGAGTGTGCTTCTGTGGTTGACTTTTTCATTTCCACCTCTATTTTTTGCCAAGACAATTTTTCTTTTAGATTCCTCAGTGTTATTCAGTTGGGAAGGAATCAGATTTTGTAAGAAAAGTACCCTGCTGTAGTTGAATTAGTAAAGAGAATAGATTGAAAACTGGAGCTCTGAGAGAAACCCATTTACCCTGATCAAATCATCATGTGATCTCCCCAAAATATGATATTATAATCATATAATTTTTCTTGGCGATAGAAAATCTTTCTATGTTAGTTTCATTTTCAGCAAAATTTCTAGTCCCCTTGGCTACTAAAAGCCAAAAATGCTTACTATCCCTCTCTTGGACAGCTTGAATGATGTACATCCGTTTCTCATCTCTGTGCAAAGCTCTTTGTTCTTGCAAAAAGTCCTTGTAGTGTTTCTGTTTTTTTTTTTTCAGGGATGAGTAATTTTCCCCTCACTGGATTTTGTTTAACATATCTTATCATTTTGACTAATAAAGCCTTGTCTCCCACTGTGAGTATTAAACTATGTTTTGTTTTTTTCACACTGTTTTTTGGCTTTTACAAGAATGGCAGAATTACTATGAAAATTCATTTTACTCCCATATGGATATTTTCAACTGAATAGTTCTCCACACATACTGATGCTAAGTTTGTAATCTCATGAAAGTTAAACACCCCTACTAGTTTTCCTTCTATGTCTTCAGAGAAAATATCACTTTTCTCAGTTTCCTTACTACTATTCCTCCACAAAAAGCGTTTTCACTAAAGACCTATTTATGGGGCATGGCATACGGTGATGTGGAAAACAGTTTTTAATTATATTGTACTGTATATTAGTTACTGTTGTGCAGCATTGTTTTAAATTGTTTTAATGTGTACTGCACCTTGGAATTTGAAAGGCGCATTAAAAATAAAGATGATGATGATTGTTGAAACCTGACACATGGCATGGGATAAAAAATCAGTTGTATTGGAAAATGAGTGTTTACTCACTTTTTAGAGGTGATTGTGCTAGTTTATATCCAAGGCACTCCAGCCTTTATCTCATGAGTTTCAGCCTACCTGATAGGCTACTTGATGCACATGTGATCCAGGGTCAAATTCCAGTGGTATAACTTGGTCCCAAGAGCCCTTACTCTTCAGTCTAGATGCTTACAGAGCTGAAAGGAAATTGTAAGCCATGGCAACCCCTAACAGAGAACCACAGGGAATAAAAAACCAAATACCCACAAGAATTAAGTTCTAGAATGGTAATTTATTACCCTGTCACTACAACTCTACATCTTTGTCACCTAGCATGACTGACCAATTATGCAATCACAATACTTCAAGACTTTTATGATGAAATCTCATGTTCATAAGAGGAAGATTCCCCAGTGAGCGCTCGAGAAGGGTGGACCATGGATATAAACTAACACATTCACTCTTACCAGATGAGTAAACACCCATTGTATTGTACTTATATCAATGGCACTCCAGCCCTTACTTCATGGATTCATAAGTAGCAGTGTATACCCTTTAGGGCGACCAGGGCAGTCAGTAAGGGAGCCTGCAGGGGAAGCTGTTGACAGAATTTTCACCCTAAACAAGGCTCTTTGCCTGTATAAAGTCTCAAGTCTATATTGTCTGGCAAAAGGTGTGAATGGAAGTCCATGTGGTTGCTGGACAAATGTCCTCGGTGGAGACACTGGCTCTCTCTGCCCAGGATGTGGCCACTGCCCTAACAAAAGTGGGCCTTTATGCCATCTGGGGGGATTATGCTCTTTTTCTTGTAAGCCTACTGAATAGTCCTTTTTAGCCATCCTACTATTGTTGATTTGGATGTAGGTAGCCATGCCCTGTTTGTGTCCTTGAGTAATGATGAATAGTGTTTCTGTCTTTCTTATTGTTTGGGTCCTGGAAATGTAAATGGCCAATGTGCACTTTATGTTGAGCAGATGCAAGACTGTGGTCTTTCCATCCTCTTTGTACAGTGTAGGCAATTCAATAGTTTGATTAATGTGGAAAGTTAATTTCATTGAAGGCTGTTACTGTCCTCAGGGATACGCCTTCTGGAGTGAAAATAGTATATAGCTCATTGCAGGAGAGCATCCCCAGCCCGCTGATTCTTCAAGATGAACTTATTGCGACCAGAAAACAAGTTTTGAGGCCCATTTAGTACGGCTGTGCCTCTTGAATAGATTCAAACCTGGGACTGGTTAGGAAGTTAAGCACTAAGGGAGGTTCTCAGGGGCTACTGGTAATCTTTTTTGAAGTCAGATGGCTTCTGCCACCTTCAAGAATCTGAGGCCATCAGGATCTGAACCTGGTAGGATTTCCCCACCTGGCCCAAGACCAGACCTATGGCAGACAGCTGTACCCAAAGGGAGGATGATGACAGTCCTTTGTCCAGGCCTTGTTGTAGATATAGGAGGATGAGGGGGACATCTATCCTTTCCAGATCTAGCCCTCTTGCTTTGCTCCAGGATGAGAAAATATTCCACTGCCTACCATATGTGGCTATAGCCGATGATTTTCTAGACTGCAGAATAGTGAAGATAACAGGCTCATGATACCCCACTTTTAACAGTCTCGGCATTTCAGGAGTCAAGCCATAAGCCTGAGTTTCCTCAGGTTCAGAAGGATAACTGCTTCCTGAATTAGGATATCCAGTCTGAGCAAGAGGTGCTACTTGTCTAGTGCCATCGCTACTGCAGATGCAGACCAGGCTCTTCTTGGCCAGTATGGGTCAATCAGTGTTATCAGCCTCCTTGATTGGCAGATCTTGAAAAAGAACTTGTGGGATCAAGGGAATCAGGGGAAACACATTCTCAGTCAAGCATCCACTCTTGAGACTACGCATCAACCCCCAGAGACTGTTGTTTCCTGTACTGTGAGAAATGTCTGTCAAAATATGCATAGGGTTTCAACACCATCAGGTCTATAGAAACTGGTCTTCATAACCTGTCTATTCCCTGGAACAGCTCTGGGTGCAGCAACCACTCCCCTGGGTTTGCCTGCTGTCTGCTGATCAAGTCCACCATGAGGTTCAGTCTCTCTGCCAAGTGAACAGCATAAATGTGTGTAAGATTGGCTTGGGTCCATCTCATTACCTTTGTTACTTCCCTCTGCATGGCCTGGCTCTTGGTGTCTCCCTGCTTGGCAATGAAGGCAACTATCTCTTTGTTGCTTGGACCTTATGAATACCGACTTTTGAATGACTTTTCCCTGGAAGGTCTACAGTGCCTGATCCACCACTCTCATCTTCAGAACATTTAAGGGAAGTGAAGATTCTGATGTCATCCATTGTCCCTGGGTGGAGGAGTTGCCCATGCATGCCCCCCATCCCGACAGGCTCACGTCCATCTCCAGTATTTTATTTATTGAATTTTGTTGACCCAGTAGGCCTACTGAGACTAGAAGTCCCTTTTTCAGGGGTGACCGGGGGGGTGTACAGATGGTAACCAACTGAAACTGAACCAGATTTAGCTGTTGGTGGTATTTTTAGTGAATGGGCAAAATTTAGCCAGGACAACAGGGAAACTCCCCTACTCTTGGGAGGGGGCACTGTTGGCCCCAGTTTCCAAGATGGCAGATTTGGAAGTGACTGAGGAGAAAGTGTTGTTGCTGACAGAGAAAGAACCTTTGCTTAAAGTGTTCAATGACCCTGGTAAAGATGATGAGGAATCTATGGAAGAGGAAGAGGATGAGGTTGAGTTTGCTACCCCTAACTTAATGGAAGACTCAGATGTGGTCACGGATTCTTTGGATATTGCAGCTGCAGCTGCAAAACTGGAGAAGGACATCAAGGACTGCAGGACAGTAATTTTAACTATACTGGCTGAAGATGAAGAATGTTACGAGAAGAGGAAAAAAGCTCTAACACACAGGAACCGTGGCCAGATTTCCCCAACTAATACTGCTACTTCTGCGGCACTATGGTCAAAAACTTCAGGTTTAATACAGTATGTGGTGCCCCTGTTCCCCTTGAAAACTCTTCAGCTGATCATTGTGTGCTGAAACAATTTGGACTTACTCACTTTAAAGAGGGTAAAGAGAACTGGTCCCCGGAGGTAGCGATTTCTAAAGCGGGGTGGAAGTCAGCACCTGACGGCTCTTGGATCCCAGATCCTGCTCGGGACATGTCACAGTTATCAGGCACTGAAGTGGAGAGGGAGAAGGGTGAGATGGTGGAGAAAGTCAGGGGCCATTCAAGAGTTCTGGATGCAGGAACCCCAAGGGCTGATTTTGTTAATGTTGCAGAGACACAAGACGAATCGCTGCACCTGACTGTAAGACAGGAGGAAGTAACTGATGTGGTGTTGCAGGGGTTGGCAGATAGAGATGGGGGCACTGAGTGTGAGCAAGGTGATCAGGAACCAAAGAGGAAAGAGGATTCAGAACAAATGAAAGAATTAAGGCAGAATCAAGCTTCAGGAGAAGCAGGAGTCATCCAGGAATCTCCTGTAATGAAGGAGCCCTTGTCGGTCAGAAATCTGAATAAGGATAATAAAAATGAACCAAAGCGATGAGTGATGGCAGATCTAGGATACAGGAGGAGGTCCTTACAAACTACTGTTGGACATGTACAAGAATTGTAAAAGGATGGGCTGGTAAGAAACAGAATTTGAATCCAAATACCCTGGGTTTCACTATACCATTAAGTACCCTGATATTGCAGGGAAATGAACTGGAAAATCAAAGGGATACCAATCGGGGGATGCAGGAGGATCCCCACCGGTCTCTGCAACCATGGCTGAGTCTCAACAAAAGCCTTCTAGGGAACACAATGCCACCACCCCAGACCTAGATTTTCTGATCTTTTTAATATGTCAGAACCTACTCCCCATAGAAATGCTGTGTGGCTAAGTTATAAAGCAGGTCTGGAGGTACATCCAGATCGATTATGCGGAGGAAAACAGTTACTAAAAACATCAATGTGGTTTACAGCACATGATATATATGCACTAATACGTGTGTCTGGACAAGATAATTTTGACATAAGTTTTCAGACAGCTGCTGGTCTGGAGAGATTTTGGATGCTTTATAATCAGGTCAAGTTTGCTCCATTGTGGATCCAGTTTTTTCTAACCCCTTGACAAAACCCCTGGTGAAAATGACAGTTACGTTTCAAAATGAGAATATTCATGTTCATGAGATTCACCAGTGGCTCTAGAATCGCTTCGAGGTCCTAAGTGCACCTGAAGTTATCCTAGATTCCAAAGCTTGCTGGACTGGAGGTTGGTGGTTTCAGGTAAAGCTAAGACAAACAGAGGTAGGAATTGTCCACATTCCAAACAGTTTTTTGGGGGGAAAGATCATGGAGTATGTTTTTAATCTGGTCAAGCAAAGGCCTGTTATAAGTGCTGGGCACGTATACACCTGTCCAATGTGTGTGATAAACTGAGGTGCAGCATTTGTGGAGAATTTCCTCACACTAGTTTGCAGTGTATGAATCAAAGTGCAATTTATGTGAGGATTACGGCCATCTATTTCAGGACTGACTTTGGGTAGCTAAGAACAAAACCCGGGTAGTAGATCCAGATGAGTTAATTAGGAAAGCACAGAGAACCTCCTCTGAAACAGGGTGTGAGGAGTTGGAGTTCAGGCCATGACCTGAGGAACCTATGAACACTTCTCCACCTCATCCGCCTTCAAATTCAGTCCCTGACATTCAATCTCCTGTAGAGGAAAGTAATGGAAGGCCCTCCTTTAAATGTGGAACCAGAGGAAAATCAAGTTGCAATAGAGGATACCCCCTCAGGTAGTCCTCTGCAACAAAAAGTCAGGGTGAAGCAGGTTGGTTCACTTACAGACATGCCCACTCCCCCACAGGCAATATGGTCAAAACCAGAACCTAGGAGACATAGTTTAAGACTCCTAAAAGGGGGTCTTGAAGGGGAAGAACTGGTGACAGAAAATCAGTTTGAGGCTTTATCCATGAAAAGTTGGGGAGAGTCAGAGCAGGAGGAGGTGGGATTGGATACTTCCTCACGGTCAGGAATTGGACAGATGGATCAACCGCTGGTGGAGACCTGGGGGGGGGAAAGAGGAGAAAGAAAAAAATAAACCCTATTGAAGTACTTAAAGTTCTGGGACTAATGACTGGGGCCTAATTTTTTTTATTATGTCTTTGTTTTCAGCTGCTTCTTTGAATGTTCATAGTATAAGGAATACTAGTAAACAATCTGCAGTTTTTTCTCTTTTACATGATCTTGGTTTATTATTTTTTTACAGGAAACATGGTTAAATTCATATTCGGCTATGCAATTTGTTAGGAATGGGTGTGGGGTCCATCATACTGGTCCTTTGGGCCAGAACAAGCAGATGGTATTGGTATATTATTTTCTGGGTATGACTTTATTTTAAAGAAATTGGCAGATAGTATTCCAGGGAGGGCTCTGTTGGTTGATGGTATCTGGCAGAAACTCCCATATAGGTTTATTTCAATTTATGCCCCCAAACTAAAGCTGACAGAGTGGCATTATTTGAGCAGGTTCAACCCTTCCTGGCCACAGCAAAAACAGTAATGGTGGGAGGGCTCTTAACTGTACTTTAGATGTCAGAGGGAGGAGAGCAAAAGGGAAAAAAGTGTATTGTGATTTAATAGCTTTTAAACATCTGGTAGACACAGCAGATTTAATTGATTGCTCAGCATATGCGAATCCTGAGATTTCACATACCTGTGTTAAAGCAACCTTGACATCTAAAATAGATTATGTTTTACTATCTAAAACACTGAAAGTATTAAATACGATGGTAGTTCCGATCGAATTTTCAGATCACTATCTGCTGAAAACTAATATTTCTGTTGCTGCCTCACAAGGTTTGGTTTCTATTAGATGGAGACTAAATGGGTCTTTCCTTTTAGAAACAGAGGTGAGATTAAATGTGACTTCAATAATTATGACTCGGATTTGGGTTGAAATTGTATATGAGGATGAAGGAGTATGGTGGGAAGACTCAGAGAATGATTTAATAACATGATTTCAGAAATATGGGAAAAATAATTTACAATCTAAATTTTTTGCTTACCTTAAATTATGGATCCAATAGTTTAAAGTGATATCTTTGACTTATAGTACAAATACAAATGATTCTAGTCAGATTGCTGTTATAAAAAAACAAATGGTGAGGTTGCAATATGATAGGACCCTTACATTACAGGCAGAAATGCAGTATGGGACACAAAAATCTCCACATAAAGACCCCTGTGAAGCATGTAAGGAGAAGAGGAGTAATTCTAGCTTTGTGCAGATGCTTTCATCTCAGGGTGTTTTATTATCATCCATTACAAACGTTCAAAGGGAAGTGGAACATTATTTTAACTCTCTTAACTATTCATGGATACCATCAACCACGGCAGTATTAGATTATTTGAAAAATCTAGAAATTCCTAGGTTGGATGCTGCTGTGGTTAAAATGATGACTTGTTGAGTCACCCCTCAGGAATTTTTTTTTTAATGGTAATTCATATCCTGAAGGATGGGACTTCACCGGGTAGGGATGGGTTGGCTAATTCCTTTTATAAAACATATGGGGAAATAGTGGCTCCTTGTTTAGCTAAAGTGTTAAACTTTTATTTGTGGCACAATAGGATACACCCAGATTATGCAGAAGGCTTAATAATTTGTTTTATTTAAAAAAAGGGAACAAAGTATTGTAGGGGAACTGGAGACCAATTTGCCTGCTGAATTCTGATTTTAAAATCTTTACCTCAGTTCTACAAAAATGATTAAGACAAGCTGCTTCTGGGTTAATTCATGATGTGCAGACATGTTCATTGACGGGAAGAAATATTAAAGAAAATTTCTCCATCATTAGAGATGTTATTGAATATTGCAGTAGAACTGGACAAGAGGGGTAGGTTATTTCCACGGATCAGCATAAAGCATTTGATAGGGTTAGTCATACGTTTTTGCTTCAAGTCCTGGAATATTATGGGATACCAGGGAGGTTTGTAGATTATTTAAGAGAATATATCAGTTGGCTGCTGTTACACCTCTGATTGTAGGTAAGGAGGGACATTGGATGTCTGTACAGCTTGGGGTGAGACAGAGCTGTCCATCAAGTCCCTTATTGTATATGTTTGCACTGGACCCCCATATTAGGCACATTTAGGTAATCTGGATATTAAGGGTATTAAGGGCCAAGTAGAACCAAAAGAGATCAAACTAGTTGCTTATGCAGATGATTTAGGTCTATTTTTGGAACAGACAGAGTGAGTGGAGGCTGTAATTAGGGATTTGAGTAATTATTCAGAACTTTCAGGTGCAAAGATGAATATGGATACAAGTGTAGGTATTAGGGTGGGGAAGTCACACCTTGGTACCTCTAAAATAGCTGGTATCAATATTTATTCTGAACCAATTAAAATATTGGGGTTTGGTTTGGAGAGGGGGATATGGCAGAAAAAAAATTGGGCAGACAGCATGGTAATTTGAGAAAATAAAGTAAATAGTTGGAAAAATTGGAAACATTTTCCAAGACTAAAATAATTTTTAATATTAAACAATTCCTGATAGCTTGTTTATTATATATACAGTACGTTCAGTTTTTCCTTTACCTTTAAGTTATGAATCCAAATTACTCAGATTGCTTTTTCAGATGCTATGGGAATTACGGCTTAACCCGGTTAAACATAGAAACATAGAAACATAGAATTTGATGGCAGATAAGGACCGCTTGGCCCACATAGTCTGCCCATTTCCCTACCTAATGGATAAGCTGCAGATCCTAGTTAGCCAGCAGCCTACTTCTTCCAACCCCAACCCTCTAGAATTGCCTTATGACTGTCCCATGCATGCTTGAATTCCACCACTGTTTTTGACTCCACAACCTCCTCCGGAAGGCCGTTCCATGCATCCACAACCCTCTCTGTGAAAAAATACTTCTTTAAATTACCTCTGAGCCACCCCACTCTATCTTCAAATTGTGCTTCCTTGTTCTTGCACACCACTTTTTTTGAAAGATGGTACCCTCTTGGACTTTGTTGATTCCCTTGAGGTTCTTGAAAGTTTCTATCATGTCCCCCCTCTCCCTCCTTTTCTCGAGGCTATACATATTAAGCTCTTTAAGTCTTCATATGTCTTTTGGTGCAGACCCTGAACCATTTTAGTTGCCCTCCTCTGGACAGCTTCCATCCTGTCTATGTCTTTGCGGAGATTGGGTCTCCAGAAATGCATGCAGTACTCCAGATGGGGTCTGACCAGCTGTCTGTACAGAGGGATAATAACTTCCTGTTTTCTACTGGTGATGCCTCTCCCTATGCATCCCAGTATCCCCCCAGCCCTCCATGCTGCCCTCTCACATTGCTTGCCCACCTTTAGGTCATCTGACATGACTACCCCCAGGTCCCTTTCCATTTTTGTTGCTGTTAGTATCTCAACCCACATTGTGTACTCTTCCCCTGGGTTTTTGTTTCCGAGGTGCATTACCTTGCACTTCTTAGCACTGAATCTAAGCTGCCATACATTTGACCATTCCTCTAACCTTGCCAAGTCCCTTCTCACTCTTTCCACCCCACCTTGTGCATCAACTCTGTTGAAGATCTTTGTGTCATCTGCAAAGAGACATACTTTTCCTTTCAGTCCCTCTGCAATGTTGCTTATAAAGACATTGAAGAGGACCGGTCCTAATACTGAACCCTGCGGTACCTCACTAGTAACCCCCCTTTCTTCAGAGTGGACTCCATTTACTATTACTCTCTGTGTCCTATTCTCCAGCCAATTTTTTAGCAAGGCTACCACCCTGGGACCTACTCCAAGGCTGGCTAATTTATTTATTAATCTTTTGTGTGGGGCTGTGTCAAATGCTTTGCGGAAGTCTAGGTAGGCCATGTCCACAGCCCCTCCCTGGTCTACTACTTTGGTCACCCAGTCAAAGAAATCTATTGGATTCATTTGACATGACCTTCCCACTGTGAATCCATGCTGCCTTGGGTCCTGTGCCCCTCTGGCCTCTCGATACTCGACAATTCTTTCCTTCAGAAGTGATTCCATCATTTTCCCTATCACTGAGGTTAAACTAACAGGTCTGTAGTTTCCTGCTTCTGCCTTGCTCCCACTTTTGTGAAGGGGAATCACATCTGCCCTCCTCCAGTCCTCGGGCACCACTCCATCCTCCCATGATTTATTAAAGAGGGTAGTCAGTGGTGTCACTAGTTCTTCCCATAGTTCTTTTAGAATTCTGGGATGAATCCCATCAGGCCCCTTTGCTTTGTCCACCTTCAGTTGTAAGAGTTCTTTCAGAACCCTTTCTTCTGTAAATGGGCTGGTATCAACTTCAGCATCCAGAGTGTTTCTACTGTTTGTTTTAGGTACCTCCCCCACTTCCTTTGTAAATACTGAGCAAAAATATTTGTTTAGTATATCTGCCTTTTCAAAGTCACCCTCTGCCCACCCTCCCTCCCCTTTATTAAGCCTCACTATCCCTCCCTTGGTCTTCCTTCGCTCCCTGATGTACCTATAAAAGGTTTTATCCCCCTTCTTAACTGAGTTGGCTTTCTTTTCCTCGGTTTGGGCCTTTGATGTTCTGACTGCCTTCCCAGCTTCCTTTTGCTTTAACTAATACAATTATCTGTCCTGCTCCTTCTGTGATTCCTTGTACTTCCTGATTGCTTTCTTTTCTCTTGAACCTTCACTGCCACTTCCTTTGAGAACCATAGTGGTTTCTTACATCATTTCATTTTGTTTATTTGCTGCACACAAAGGCTTGTTACCTCTGTGATGGCAGTTTTTATTAATCCCCATTGTTCTTCCACCCCTCCTTCCTGCCCATTTGCTAATGCATTCCTTAGGCACTCACCCATTTTGGCAAAGTCAGACCTCCTAAAGTCCAGTACATTTGCCTTTGTATGGCTTGACTCTATTACTGTGTTTATCATGAAGAATACTGTTCGATGGTTGCTAGTTCCCAGATGGCTACCCACTTCTACATTTGGGATCCTCTCTTCATCTCCATTTGAGAGAACCTGTTCTAAGATTGCTCCCTCTCAACTGGGCTCCAATACTTGTTGTCTAAGGCATGCCCCCGTAGGGCATCTAGAATAACCCCACTCTTCAGAGTGGCTGCTGCAACTGCACTTCAGTTAACATCTGGCATATTCAGATCACCCATCAGCAATATCTCCCCTTTTTCTGCCATTCTAAGTATACTTTCTATCATTTTCTTGTCCATTTCCTCCCACTGAGAAGGGGGTCTGTATACAACCCCTGTGTGGATTGTAGTGCCATCGCTGGTCTCCAAATTTACCCACAGTGCTTCTTCTCCTCCCTGTTTACCCTTTTGTTCTGTTGCATTGATTTCTTCCCTTATGTAAAGAGCTACTCCTCCTCCTCTTTTACCCTCCCTGTCCCTCCTGCAGATAGTGTATCCTGGTATGTTTATGTACCAGTCATGGTTTTGTGTGTACCATGTTTCTGTGACTGCCACGATATCCAGATGTTTCTCCTCAATCAAGGCCACTAATTCAGGAAGCTTGTTACTCAGACTATGGGCATTGGTACTCATTGCTCTCCATTTTTTCATGGCTTTACCTTCTGTTGCAACATCCCCCACTGACCTTTCTACCCTGGTCTTTTTCTCATTTAGTACCCTGCTTTGTAGGGAGCGGCTGGGATTTTCCTGCTGCGTATCAGTGCCTCCCCCCTTGCCTAGTTTAAAAGCTTGCCAATGAAGCATTTAAACAGATTGCTCAAAAGACATGTTCCCTTCCTGGACAGATGCAGACCATCCTGCCAGTATAGGATGGTGTCCCTCCAGGTGGAACCCCAGTCCCCAATGAAGCCAAACCCCTGTGCTCCACACCATTTTTTCAACCATTCATTAAACCGCATTGACAGGCAGCACCTCTGAGAAGGATACTGAGTTTGCTACTTGTCTTAGGCCCCTCCCCAATTCTACAAAGTCCTTCTGCACTGCTCTAATCTCATGATGAGCCAAGTCATTTCTCCCTAGGTGGACAATGACATCCAGCTCAGAATCCAGTACAGCTGTTCTCGTGATCCTGAGGATGCACTTCCTGTCCTTCCAAGCCATGGCACCAGGCAGGCATCTTACTTCAGTTTTCCCTGCTCCTCCCAGTTCTATCCCCATAATAATTGAGTCCCCCACCAGGAGCTGCTTCCTTTCCTTGTGGTGTCCTCTGCCTCCTTCCTGTGGGCCTCCCTTGTGACAGTTGTCCTCAGCCTCCTTAGTCTCCTCTGTGGGTGCATCCATAGGGGAGCTATGCTCCCCCAGAATGGTGTATGGATTGTGGAGTGGAACAACTAACTGGGTGTGCCTCTGTTCCACCATCCTTACCCTCTCTGAGCCCACTGTGGTCCAACTGCTGTGCTTTCTTCACAACCTGAGGTAGTGGTGGTGGCTCTGGTGCTCCCTGGATGGGGAGGTTCCCTTCCTACCATCCAGTGTAGCCTGGGGGAAGGTTCCCTTACTACTGTCCAGTGTGGCCTGAAGATGGGCAACTTCCTCCCTCAGGGCAGAGAGTTGTCTACAAATAGAGCAGCATCTCAGCCTCCAGAAAGACTCCTGGAAGACTGCTGCCCACATCCATTACATTGCACCACTCCCCACATGTTTATCTACTTTTATGTGTGTGTGTGTGTGTGTGTGTGCGTGTGTGTGTCTGTGAGATTGGTTTGTTATATAGAAATATATGTATTATACAATGTGTATGCCTATATTGTCAGTGCAGTGTGGTAGAGAGGATATGACAGTGATATACACCTTGCACTCTTGAGGAAATTATGTCAGAACCCCAGGTATAAAGGAACTATTTCCAGAGTTGGGTGAGGGGTGGGAAGGGGTTGGACCTAAACTGTGCCCTCAAAAAACAATCAACTAAAAGCTCTGACTCACCGCTTCAATGAGTGCCGTCCTAACAGGGAAGTAACTTATTTGCCAAAACATAAAGGACATCTGAACATAGTCAACCCTGTAATTTTTTCTCAAACAATTTTTTGGCCAAGTTCATTACAAATAGCAGTTAAAGAGGAAGATTTCCTAGCAAAAATGTGGTTAATGAATAACTTTCGTATTTTTTTCATGCATGGAGGGAAGAACCACTGAAATTCAGTCTGAGATGGGATGTACAAACATGTTTTAAACCTTATCTACAGAAATTGTACAAATGGAAGATTTATAGATCTCAGATTTAGCAGAAATCAAGGAAGGCACTTTAAGTCAGATCTTAGACCTTACTAGTCCAGTTCAGTCAGATTTTAAAAGGTGTAATCCAGCAAAAGTGGATTTAGTGTTTACACAATTGATGAACAAAAGGATTCCATTGTGAATGTGGGATGTGGTGTGGTTGAGTGCACAAGGGAGGTTGGGGATAAAAGGCAACAGTAAGCATAAAGCTCTGGAAGAAAGCAATTGCCTATGCAGAGTGTACTCAGCAGACTGAGATGATGGTGCATTTTTTGTTGATTTGCCCTTATGCTAACTTATTATGGGCATTTCTTGCTTGGAAATGGAAACTGAGGTGGCTAGTTACAACAGATTATGGCAACATAGCTTTAGGAGATTATTCTAACGTTTTGCATAATTGCTGGAATGCTACTGTTTTTTGCTGTCCTGAAATTGTACCTGTGGCAAGCCAGAAGTCAACTGTTGTTTCAACAGAAAAAATGTCTTATCTTTCTTTCAGCCATTTATGTCAAGCAGCTTTTCAAGAAGTATATACTAAAGATCAGAAAATGCACCCACGTGCAAAAGTACAGGCGTGGTGGAGAGATTTTCCCTTTTTTCAGAAATATGATTGAGGTGTGCTCAGGATTGCTGTTATGTATAAATTGCAGGGATGGGTTTGGTTGATTTCATTTTTTTTTGGTTTTGACTCTTGTGTTTTATTTCTAGGTTTTGGGGTTTGGTTGGGGAAGGGGGAGAATTGAGATAACAAAGGAGATATGTCTGGAATACGTACTTTATTTTGTAAGAGTTGATTTAGGATTTCATGTTTGGCTTATTGAATCTCTGCTGCTTGTTTAATTATGATTTTGTGATTTTGAGGTGTTTTTTTTAACAGATTGTTTAATAAAAAAATTCTCCCACATTGGCAGTAAGGGGAACATCTGTCATCTTGGCTCTTGACCAAGATGGCCACCATGGAGGAACCGGAGGAGCTGATAGTAGCAGAAGAGACTGGGGGACAGGTCTTACCCCCTCCTCTGCCTCTCATCATTTTGAGACCACAGCATTTGATGGAAATATACAGAAGGAACTGAGTGATCTGAAGGAAAATCTTGAAAATCATCCTGAGCCTGTTAAACCTTTAAGTACTTCATCACCGGTAAGCAAACCTGATGTCATGGAAGGTTTACTTACTGATTCATTAACTGTTGACAATGTAGAACAACTGTTGCAGAGTGAGGAAGAACGTTATGCACATTGTACACTATTTTTTAAAAAATGCCTTAAAACTAGCACAAGCTAAAACTTCAGTAGCGATTCCCCTGCAGAGAGACCAACAATCTAGAGTGTTACCTCAAGGAGTGTCAGATGCAGTTGTTCGGAGCTCTATGCAAACAATTAAGCTTTCTACTAACTCTAGAACCAGTGTATCCATTTCTGCAGCTTGCTGTGATGGATTACAGGTGGAAAGTAGAGGCAAGGGTGCACCAGGGATGGCAATCACAGACTAACGGTCTGGTCTAAGATGCCTATCTGCAGAAAACATTGCAGAACAATCCTGGTCTGTGAATTGTGCCTTGGAAAAGGCTGAATGGATTTGTGATGCTCAAGGCAACTGGGTGTCAGGACCGACACTGATTGTCACATCACCAGCACGGCAGGACAACACAAATGCTCGCAGTCTGGGAAACAAGATTCCAGACCTGCAGGCAATAATGATAGAAGTTAAACTGGACATAGTAATCATTAGCAAGACATGGTTTACCAGTAACCACACTTGGGAGACTTCAGTACCTGGCTACGTACTGTTCACAAGAGACCGAGGTGCAAAAATGGGGGGCAGAGTAGCCCTTTATGTCAATGAAAATATCAAAGCTACAGAAATTCAGAATACACATAAGGAGCCAGAAAAACTGTGGGTCACCCTGGAAACAGGAAATGGGACAGCCATACAAACTGGGGTTGTGTACAGGCCTCCAGATTAGGGGGAGGACATAGACACTTTACTGTTAAAAGATATACAAAACATAGCAGCTAAAGGTGAGGTTCTGATTATGGGAGACTTCAACATGCCAGATACAGATTGTTCAATACCAGCAGGGACATCTGCCAGAACTAGACACATGGTGAATTCCCTGCAGGGAGAGGGCCTCAAACAGCTGGTACAACAACCCACAAGAGACAGGGCTATCCTAGATCTAGTACTGACCAACAGGGAAAGGATCACAGATATCCAGGTAGAAGGTCAGCTGGGTGCCAGTGACCATCACATGGTATGGTGCAATTTGGCCACTAGAACAAAATCATCCCATTCTAAGGCAAAAAAATGGGACTTCAGAGGAGCTGACTTTGATAAGATGGCCAACAGAGTTAAGCTAGCCCTGGCAAAAATAAATACAGGTGAGGGGGTACAGGCAAAGTGGGCAAGCATTAAAGATGCAATACTTGAAGCAACATCCCATTGTGTTAGTGAGAAAAGGAAGTGCAAAAGAAGAAGGAAACCACTTTGGTTCTCAAACACAGTAGCAGAAAAGGTCAGAGCCAAAAGGCTGGCATTCAGGAAATATAAGGCAACACAGCAGGATGAAGATAGGGAGGCATACCAAACTTCCCTAAGGGAAGCAGGGAAGGCAGTTAGGCAGGGAAAGGCCCAAACTGAGGAAACACTAGCATGAACAGTAAAAGAAGGTGAAAAGACTTTCTATAGATACATTAGTGGAAGGATAAAGTCCAGTGGGGGTATTGCTAAGATCAAAGGGGATAAGGGGGCATGTGAGGAGGAGGCCATATAAAAGCATCTATCTTAAATTGGTACTTCTGCTCATTATTTATTGAGAAAAAGGCAGGGCAGGGCCTACAGCTCAGCATCATGGACACAAGGAGGAGGGAGCTATGCACTAGTCCCTTCACAAAAGAAAGAGTCCTACAAGAGATTAATAAGCTCAGGGTGGACAAGGCAATGGGACCTGATGGCATACATCCCAAGGTACTAAAGGAGCTAAGGGTGGAACTAGTAGAGCCATTATCAGAACTGTTTAGTGAATATCTGAGCACAGGAGAGGTTCCAGAAGACTGGAGAAGGGCTCATGTGATCCTGCTCCACAAGAGTGGTAACAGGGAGGAGGCAGGGAACTACAGACCAGTCCATCTTACCTCAGTAGTGGGCAAAACTATGGAGACACTCCTTAAGGAAAAGACAATGCAGCACCTTGAATCCATAGGAGCACAGGATCCAAGACAGCATGGGTTTACAAAAGGAAGGTCCTGTCAAACTAATCTCATAGATTTCTTTGACTGGGTAACCAGAGTGGTGGACCAAGGGGGAGCAGTTGATGTTGCCTACCTTGACTTCAGCAAAGCATTCAATACTGTTCCACATAGAAGACAGATTGATCAGCTAGGTAGGCTCGGGGTGGGTCAGACATTGGTCAGCTGTGTGGCAAACTGGTTGACAGGCAGAAAACAGACAGTGGTGGTAAATGGTATGCAGTCAAAAGAGATGCAAGTCACAAGTGGGGTACCTCAGGGATCAGTCCTGGGGCCAGTCCTCTTCAATATCTTCATCAGTGACATTGCAGATGGACTGGAGGGTAAGGTTTGTCTGTTTGCAGACGACACCAAGATCTGAAACAGAGTAGATGATCCAGATGGGGTGGGCAGAATGAGAAGAGGTCTGGATCAACTAGCAAAATGGTCGGAAGAGTGGCAACTGGGGTTTAATGCAAAGAAGTGCAAGATCATGCACATAGGGAAGAGAAACCCTTAAGCCACCTATAGGCTGGTGGAAAGTTGCTGGCAGTCACAAGGGAAGAAAGAGACTTGGGAGTCATCATCACTGATGACTTGAAATCCTCCAAACAGACCACTAAAGCAGTAGGTAAGGCTAGAGGGATGTTGGGGTGTATTAGTAGGGGTATCACAAGTCTGAAGAGGGAGGAAGGTAATAATCCCTTTTTACAAGACACTGGTTAGGCCCCATCTGGAGTATGGCATGTAGTACTGGAGGCCACACCTTCACAAGGACATTAACCAAACTGAGGCAGTCCAGAGAAGGGCAACTAAAATGGCGTATGGACTGCATCAGAAAACATATGAAGACAGATTAACTGAACTCAATATGTATACCCTTGAGCAAAGGAGGAAGAGAGGTGATATGATTGAAACATTCAAACACCTTAAGGGCATTAACAAGGTGAAAGCATCTAATATGTTTCATTATAAGAAAAATAGCAGGACAAGAGGACACAATATGAGATTAGAGGGAGGCCGATTAAGGGGTAATGTGAGGAAGTTATTTTTCACAGAAAGGGTGGTGGATGCATGGAATGGCCTACCTCAGAAAGTGGTGGATATGAATACAGTGCAGGGCTTCAAACAGGCATGGGATAGGCATAAGGGAGCAATACAGATGAGTATGAATAGATAGGCCATTGACAGAGCAAAAGGCCAATGGCACATTCATAATGTAGAAAAAGAAATGGGCAGACTGGATGGGCCTTGCAGTGCTTATCTGCCATCAACTTCTATGTTTCTATGTAACACTGGATCTTCAGACGTCCCCCCCCCCCGCTACTACTGCTGCTGTGTACCTGCAGAGAGAACAACCAGTGAGTGGAAACACTTCACCTTTGCATGTACCAGCTGAATTACATTTAACTGAAAACCCAGTATTAAACTTTGAAGAGGCAAATCAAACCATGGGACAATCGAGTGTAAATAATCATGCTACACTGCCAGCTGCAATGGTGGGGCCCCCTGAAGCACCTTTATATTTAATACATAAAACACAGAGACCATATGCTTCATTGTTTCAACCTATTTACCCTGCAAAATTTCATAACGCCATCAGACTATTGTATAAAGGGGGTATGGACACAATACTAGACATAGTTTTTATTGCAAAGAAAATAAACTGAAAGATTCAATGAAATTCTTTGCTAATTAGGTCTATGCCCTTTATACATGTCTCTGGTGAGACCACATATGACATAAGTTTTAAGCTAAATGCTGGGCGACAAAGGTTCTGGGCATAATATAATATGTTAAAACAGATCCCCCTTATGGACACCATTTGAAGCTATCCCCCTTACCAAGCCTACTTATAAAAACATTACTGTTCTATTTAGGAATGAGGGGGTTAGTGTTACTGATTAAACCTATTGGTTGAAGCATTGTTGTTCAGTTCTTAGGTCTCCAGAAGCAATTTTTGATTCTGAACATTTATGGACAGGGAGATGTAAAGTAAACATTATGCTGCATTCTACTGATTCTTGGCTAAAACATCTCCCTAACTGTTTTTTTTCTATGTAGTTATAGAGGGGTGCTTTTTTATGCAGACGAGCCAAAGGCCTGCTACAAGTGTGGATCCAGAGCCCACCGTAGCAGTATATGTGACCAAGTGAAATGCACATTGTGTCAGGAGTTGGGCCATACTAGTGGAAATTGTCTGAATGAACCTAAATATAATATGTGTGATTCCATGGGTCATACCTACCAAAGCTGTACATGGGCGGCTTATAACCAAGCAGAATCCTCAGATGATGTAGAGCAAAGGCTAATGATTGCTATTGCACAGAGAGAATCCTTCCCCCACCCTCCATGACCAATTGAGATTTCTAGGGTCTCTCCCTTCTGAGACAGGTTCATCAAACCCACCAGTGAGTGTAGAGAATCACCCTCTTATAGAATAAACAGAGCTGGTGTCTGCCTCTTCTAAGCAAGGAGTCAAGCAGCCATGTAAGGGATCTTTAGATATGCCCCCACAAATACAAAACAGGTTGACCAAAAGGAACCAAACTAATGAACAACCTACCCCCAAGGGGTCTAACACATCAGAAGTGCCTTTACATAATAGGTATGAGGCCTTTCAGATAGCCTCCGAATTTTCAGATGCAGACTCAGAAGGTTCTCCTTTGTGGTCCTCACAGGTAGACCTCCAGTCTGAACCTGAGGAGTCACAACAAAAGCCTAAAGAGCAACAAAGGAGATCCAGGGGAACAAGGAAAAAGCCCCCATGATTCTTAATTTTTTTCTTCCTGAATAGGAGCAAATAATTTCTTATGCAATGGCATCTGACCCTTTGGCTATTGGTTCCCTTAATACGAACAGTGTAAAAAGTAGTAGGAAGAAACAGATAGCTATGTCCTTTTTTCTGGCCTGTCCTTTAGATGTTTTATTCCTACAGGATGCTAAACTTTGCACTATCTCAGAAATAGATCATATTACCAAATTACGGCATGTGGGGCCATCATACTGGTCCATTGGCACAGACACTTGCTATGGGGTTGGTATTTTATTTAGATCTTGCATACAGGTACAAGTCATAAAACTGATAAACTTAATACCAGGTAGGGCTTTAGTATTAGATACCAACATTTCCAATACTTATTATAGGTTTATTAATATTTATGCCCCACAAATGGAAGCAGAAATAATTACACTATTCAAAAATATTCAACCATATCTGATTTCCTCTTAAGCTGTGATTCTAGGGGTGGTTTTAATTGTGGCCTTGACAAAAGGGATAGGGGACAGTGTACTATAAGGAGTAAAATTTACTGTGATATGGCTACTTTAAAATCTATCATTTCTAGGTCAAACTTGAAAGATGCTTACATGACTGTACATCAGATAGCCGAATCTACATTTCAAAAAGGTAATCTAGCTATTAGGATAATTTTTTTTTTCATGTCCAAACAACTGAATATGTCCTCTATTAAAGCAGTTGGAATTTAATTCTCAGATCATGAGCTGCTGCAACTACACTTTGAAGTTTCCTTTCAGTTCCCCCAGCGCCCCAGTACATAGAAATTTAACTCCTCTCTTTTATCAATAGCACAGATAATTCAGAATATCCAATATTTTATTACTCCTAGGAATTCGGTATTGGAAATATTTGACAATCCTGCCCTCTGGTGGGAACATGTCAAAAGGGATTTAAGAAACTTATTGAAACAAGAAAGTAGGACTCACATAAATATTACATACTTATTTTATTTAAAACAGAGGCAATAACTACAAAAATTATAATCCTTAGCTAGATATTCTGCTCACGATTTCAGCACACAAATTAAGATACTCAAGCAAGATATGCAGGCCTTCCATTTAAGACAACAGGAGGGCTTGCAAAATCAACAGAGGTTTGGTGTACAGGGGAAAGCAGCGGTGGTCTGTCCCTTCACGTCATGTAAAGACAGAATTAAAAATAAACACATTGATTTTCTTAGGGATTCTGTTGAGCAGATCTTTCAAGATAAAAATGATATTTTGAGACTAGTAGCTCAGCATACTATGTCTCTTTTTCCCAGAAAGAATCACCACAGAGTAAGATTTCAGATTTTTTACCTGCAGGCCAGGTTCCTGCCTGTAGAACTCCATTATAAGAACACTGCACTGCAGAGCTCCGGACTGGATGCAGGTGAGGGCTGCATGCCCTAAAACAATAATCAAAAACAACAAATCACCTGCACAACAGAGCCAGGAGGCCACTCAAACCTCCAGTGAAGTCACAATTATTCAAGCCAAAAGTCCTGTTTTGTTGAACACAAAAATGCCAGGTTTGTTCCAAAATCACACAAACGGTCTGAGACTGACACAGCAATCTAGTAACAAAGACCCCAGTGCTTCGCCAATTAAGGCTTCATCAGGGGGATCCTGCCTGTCCAGCTTTCATACTGGATGATTTAACAAAAGATGTTTCAGCTATGGAAGTTGAAACAGCCATCAAATCCCTAAAAAATAATAAAGCCCCAGGGATGGATGGTTTAATCCCAGAACTATACAAACTAATGGGTCCCTTTATTTTAAAAGAATTAGCTTTAGTTTTTACATATCTGTTGCAATAGGATTCCATTCTATTGGAAATGGCACAAAGTCTTTTAATATTTCTGTATAAAAAAGGAGAGAGATCTGATATTTCAAATTGGAGGCCTATTAGTCTACTCAATACTGATTTTAAACTTATTGCAAAAATATTGCACACCAGATTATTACAGGCAGCATTATATTATATCTCACCTACACAATTCTGTTCCATTCCTGAGAGGAAAATAAGTGATCATTTGCTTCTTTTACGGGAATTAATAGAAAGAGACAATAATGGTGGCATAGATGGCTTTCATCTCTCATTAGATCAGAGACAAGCATTTGACTCTGTAGAACACCAATATTTGTGGGACACTCTTGCCTATTATGGAATACCTGATTCTTTTATTAACTGGCATATTACTCTGTATATATCTGCTACAGTAACCCCACAAATAAATGGCTGGCTAGGACCAATGATACTTATAAAGAAGGGGGGGGGGTGAGACAAGGTTGTCCTCTCAGACCTCTACTGTATATCTTCAGTATTGACCCCTTTTAAGCAAACTCAATTCTGCCACAAGGTTAGCACATATGTAAGTAGACACTTATAGGATTCCACGCATAACCAATCATATGCTGATGAAATTACTATACTGCTGCAAAATGTAGATTCAGTGACACAAGTAATAATATATGTCAGAAGTTTGGATCTCTGTCTGGTACTTCTTTAAATTTAAGGAAATGTACTGGAAGGCAATTGGGAAACCCAATAAACCCCATTTCTGGTGTAGCAGGAATAACTCTTTCAAGAGACCCAATTAGTATTTTGGGTATTGTATTTGGTTCAGGGAATCAAGATATCCTTAACTGGCAACTGAAACTTGACCAGGCTCAAAAGCTGGTTAAAACCTGGAATGTTTGAAATATGAGTAAACAGAAGAGAATATATTTGGTTAAAACTTCTCTTCTTCATATATTTCTACACATTAGTTGGCTCCCAAGGTTTTAGAAGTTACATTATATAGTATTTTCTTTCTGGCTATATGGGGGAGCTGTCTTAACACCCTAAAACAGAATGTCCTATATCTCCTAAGAATCAAGGGAGTTTAGAGATGGTAAATCCCATTGTTATGTTTAATGTTATATACATACTGACAAATTTGAGACCATTATTAATATAAGTTAGACAGCCATGGGTACCCTTATATGAACTCTCTTGTAGTCCATGGTTTCCTCAGTGGTCAGCTGATTCTCTAAGGCAAATTAAGAAGTCTAATATAGGTCCTCAGTATTTAAGAGAGGTGTTCCTCAAACTGAAAAGTTGGTATCTCACTTCTAGAATGATCATTAGCCAAAATAGAAAATATATTTACAAACAGATTATACAGAATAAGTTTAGAGACCAAGTTTCTTTTCCCAACTGCCCAGTCAGTATAATAACTGAGATGCTTGAGTTTCTGAATAACCCTAGAATTCCAGAGAAAATGTGGGATTTTCATTGGTTGTGCTGTCATAACCAGCTTAATGTAAAAGAACATCAAAAGCACAAACAGTTGTCAGAAAGGATCTGTTCCAAACCTCAATGCTCTACAGTTAGAATCAATGTACCGTTTATTCTTTAGTTGTCCTTACATCTCAACCTTTTGGTCCTTTATAACTCAGAACTGGAATATACCTAACTTTAATCATATTACATTAGACCTCCTGCTATATGGTAATTTTGATGTAACCTGGAAAAAATGGGAGAAGTCTACTTTGCAAGTAATTATAACTGTGATAAAATGGTATATATGGAATTCTCGTTGCTAGTTTACTTTGCAACTGAAAACAATGTCACTTATTGAACTATTAGAAAAAAATGTATAGGACATAAAATTGATTTACAAGAAAGAGATTAAAAATAGATCTCGAAATTGGGTATTCTAGACCTGGAGAAATCTTCCTTGGCTTACGGACTCAGATTTTCCGGTCAAATGAGTAGAATATTAACTAGGGTATACTGTGTATTTTCTTTTGTGCAACTTATATATTTTTTTTCTGATGGTATTGTTGTGAAGATGATTTTTCTTACTTTTCTTTTGGTTCTTCTGTATTGTATTTTCAAGTGTGTGTGATTTTCAATAAAAACTGAATACCCCTACTCTTTTGGCAGGAAGAGCTGGGGAGTTGAGAGATTGTTGGTCTCAGATGCAGGAAGACAGTGGAGGGGGTCAGGTGATTGCACGCCAGCAGCAAACCTGCAGTGGGGAACATAGTATGGCTGGGATGCACCAGGGAGGTGGTCAGCAAAGCGTACCTAGTTCCCCGCAGCCTAGATCGACGTCCAATGATGTAGTTTGCACCGGTACCCAAATGACGTCAGAGGGACTAATGAATCTAGAAAATCAACCAGAGAGTATGTCCAAAGGAAGCACGGATGCTTCAGCAGCGATACAAGGCTCCATATGGAAGAAAAAAAGAAGGATTTTAGAAAAAGTGGGTGAAGAGTTCAGATTGTCCCAGGTACAAGCTGAGGAGGAGCTGAAGAAAAGGAAAAGGCCTGAGTCTGATTCTCCCTCAGCAACTCCAGGTACTGGATCTAAAATATTTTTATGTGCAGCCCCATGTGGGAATGAAGAAGAGAGTTTCTCACCCCAGACCCCAAATCCACAGGTGATGTTCAGCCATAGTGGTCCCCCAAAATAGACCTGGAAGAAGTGGGCTGGATTCAAACTGAGACAGGTCAGTGGGTAGCTGACCATTTGATTCCAACTCCAGGGGTATCTGGAGTGGGGGAAGAAGAGAATTTTGTACTTGAGCAACCCAATCTGGCACCACAGAGGGGATTAAATCCCAAAAACCAAGAAAAGTCTCCAGTTACTGTAACTTCTACATATAACGTTACAGAAGACCATATGGAGCAGTGGTGAGAACAGACAGATCCAGTAATGGAGAGCCCTGTCTCGTACTCACCACTTTAATTTTTTTCCCAGGGGGAATTTTTTCATGTTCCCATGGTAGGGGAAGACCCCATACCCACACAGGCTGGAACTGTCCACATCTCTGCCTCAAGGATGGAAGGTGAATAGCCTACCTTATCAGAACCAGCACCCACATTCACAAGTTTATTCCACAAACAGGTATCCCTGGCATAGCGCAGGAATGCTGTAAAGCTGAGATATATGGGGCCTAATGACAATATGCCTGACCAATTTTATGTAGGTAAAGTTTTAGTGAAACCGATGTTTGGGTTTTCCCCGAGTGAGGTGTACGCCTTAATACACACCTGGGGATAGTATGTTTGATATAAGCTTCAGAACCCCAGATCTCCTCAACAAATTTTGGATGAAATATGCTCTGTTAAAAACAAACCCTGCAAGGTCTCATTTTCAGGCCATATTTCTCACAAAACAGTCCTTCAACATAATTACAGTCCTGTTTAGGAATGAAGCAGTGAATGTGGTGGATATTTCATGTTGGCTTGAGAGAAAAATGCAAGATTCAAGGTAATCCTGAGCCCATCCTTGATTCGGAGGGATTTTGGAATGGGGGATGGTGATACAAAGTAAACTTGACACAATCGGATGAGGGGTTACATCTTCCCAGTTGTTTTTATCTAGGCTGAGACAAGGGCTTCATTTTATGTCTAGGACAACCTCATCACTGCTATAAATGTGGCTCAAGAAGACTCCTTAGCAGAACATGCAACTGTTATTCCGATGGAGCAGGCAGATCTACCTGTTAAGGGGCCTTCACAGGACAGCCAAGCCATCAGGGAACCCACTGAGGACCCAGTCTTGGTAGGAACTAGCCCTCCAGTAGCAGCAATGGCCACAGTTTCCACTTCAATGCCTCCACCTCTACCACCAGAAGAAGCATACACAGTGGTTTCCAACAAATGTAGAAGTCTGAGGAACAAGAATACAATAAAATCAGTTTTGGAATCATCCCAACTCCCGTTACAAACTTGTACGTGGCGTTGCAAGATAAGGCACCAGATGTGGGAATGGAATCTGACTTTACATCATTTCAATCCTTTCAGCCAGAGGCAGCCTCTGCAATGGAACAATCTTTGGAGGACTCTGATTCAGTTAAAAAAAAATTCCCAGCTGGTTTCGAGGAAATGGGTGAAGAAAAAATAGCATTGTTTTAAGCTAGTTTAGGATAAAAGCAGAATTATAATGAGAGGTAGCCTGTTACATTTCATTATGGTGATGACTGGTATTTATAATATAACTGTAGCATCCTTGAATGTAAATTGCATCCAGTCAGAGAGAAGGATGCTTCTGATTTACTCTCTATTTGAAAATGGTAGACAAGATGTGGTGTATCTTCAGGACACTCACTTACACAATAAGATAGACATGGAGCAGGCCTTAGTGTAGTGGAGAAGGGGAGTACCTTACTGGTTGATAGTGGAGGATTTTTTGTAGTGGGGTGGGAATTTGTGTGAACAATCCATCAGCACATTTGGTACAGATTCTGGATATACTACCAGGACGTGTGTTGTTGTTGGATATGGTTCTCTGTGGTCTTCAATGCAGATTTATTGACGTGCATGCTTATCAGATCAAAACCACAAGGACTGAAGTGTTTAGAGCTCTGCAGCCATATTTATTCACATCTAAATATGTCTTCGCGGGGATTTTAATTGTAGCAGATACCGAACTGACGGGTCTAAAGACAAGAAAGATATACTGTGATGCAAATTGTATGAATGACCTCCTTACTCAAACAGGTTTAACAGATGTGATAGCCCTATCAGCCACACCTAAGAAAACCTTTTTTCATGGCACTCAGGCCACCAGAATAGTTTCTGGTTTTTGCCACAATCATTAAGGGTTTTAAATACCTAAACACAGCCAGTAGTGGCATCTGATCATGCAGTTGTACTGTAGAAGTTTCCGTATCTAGTCATGAGACTATGCACCAGGGCCCTGGGTATTGGAGATTAAATTTAGAATTATTATCTCTCCCAATGGTGGAAGAAAGTTTTGTATCTCTGCTTAGGGCTCAGAAATCAGTCACATGCCTTTATGATTCATTCCGAGAGTGGTGGGAGGATACAAAAAAAGACACCAAAAAGTATTTTCAAATAATAGAGAAAATTAATGGCAAACACAAAAACTGACGTACCAAGAGTATAGGGAAAGTTTTCAAGATTTACTTTCCCAAGTGGCCCAGGGTGATAGGACAGTCATCCCAGAGTTAGAAAATGTGAAAAAAATCCTGAATGATGCCTAGTACAACAGAATGAAATCCCTAGATAAAGAGCAGAGGTTTGGGACGCAAGTTAGCAAAAATGTCATGAACCTGTAGCAGTTCTGCACCCAACAAAGGCACCAGAAACACATTATGCATTTAAGGGACCAACAGAGGAAGATGGTTATATCTAAGTCAGATATCATGCAAGCAATAGATGTGTATGTACACACGTTCTTTTGTCCATCAGACTCCTCCACAGGAACACATAAGGATTGGTTGGAAAATAGTAATTTACCGCAAGCCTCACAGGTTCATAAGGATATGTTGAGGTCTCCTATTGCACCACTTGAGGTCACTGAAAAATTCCTACAAACAAGATCCAGTACAGATCCTGGAAGGGATGGGATCCCCTACGAGCTATACAAAATCATATTTATAGAGTCATTGCAAGAATTTACAGCTGTTTTGCAAGAAGTACTGGATTTAGGGATACTACCAGGCAGT
Source organism: Neoceratodus forsteri (assembly GCA_016271365.2). Taxonomy (NCBI): domain Eukaryota; kingdom Metazoa; phylum Chordata; order Ceratodontiformes; family Ceratodontidae; genus Neoceratodus; species Neoceratodus forsteri. The sequence goes on along the minus strand of CM057451.1, from coordinate 201,657,552 downwards.
ATGTCAGAAGGATTAGTACTTTTTAATGTTTAAAAAGGGAGATAGGGCAGATCTCCATAACTGGCTTCCGATTACTCTGCTTAATACAGATTTTAAAATACTAATGAAGCTACTCAACAAGAAATTATTACTATGCACCCCTATGCTAATTCACCCATCTCAAACATGTTCCATATTGGAATGGAACATAAATGATGGACTTATCCTGTTAAGGGAAATATTACAGAGGGGAGGTACAGGAGAACTCTCAGGCTTACTTGTCAGTCTTGATCAGGCCAAAGCATTTGACAAAGTAAATCATAAGTATTTATGGGATTGTATGGGAAATTATGGGATACCACCAAACTTTGTAAAGTGGATACAGACCTGTTTTACCACGGCAACAGCACAGTCTCTTTGCAATGGGTGGCTCGGACAGAAATGTAGAATTACAAGGGGAGTCAGACAAGGGTGCCGCTTGAGTCCACTTCATTCACATTAGATCCCTTAATACACTAGGTAAGCAACAAGATGGACATACAAGGGGTTTCCTTTTCAAGCACAGAACCTGAAATTAAATGCATTGCATGTGCGGATGATATTTATTTGATAGTGGGGGATCTACCATCAGCACATACTCTAGGACAGGTCTTACAAGATTTTACACATCATACAGAGGCATGAATCAATTTGGAAAAATGCAAATGTATTCCAATAAGGAATGAGGATGTTCAGGAGTCACAAATTATAGATATTCCTATGGCTCATGAGTCATGTATCATTTTAGGCCTACTTTTTGGGGCGGGGGATCTAGCCCTTCTGAATTGGAATATTAAGCTTCAGACAACCTTAGATAAAGTGGGTGTGTGGAACAAATGGAGGTTATCTAAGTTAAAAAGGGTTCAGATGGTGAAAGCCTATTTGCTCCCTGAGTTTTTGTATTTCAGTTTTTTTGTCTCCCATCCCAGTTGGAAACCAAGATATATAGTTTGTTTTTTTCCCCTGTATATGGGGCAGTAGGTTGAACCCAATTAAATGATGCCTGCTACTAAGGGATAAAAAGAGCAGAGGTTTAAAGATGATCCAAACCATAGTGTTCTTTTTTAGTATGTTTGCTTATTCTAAATTAAAACCGTTATTAACCCATAGTTTAAATTTGTGGGTACCCTGGGTGCGGGATTCTCTGGGCAAGTTTTATTCTGCATGGCCTGTCCACTTGTTACCACGTCAAACATCTTTACAGAATCTCCCTGAGTCCTTGAAGATTTGCTTTGGGAAAATTAAGTTATGGGGCCTAGCAAAAGAACACCTAGTTAAGTTCAGTATAAAGGAACTATATGGGGTTATTCTGCAGAACTTCTTTCAGGATACAGCTCATTTCAAAAGCTATTCCCCACAGTACAAGATATCAATGGGTAAAATGTTGGAATCTCATCGGATCCCATGTCATATGTGGGATATCTTATGGCTTTCCCTGCGTGGGAGATTAAATGTGAGAGAGATTTTGAGGCACAGGCCAATGACAGATAGATGTCGTCCTAGAGATACATGTTTTAGTGTTGTTGAAACAATGGATCATTTATTTCTGGAATGTCTCTTTATGCAGGGTTTTTGACAGATGCTTGTACAGAAGTGGCCTACATCACCATTTTATAATCTGACAATGGAGATACGGCACCAGATATTCAGAAATGCACTAATGACAGGCACAAGTCCGGTACAGTGCAAATCTGATGCGCCATGGGATAATGGGTGCCATATTCAGCCACGATGCGCAGGCCAAATAGTGCCAGTGCAATGCGGCTGAATATGGCAGAGTTGCACCATGACGCAAATAGAGGTGCGCCATGGTGCAAACAGAGGTGTGCCATGGCACAAACAGAGGTGCGCCATGGTGCAAACAGAGATGCGCTGGCTCAACCATGGCAGCGCAGAGCAGCACAGCAACAGAGGGGGGCAGGGTACAGAGAACAGACCCAGGGACAGAGCCATGGAAGCACAGTAACAGCGGCCACAGAAGCCCCCTACCAGCAGGGCACAGCAGGGCACACTCAAACACCCAGGTACCGGACCCCAGAACACAATGGTGGCATGAACAGTGTGCTAGGATGTTAATAAACAAACATCAGGCATAGCTTAAAATTTCAACTTCCTTTTCACTCTTTCCTATCTTCTTGCCTTTTTCTGACTATCCTTTTATTCGTATCAGGGTGGCCAACCTGATATTCTTCATTCTTATCTATCCCTTGTCTGAAATGCAGCCTGAACCCCCCCATCCCTTTTTTGTCTTAAAGACATCCTTAAAACATGTTCCCCATTACACAAGTTCCTTAGTTGTAATTAAGAAAACAAAGGTATCTGTGTACTGAGAGTCCAAGGCTGCTGTTCAAAAAGTTATCATTAGGTTTCTGTTTCCAAATGAAGAAAGGAGACAAGGTTTTTGTTTAGTTAAGCTGCCATGTGTATCCCAAGTCCTTTGCAAATGAAAATGTTGATTCTGCCTTCTTAATGGTTCTGGAATAGAAAGTCATACCCTTGCAAAAACAAATAGATAAAGGAGTGCGTCCCTTGTCTGTTTGGGTTTCCAAGATAAATGCCTTTTTCTTCTTCTAGTAAAAAGGAAAAAAAGTATAAAAGGTAACATGATTCAATAAAGAAATATCAAGTATACTTACCCCGTTTGCTGAGATAGGTCCTCAGTAGCTGAGATAGGTCCTGCTACAGTGCTGGCTGCCCACAGATTAACAGGTTTTATAGACCCAGGAGAGAGAGAGAGAGATGTCATGAGGGGGATGAGCTAAGCTAATGCTCTGATATCATTAGCCCTATAATTAAGCATTTAACTCCTTTCTGTCTTAGTGTGCTGCATTAAATGAACATCTGTTTAAATGATAAGGACTTGAACACATTGTTTGATGATGTAAAACATATGTATGGTGTATCCAAAGGCTCCAGTAGATCTTTTTGTCTTAATAAGGGTGTCACATGACTTATGAGGTCACCCCTGATTGATTTAAAAAGTGCTCCTCTGGGGGCTCAGACAGGTGTGTTGATCAGCAGCTTTCTGATCACAGTGAAGGAAGGTTCTATTGAGAGTGTGCCCGTTTTCGCACTATTCTATGGAAAGGAGAGACTGCAGGAATTCTTTTATGTTGTCTGAAGGAAGAAGAATAATATCCTGTGTTCTGAAGGTGTAAAGGAATAACACCCTTTATTTTCCTTTCTGTACACAAGTATTTTTTTTTATTTAATTACTTTTTTTTGATTTATTGAGACAATAAAATGATAAAAGCAGAAGTATGCATTTTTTATGCATCTTAAACTGGTTGTAAGATCTGTTATTGGAACCCACACTACCACAGACAGTAGGTGACAGGAGGGGCCAATGACCAATGGAAAGCCACCAAGGATGCCCCCCCACAGGCAGGCAGCCGGCCGTGCCCCCCTGCCACGTGATCATGGCAGACCACACTCAGGACCAAGCAGCCAAGCACACACTTGCCACACAGGCACACAAGGAGCCCACACATAGGTCACTAAACAGGCTAGGATCCAGGCAGCATGGCAGACCACATGGGCTGGGTGCCCAATGCCAAGCAGAGGATCCCAACACTGTGTGGACAGGACCTGAACAATGACCATGGCCATGTGCCAGTCCCACATACACACACCAGTCACACACCCTTGACTACCACCCCACGGACACCCCAAAGCACAGCCACCGAACCAGGGATGGACTCCACCACAGTGGAACACACCACAGTACACATAAGGGAACTGCAGAAGCACAACATTCACCCCCTTCCATTCACACACTATGGACAGACACTGTGCCACTGCAGCATGGCTCCACACGCCACCTGCAAAGCAGACATGGACACAGGCAGGTATGTGAGAAAAGCTTTATAAAATAGGTAAGTATGAACAACAGATAACAGGGGCAGGGAAAGGGTAGGTACAGTGAGGGAAGGGGACAGGGAACAGGGACTGAACAGTGGGAGGGGGACCATAGGGGAAGGTACAACAGGGAAAACAGGGGCCATGTACCGAAACATCAACAGTGGCCCCATCCAGCCACCCCAGCAAGCCTTCTCTCTCTTCTGACTGCCGCCACCATTGGTCAGATGGCAGCCACCACCTACGGAATACTGGACATGACCAGGAGTGTCTGCCGCATCAACCTTGACAGCATCCATCGAGGCAGTCTCCATGCTGGATGCCTGACACCTATGGCAAGGGAGAGGAGATGTGATCAGTGCAATGGCCCAAGGAACCATGCCCACCCACACTATGTGCAATGGTCAGTGGGACCACACACCCCTGCAGGGCCTGGAACGGACACCCTGGGGGGGTGGGCCAATGCTAGCCAATAACACAGCACACCACAGCACTGCATAGATATGGTCCCCACCGCACAACGGCCACATGACCACACAGTGACAGTCACAAGGCACATTGCACTGGCAGCACTGCAGCAACAATGGTGGCAGCCTGATGCATGCCCACCCCACCAACAGCCGGCACATGAGTCCAACGGATGCACCTCAGTGGCATGCATGATGCACAGTGCAACACACACAGCTGTCATAGCACATGGCACAGGTGGCCATGCCCCACATCCACTCCCCACTGCCATCCCACATATACAGTGAGAATGACCATGACAGTGCTTACCTGCCCCCTGCGGTGCAGCTTGCGTGGGTTGGTCCCCATCAGGGTTTACTGCCCAGTTATGCGCAGCCTCTGCCGTGGCCTGTCTGCAGTCCCCCAGCCCTGGGAATGGAAACAAGACAGGTGCACATCAGTACCCGACCACAATAGCAGCCCCCCACCACACAGCCCTCTGTGCACAGGATGTGCCCCCTGCCTACCATGTCTCACACGCCAGCACAGCTGCATCACAATACAAGCAGCAGCTGGCCATGACAGTCAGTGATGTGCACACTGACAGTGTACCCCACTGAAGGGCATGCCAGGCAGTGATGCCACCACCACAGTACAGTGCCAGGACAGACATGCAATATGTGTACATCTACCTGGCTATGGCACTGCACCATGCTTGATGCGTGCCTGGAGCCTCTGGAGCCATTCTGGGTCTCTCCTTCACAGGTCAACATACTGGTGCTTGCACTGCTCTGCCATCTGGGGAACACCTGTCTTTCTTTCCAGGTGGATGGCTATGGTGTGCCACACCCTGTCCCTGGCCTGCTGCAGGGGCACCTGGCTGAACAGCTGGTCACTGTATAGCTGCACACAGGCCATGAGGTTCATCACCTCCAAATCATTCCAGTTACTGGAACGGCATCCCCTATCCTGTGCCATGGTTTTCTCACAGTGTGGCAGTGAAAATGGCGGGGACAGGTGCATGTGGTTATCACAGGTGCAGGATGCGTGATGCATGGAAGAATGTGCAGTGCTCAACCATCGCGCATTGATGGGTATGCATACTATGCATGGCCCTGCAGGGTCACGGGGTCACATACGCAAATCAGGGGTCAGAGGTCTCCAAGCAGAACGTGCATTGTGCAAGTGAGTAATACGGTGCATGACAGCATGCATGATCATGTGCACAGCTGCCTATGCACCACATGTGCCAGTGCTGATGCACTGCGCAGGCTGCGCATGGTGCATGAGTGGAACCATGAAAGCGTAGCACACATGTGCACTGCAGGCTTGCGCACCATGCATGCGTGGGTATTGCACCCTGGCCTGCTCTGGTGCAACACCATTGCACATGGTGCATGTCTGTGATATTCAGATGCCACATGCTAATGAGCTCATCAGCCTCTGCGCGGCACAGTGGGTGCATTAGCATATCATTACCATTGCACACAGCCTCGTTTGCATGCATTGCACTTCATAAGTGACACAGAACCGCACAGGCCATGGACCAGTACTGCAACCTTGACAGGTAAGTGGGGGATGCCACAGCAGTAGACTGGGAGCAGACAGCACTGCAAGGTGAGATGGACCAGGGAGATGCTGCCACTGACACACTGTGCTGTCCATGTTCACAGGAGGCAACATGTCAGGACAGAAGGAGGGCGAGGAGCGTGGCTCTGTATGGCAGCACAGGCCTAATTTCACTAAGGAAGAGTCGGATGCCCAGTTTGAGGCCTACCTTGACAGGGAGACCCTGTTGAGTGGCGCCAGGAGCACACCACAGAACAAGGCCATTGGATAGGAGGAGGTGGTGACTTATGTCAACCAGCATGGCAGCCACCAGCGGTCACTGCAGGAGTGCCACAAGAAGGTTCGGACTGACAGGTGGTGCATAAAGGAGAAGATGGCAGCCAACAGAATGTCCTGTAATGTCACCAAGGAGGGCAAGTGGATGCAGCCACACTGACACCAACAGAGGTGTTGGTGGCAGCCACCATCTGCCACACCTCAGTGGAGGGTGTGCCTGGAGGGGGCTTCCAGATGGGTGGCAGCCCATCACTAGATGGTATGTATGTCAGTCTTGCACAGGTAGTTGCCCGGCGAGTGCATACATGGGTGTGCTGTTGTGCATGCTGCTGTCCTGCATGCCATGCACACATGTGTGCAATCATGTGCATGGCACACTGCTGGACACATGCGGCAGCAGAGTACAGGGGGGCACATGTGGGCAATACATCACTGACACTTCATCCATCTCTTGTAGCACCAGCATGCCTCCATGCAGAGGATGGGGTGCTGGCAGAGGCCGCAACACCCGTAGATGCCGGCACAGCCCTGGAGAATGAACTGTCAATGTCCACCAGCACTGGGGAGCCTGACAGGCTGCTGATGAGCACCACGGTGCTTGTGGGTGTCCTTGGCCTAGGGTTGGACGAGGTCCTGGGTATGTTCCTGCAGGATGCCAGCCATGGTGTCCTGTGCGCAGAGACACATATCAGGGTGGGGTCCAACTCTGATGATGACATCACACTGATCCTGCACAGTATGGGTGGTATGATGGGCGAGTCACCCCTGCTGGCATCACAGGCAGTGTCAGGGCCCAGTGCCATGCCAGTGGTGGCAAAGCTGCCTGCCTGCTCTGTGGGTGCAGTGGTGTGTGTTGCCACTGCTGTGCCCTGCGTTGGTGGTGGTGTGGCCGTGAAGGCACAGGGCGGCATACAGCTTCAGCATGAGTGACAGCAGCAGGCTGCAGGTGCCACCGGGCAGCGGGACACAGGGTCCACTGCTGGTGGGCTTGCTGTACCCATTCCCCCTGTAGACCCCACTGTGCAGTGTCTACCAGAGAGGGGGGCCTTACAGCGTGGAGGTCACCCACTGATGATTGGCGGCCCACCCAGAAGCCCCAGGATGCAGACTGCCTGGCTGAGCACACCCAGCTGCTGCTGGTGTCCATTCAGCAACAGGGGCTGCTCACCACTGAGGTGCAAGCACTGTGGGTGGAGGTGCACCAGTTAGCTGAGAAGCAGGACAAAAGCACTCCTCAGATCCTGGAGGGGATTCAATGCATGCAGGAGGCCACAACTGTGGTCTTTGATCACACTGCTGGTGCATTTGCATATGGCTTTGTGTTGCTGGTGGCCACAGGGCATGACCATGCACAGGAGACCCCCCGCATTGTGCTGTCCACCCCATGGACCCGCCGTCGGATGACCCAAACACAGTGGATGCTGGGCTCAGATGTAGGCATCCCTGGCACACCCAGGGCTGGTCTGTTTGGCCGGCTACACACCCCCGCAAGGACACAGTTTCAGTCCTACATTTCCACCCCGGGGGGCTGTCGGACACCCCCCCGTGGCTGATGCACAGCCTGCAGCTGCCGATCAGCCCCAGTGTGGCTGCCCCCCTGGCAGCTGTGGTACCACGTGGCTGCCCTGAGCTGTGTGCTGCCCTGACCGCAGTCTGCCACTGATGCCCTGTGCACACATGGGCAGTGTGCGTGTGCCATACCTGTGGTGGCACACATGTGTGTCATGCCACATGCTGCCTGTGTGTGTGCATGCCTGGCTGCTGGACCATGTGGTGTGGGTGTGATGAGGGCAGCTTAGCACCAGTTGCACCTGTGCACCGGTGCCATGCGTCTGATCCATGCCACGTTCCACTGCCTGTATGGGTTGCTGCTTGTATTGTGTGTGTGTGTGTGTGTGTGTGTGTGTGTGTGTGAGTTGCTGTGTGTGGTTGTGTGTCACTGCCTCCCCTACCCCTGCATCATGCTTCTGCATGTGCATGCCCCTCACCATGCACATCCCTGAATGTGTGCTGTACTTGTCTGTGTGGCCCATGCATGTGTATTTCACTACCTACCTGCATTTGCCAAAGTGTTCCTGTGCGACAGTGTCATGGTGGTATCCTGCCTGCTGCTGGGGTCAGGGGTCCCTCCACCCAGGAGGTGACTGTCCACCACCCTCCAGCCCATTGTCTCCATTGTCCCCACTACTGTTGTTCTCATCTGCCTCAACAGCTATCCTATGGTCAATGGCCATGTTGTGCAGTATGCAGCAGGCCAGGAATAGGCCACAGTCTTTCAAGGGGCTATACTTTAGGGCACCATCTGACCTGCCTAGGCAATGGAATCATGCCTTCAGCGTGCCAAAGATGTGCTCGATGATGTTGCACATGCTAGCGTGGACCTCATTGTACCGTTCCTCTGCTGGGGACAAAGATCACCGGTAGGGGTGAGCAGCCAGGGCCTCAGCGGGTATGTGTTGTCACCTGTATGGAGAATGACATGGTTAGGCCTATGCTATTCTGAACTGCGGCCCTGGCCTGTCCTTGGATCCTACGCCACAATGCACACCCTGCCCACCCCATCCCCAGGTCTGCTATGCCCATCGCCCCTTTCCCATGCCATACTCACCCACTAGGTGGCCCATGGGGATATCCCCATGCTCAAACCTGAGGCACAGTGCAGAGCTGTGCTAGATGAATACATCATGTGGACTCCCAGGGTATGTGGTGCAGACATTGATGATGCGCCCCATGACATTGCACACCACCTGGCAATTGATGCTCAGCTCCCCTTCCTGTTGATTTATGCCATTCCCTTGGGGCCAAGTGGCATGCAGATGCCCACATCAGTGCAGTCAATGGACCCAATCATGCCGGGCATGCGTGCCATCCTGTGGAAGTCCTGCATATTTGCAGTATGCTCTGCCTGTGTGCTGGGGAAATGTATGTATTCTGAAGCATGTGGCAGCAGAAGATTGAGGAACTGGATGAGGAGGCAGGATGTGGCCATCTGGGTGATTCCTGTGGTGTCCCCTGTTGGTCATTGGAAGGTGCCTGTGGCTATAAGGCACATAACGGTGGTCACCCTGGTCTCCACAGACATGGCGTGTCTCTGTCTGGTGGGTGCCTGCATCTCCTCACTGCACAGCTCACAGAGCTGCCTCAGAATGGCCCTGTTCAGGTGGTACCAATCTCCATGTCACTGTACAGTTCAAAGGTGATGAGGGCGCGGTACCACCTATGTCAGGCATACCACTAATGGGCACTTCGTTGGCCAAGTAGCTGTTTCTAATGCCTCCTCACACCCCTCATTACTGCCTCCATCAGGAACGGCACACTCTCCATCTCTCCTTCAGTCCAGTGTTACCCTGGGTGGTTCACTGCTGTCTGTGTGCCACACTGGTACACTGTTTTTCTGTGTGTGTGTGTTGTGTGTGTGTGTGTGTATGTGTGTGTGTGTGTGTGTCTCTCTCGCTCTCTCTGCCCCTCTCTGTCTCTCTCCCTCTGTGTCAGTTCTTGTGTCTGTCTGTCTGTCTCATTATCTCTCACTCTCACTCTCTCGCACTCTTGGCTCAACTGCTGTCTGTGTGTTTGTGCCCTGTTTTTATAGGAACAAGTCTGGTCGGCTCATCTTTGGTTTGCTTCACACTTGTGCCATGGCTTCATGGTTGAATATACCATTGCACTGCATATTCATGGGACCACCCCCTGCACTTGCACAGCATATATTATAGTTGCACATTGGTGCAATGGGTTTTGCGCTGCACCACAGCTCCAGCTGAATATCACTCCTCGGCTCATCTCCATACTTGTGCTTGCCCAACTCAGTTGAAGATCTGGGCCACTATGTTTAGGTATTCTACCTTACCTATGTACTAAACATGACAGAACAACAATGTGGCTATTTCTAGTTTGCTTTAAATTCCATATATGCTATGTTCTTTGTCGACTGACAATTCAACAACTACATTTTACCTCAGATGAATTGTTTTATATGTTAGAGAATTCAATTAAGAATCAAAGATCACAAGAGTCAACGAGGGTTACTCCAAATATTTTTAAATCAAGATGGAGCTCTATTGAGTGGCTGTTATAATGAAAAAGGGTAGGGAATTAGCCCTCGGGGGGGTTGACACTCCTTGTTTCATGATGTGGCTTGAAAGATACAAGGTTAGATAGAGCCTTGGTAGACAAATGAAATCCAAACCTTGATATAAAAGGGTTTTATTTCCTGGCTGAGGGCTAGGGATCATCCTGTTTCAGGAGGGGACTGGCCTTATGATACAAACTAGGGGAAAGATGACTGTAAATCTCAGTCCTTTTGAATGGTGTTTGAAAATTTACAATATGGTTGAAGTGTACAGTAGTTTTGCTTGTTCGGTTGTAATGAATGATAGTTTTCCCTCCTCAAATTTTTTTTTATAACATGAAGAAGGAATGTGTCATGTCCGGGGGACTATGATAAGGTTAGTTTTATGGGATGTAACACCTCTGATAGCCATATTTCCTTTACAGTTGGTATAATTCTGTGTGACTTAACACCGTTTTGTGTCTTTTTTTTGGAATCTATCTTATCTTTTAGTGCATTTGTCAGAGAGAATAAACACAGCTTGTACTTGCAAGGATGAGTATAATAAGAATTCCACTACTCTTAGTGGGAGGGTTGGCATTAGGATCTGGGGTTCTACAGTTTTTTTTTTAAATAAAAAAAAAGACGGTTAGAAGAAATATGACTGTAATATTTCTTGGTTTTGATTGCATGATTTTTACATTATCCTAGTGTGTTTTAACACCGTCTACTTAGAATGATAACTTCACTACTCCTGTTGGAGGAGTTTCTTTCTTTTAGAATAATGATTTAATCTGGATATTTCATTTTATTTTTACAAAGATTAAGGTAGAAAATGTATCGAATGTAATACTAACATATTTCCTTTATGATTGGAATTCTTTTCTTTTGGTGTGAATTTATAATGTTTTGTATTATTTGGAGACTCTTGTCTTATGTTTTGTATCTTGGTTTGTGACAAGCTTTAGTTGTGCACAAACTTGATTGTATGATTGTAATATTTATTTTAGTTTTCTTATCTTATGGTTTGTATACTATTTTATGAGATGTAAACATTGTTTTGTTATTATTTGATTTTAAATATATAATAAAAATTCCCCTACCCTTTCAATTGGTGGCACTGAGGAGTCAAGAGAGTGTTAGTCCAGATGGAGGAAGACAGTGGAGGAGGTAAGGCGACAGGCAGCCCGCAGTGAGTGCAGTATGAGGGGATTGGTACGGCTGGGATGCACTCATTTGGTGGCCAGCAGAACATACCCCATCCATCGCACCAGGGTGTGACGTGTGACAATGGTGTAGGCACTGACAAACAGAGGATGTCAGAAGCCCTGACAAATGCAGACTACCCGATGGAGGATGGGGTTCGAAGGAATGAGACCTCCTCCATTGACACGAATGGCATCCTTGCAGAGAAACGTCACATCCTGGAGCGAGCTGCAGAGAAGTATAAACTTGTGCAGCTCCTGGCTGCTAAAGAGGATAAATCAAACAAAAGGAACTGATGGGAGGTGGATTCACCTTCGGCAACTCTGGATACTGGTGCAAAAATGTTTCTGCCTACAACATATTCCGGGGCTGGAGCTGAATTGCCTGTGTTTCTTTCTTCTGCTCCACAACAGCATGACATATGGTCACAATGGTCTCCAAAAACAGCTTTGGAAAGGGTGGGCTGGATACAGCTTGAATCTGGACAGTGGGTCACAGACCCCAATATCCCACTTCTGGGATCTTTTGGTGAGGGGTTGCAGGTTAATCATGTGGCAGACCCCAGGCTGAATTGACCTCAGATTCTATTGACGAGCAAGGGCCTGTGTCTGGCAGGTTTTCTAGTAATTCTCAGGACATGATAGCTACTACTTTACAGCAACAACCCCAGGATAACCCCCATGTGTCAGTACAGCACCAGGCTGACCCAGTCTTGACTAGTCCTGTTTCTGGTTCCCTGGTGGAAGGGTTGTCTCAGCAGATATTCCCTATTCCAGGGGCCAATTCTCTATCTAGCTGCAGGAGTCAAGGTTCCTACCCCCCCACCATGGAAGTTGTTCCTCCCACCCTTACTGAACCTGCTCCCATATATGCAAGCTTGTTTCACAAGCCAGTATCTCTGGATAAATGCAGGAATGCTGTGAGATTGCATTTCCTGGGGCCTACTGATAACATGGCCAACTGTTTCTTTGTTGGGATGGTTCTGAATAAACAAATGCTGGGGTTCTCCCCAGGAGTAGTATATGCCCTGATTCATACACCTGGAGACAATACTTACAATGTTAGCTTCTGGTTGCCTAATATTCTGGACAGATTCTGGATGAAATATGCCCTACTGAAAACTAACCCAGCCGGGTCCCATTTTCATGCCATACCCTTCACTAAACAGTCTTTCAAGGTGATTACAGTCCACTTCCAGAATGAAGTGGTGAACGTGTTAGATATCACCTACTGGTTGGAGAAAAAATGCACTATACAAGGGACTCCCAAACCTATCCTAGATTTGGAGGGGTTCTGGAATAGGGGCTAGTGCTACAAAGTAAATTTGATTAAGTCTGATATGGGGTTACAACATCTACCTAATTGTTCTTATTTAGGCTGAGGCAAAGGCTTTATATTTTATCTGGGACAATCCCATCACTGCTATAAATGTGGCTCCTGTAGACACCTAAACAGAACATGTGACACTTTGAAATGTGCTCAGTGTGGGGAACTGGGACACATCATGTCTGATTGCCATCATCCTGCCAAGTGTTATCTCTGTGAAGTAGATCATTCCTTCACAGAATGTCCCTGGGCAGCTCATAACTACCACAAACGGGAATTTCTGCATTCAGGATTTTTATATCAGCACAGCTGTTAAGGCCGCTCAGAGACTTTGGCCCCCACCTTCTTTTGGATGAAACCATGGTATGGGTGCAGCGGGTCTGGTACAACTGCCTTCTGCTGACCCACTTCCACCAACTAAGGATCACAGTGTGCATGCTGAAAATCATTTCCCTGCTACCTCAAACACCTCGACTGGGGTACCTGCTCATATTTCTACTTCCATGCCCCCCCACCACCTGAGGCGTCCTTTATGGTGGTTTCTAATAGACATCAGAGTATTCGGGGCAGAAACACGGGCAAACCACCTGTGGATGACCCCCCAGTTTCCCATAAGAATGCCTATACAGCTTTACTGGATGAAACACCTGATGCAGGGACAGAATCGGACTTGACTTTGGTCCAATCATCTCAGGCAGAGGAAGTTTCCAACATGGAACTATCTCTGGATGACTCAGAGACAATATTAAAGAAGGCACTTCGAAAGGGTTCAAGGAAAGGGGTTAGGAATTTTTTTTTCTTACTTGGCTTGTCTGGATTTCCTTGTTTGGATATAATCTAATCCCCCCCCCCACCCCAGCTTTAATGTCTGGTATTTACAAGATCACTGCGGCATTGCTGAATGTTACTAGTATCCACCAGAAAGGAAGAGGCTTCTGATTTGTTCCTTATTTGAAAGAAGGTTCCAGGATGTGGTATTTTTACAGGATACACATTTGCATTCTAGATTAGATATGGAAAAAGCTTCTTTGGGTTGGAAATTGGGAATGGCCTACTGGTCAATTGGGGAAGAACCATGTTGTGGGGTAAGCATTTGTGTGAATAACACTTCTGCCCAGTTGATACATCTTATAGATATTGTTTTGGGTCGAGCCCTGTTGTTAGATCTGGTTCTATGTGATCTGCAATGTTGTTTCATCAATGTATATGCACCACAGGCTAAGGCTACAAGAATTGATCTGTTTCAAGCTTTGTAACCATATCTTTTTACCTCTAAGTATGTCTTCCTAGGGGGAGATTTTAACTGTAGCCAATGTCTTACTAACAGGGATCTGAAGACTGGAAAGATGTTTTGTGATGCTAATTGTTTGAACAATGTTATTTTACAGACAGGACTGGTTGATGTTCTAGCATTATCAGGTACTCCCAAGAAAACATTTTTTCATGGAACCCATGCTACCAGAATTGATTTCTGGTTTTTATCTTCCTCTTTGAAGGTAGTATACACTAATACTCAACCAGTAGCACCATCTGATCATGCTATTATAGAAGCCATGTATCTAGCCATAAACACATGCACCAGGGCCCAGGGTACTGGAGATTGAATTTGGGATTATTGGCTCTCCCAACTGTAGAATATGGCTTGTTGGCCTTACTTTCTGCTAAGAAGTCAGTTAAATTGTTATATGACACATCCCAGTAGTGTTGGGAGGACACAAAAAAGGAGATTTGATTCTATTTTCAGATGATAGGGAGACTTAATCGGAAACATAAGAGGGGCACATACCTCATACATTGAGAGTGTTTTCAGGACCTTCTTTCCCAGGTGGCTCAAGGAAATAGGCTAGCTGTTCCTGAACTAGAATGTGTCAGACAACATCTTAATGATGTACAGTACAGTAGGTTAAAATTATTAGATCAAGAAAGATGGTTTGGGACACAGGGCAATAAGGATTTTATGAACTCATATCAGTTTTATGCCCAGCAAAGACAGCAAAAATATATAGCACAAGTGCAGAATAACCATGGGGCACTCCTCATTACTAAAACAGATGTAGTTCAGGCTGTGGACGATCACATACATACATTGTTTAGCCCGACTGACTCATCCATTGAGAATCATATGCTGTGGCTGCAGGATAGTACCTTACCACAGGTTTTAAAATCTGATAATGTGATGTTGGTTTCTCCTATTACCAACTGAGATGAGCTAGCAGCAGTGTCCCAGAATAAATCTTGTACAGCCTTGGGGAAGGATGGAATCCTTTATGAGTTATATACACTTATTTTTTAGGTATTGTTACTAGAGTTCACGGACATTTTGCCGGATATTGTGGATTCCGGGGTGTTTCCAGATACTATGATGGAGGGGTTGGTACTTTTTATGTATAAAAAAGGGGACAAGGTTGATATACACAATTTTTTTTTGTACTTTGTATTTTTTACTTCTTTCTACCCCTTCCCTCCACTCAATCAGACTTCCCAAGATCACACACACACACATCCCAGTCATCGGAGTCTGCTCCTAGAGTACCTGGTCACACTGCCTTTAGACCCATGATGCCCAGTTAACCCCCCCCCCCAGTGGAGTGAGGAGAAATTCTCTCTTGAACCTCCCCAGCAACTGTTCAGCAGTGGACCCATGCACAACGGAGTCTGCCCCGACAAACTGGGAGTGCGTGTAGAGGAGTCGTCACCTAGGAGCTATGGGGGTTGTTTTCTCTAGTCAGCCCCAGATGTCAGCATGCAATGAGGGGCTAGGAGTGAGGAGACACACTGAGATGTGCCTTCTGCTGCACCCCTCTGCCAATGTCTTCCCATCCCCTTCCACTGCTATCTCCATATACCACACCTTCCACCTGAGCAGGTGGTGGTATAGCAGCATGAGTTTGCAGATAGTCCCCACCGGAGAAGGAGAGCAGCCGTCAGGTGCTCCATCCTTCTCCTCCCCGGCCAACCCCCAGCGGTCTGCGCTTGTTCCCGAACACAGGTCACTGGTGTGGTATGAGGTAAGGCCTCAGCCCTCAGCGCCACCGGGCCGACTCCTGATCTACACAATTGGTGCCAGTTACCCTATTGAATGCTGATTTTAAAATATTCACTAAGTTACTCAATAGTAGATCATTTTTGTGTGCATCCCAGTTAATTCATACCTCACAGACCTGTATGATACCGGATTAGAAAATAATGGATGGTCTCATCCTCCTCCAGGAAATTCTGCATGGGGAACCCGGGAGAACTTACGGGCTTAAGTTTTAGCCTTGACCAAGCAAAAGCTTTAGACAAAATAAACCATGACTATCTTTGGGACTGTTTGACACAGTATAGGATTTTCCCCACCTTTGTTAAATGAATTTGGTCTTGTTATGTATCTGCCACCACCCAAACAAATTGTATTTGATGGTTAGGCCAGAAATGTGTAATTAAAAGAGGGGTTAGACAAGGCTGCCCCATGAATCCGCTTTTATATAAATTCACATTGGACCCTCTCATACGCTGTGTTCTGGAAATGGTAGAGATTATGGGAGTCACTCTTTCTAGTTCAGATCTGGAGATAACATTTATTGCTTATGCAGATGATGTGTGCTTTACTGCAAGGGATTTACCTTCAGCAACAAAACTTGGGCTAGTTTTACGGGACTTTATGGAACATACAGGTGCAGGGTGAATTTTGGGAAGTGTAAATGTATTCTGATAAGGCATGACAAATTGTTAAATTCTCTTACTATAGGCATTCCAGTGGTGCGGGAGCCCTGCTCCATTTCAGATTTATTTTTTGGCGTAGGGGATCTGGCCCTTTTGAATTGGTCCTCTAAGCTGCAGGTAGCACAAGATAAAATGAACCTATGGAATACATGGCATTTGTCTAAGCTTAAAAGGGTACAGATGGTTAAGACCTTCCCGCTTCCCATGTTTCTTTACTTAAGTATACTTTTTTGTCTGCCTCTTCAATTGGAAACTAAACTTTACAGCTGTTTCTTTTCATGTATATGGAGTAGTAGGCTGAATCCAATCAAGAGATGCCTTCTCTTTAGAGACAATAAGGATGGCGGTTTGAAGATGATACAACCTATAGTATTTTTCTTTACCATGTTTGCTTACTTTAATTTGAGACCCATTTTGTCCCATAGTATGGCTGTTTGGGTTCCCTGGGTGTTGGACTCCATTGGGGATATTTATTCTGTCTGGCCTTTGCATGCTAATTTACCAAGACAGCATTCATTGAGGGGTCTGCCTGACACTTTCATGGTATGTTTTGGGAAGATTAAGTTGCGGGGGCCTTGCACAGGACCACATTACTAGGTTTAGTATCAAGGACCTGTATGAGTTTCTTATTCAGAAATGTTTTCAGGAAACAGCACATTTTGATATGCATCCTGTGCAGGATAAGGTGTTGATTGGTAAAATGCTCATATCCAACTGTATACTATGTTATATGTGGGATGTCTTATGGCTTTCCTTACATGGGAGACTGAATGTGCAAAGTAATTTGAAGCATAAAAAAGTGGAGGACTGGTATTGTCCTAGGGGTACATGTGTAGACATGGTGGAAACCATGGAACACCTGTGCCTGGACTGTCCCTTTGTACAGGACTTTTGGCAGATTCTTAGACAGAATTGGCCTACTTTAGGCCACTCCGGTGGCACTGAGGGTTGAGACGCTGGATGCCACATCTCATGCCACACCGGCGACCCATGTTCGGGAACAGGCCCGGGTTGTCATGGGGTTGGCAGGGGAGGAGAGGTATTGAGTGTCCGATGGACTGTTCTCCCTCTCCAGGGTGGAGGGTGTGCAGCTGCTGGTGCACTGGTAGCCTCTAGCAGAGGCTGGGGGTGATATAGTGGCACAGGCAACACAAGAGGTGAGATGGGGCATGGCATTAGGAGGAGCACATGTGGAAGCATGCACGCCCTGTCCATTGGCTTCATTGCACGCCTCACTCAAAAGGGGACCAGAATAGGGAAAATGGTGACTGGGCACAGTGGCTTGATGGCTGTTTCTGCGGGGTTGCCTGGCTCCGAGGGCATTCAGCACTTTACTGGATCTGGTCCTGGTGGGTGAACATGGGGGGCTCTCTACCACCCCACTGCGGGGGGCAAGCTGTGGAGGTAGAACTGTGAGCAGTCCAACTGAGAGCTGGGGTCCTTGTGATGGTGGCCAGAGGGATTAGGAAGCCTAGATGCAAGTAAGCAGACCGGGAGACAAGGCAGAAAAGGGATTAACTAGAAAAAAAAAAGAATTGGCCTACTTCACCTTTCTTTAATATGATGTTAAAAATCTTATATCTAGGTATTTTGCCATTTTTATGGACTAAACATGATAGAACGGCCTTATGATTATTTTTAGACTGTTTTAATGCCATATCTGGTATGTCAGATGCAGATTGATAATTCAGCAGTTTCATTATACCTCAACTGAGTTGTTTTTTATGGTGGAAAGTATGGTTAGTAAATTGAAACTTCATGAATCCGTTATGGTTCCCTCCACAGTTTTTCACACATAATGGAGCAGTATTGACGGGTTGATCTAATGAGGTCCAGTTGCCTGTTAACCTATCACTGTATAAAAATTATATTTATTTGAGTCCTCCTTTTTGTGATTTGTGTGTAGATTTGGGTGGATTTCATACTGTTTGTCATTATTAATGGCTGCTGTAAACTGACATTCCCTTGCTCTTCTGCTAACGGTGGGTGGGGAGGGAGCTATTTTGTTTCAGGATGTACTTTTTGGGGGTTTAAGATCTATGTTTACAACAAACTGGACACTGTATGAATGTAATTTTTATTTGATTTCTCTTGTTTTCGGATTTATTGATTATTCTTGTGTGACATTAACACAATTTGTTATTATTTGTTGTTGAAAATGTAATACAAATCCCCCTGCTCCTTTAATGGAGGAGGAGGGGGGGGGATTTTTCACTTTAGAGTTGCTTTTTGGGGGTCTTAGAACTAGTTGAAAGTAGACTTAACACTGTATGACTTTAATACTGGTTTGATTTTTACTTGTTTTCTGATTTATGGATTTTTTTGTGTGAAGTTAACACAGTCTATTATTATTTATGGTTGAAGATCTGATATATAAAAAAAATCTCCTCTACTCTTTTAGTAAGGGTCGGTGGGGTTATTTTGGTTTAGAATTTACTTTTTGGAGTCTATGAACTAGTTGATAGCAAACTACACATCATCTGAATGTAATACATATTTGTTTTCTATTTTTTTATGATTCATAGATCATTTTGTGTGATGCTAACACAGTCTGTTATTATTTGTGGTTGTCAATTACAAACGATTTCCCCCACTCTTTTAGTGGGGGATGGGGAGATGGAGTTGTTTCAGTTTAGGATTTAATTTTTGGGGGTCTACGATCCAGCTGACAGCAAACTAGATGACGTATGAATTTATTTGATTTCTATTATTTTATGATTCATAGATTATTTTGTGTGAAGTTACCACGGTCCGTTATTATTTGTTGTTGAAGAACTAATAAATATTCCCCTACTGTTTTAGCGTGGGGGGGGAGGGGTCCAGTTTTAGCATTTACTAAAAATGTTTTGGGGCTATAAAATTGGCATGTTTTATTGATGTATGATGAAATACTTCTTTATGTTTACTTTTCTTTTGTATTATGATTTTGTGTGAAGTAACACTGTTTTGTATGTATTTTGTTAATAAGTTATAATAAAAAAATTCTCCTACTCTTTTAGTAGGGGGTCTGTTTTCAATAATTATTACTCAGTTTGGGGGCTAATGTGTGATGCAATATTTATTCATGTTTCCCTTATATTTTGCATTTATGTGAAGTAACAATGTTTTGTATGTATTTTGCTTTTATGTTATAATAAAAAATCCCCCTACTCTTTTTGAGAAGTGCCATGGGATTACGTCTTATGACTGCTCCAGTGGGACTCCCCAAACTAAATTGTCATTCCTGGTTCACCATAGCAAGGACCTCTTCACTGCCAGGGTCAACTGTATTTGTATTCCCAGATTTTCTTCCAAGGGGGAGCCCTGATGAAGGAGGCAGTTCTGAAGGGGACAGATGTTCCATTTGGCCCACAGGACTAAGTCAATGCAGGAGGCTATACACTCTCAGACCTTGGCCACCTGGCCCATTGTTGGAGAGGTGTTTACTAGAAGGTCCTGAGATTTCAAGATGATGGTGTCGATCATTTTGGAGAACAGCCTTGTCTTCCCTCATGCATGTTGATTTTAGCTCCCAGGTGTTCTATAGACTGCATCAGTACCAGGGAGCTCTTGGCTAAATTGGCCACCCAGCCATGTTTTTTCAGTGCCGAGAGAACCATGGTTGTGTCCCTCTGAGACTGTGCACTGCTCTGTGCCTGTATCAAACAGTCATCAACTATGAAATTACGTTGACGCCTCACTCCCTGTGATAGGCCACCAATACTATGGCTATCTTGGTAAACATGCTTGGCGCCAATGCAAGATCGAAGGGAAGAGCTCGGTACTGAAAATGCTGGCCTAGAATAGCAAATTGTAAAAACTTGTGATGGGCTGGACTTATAGGGATGTGAAGATAGGTGTCATTAAGGCTGGTAGAGGTCAGGTAGTGACCTACCTGAACCCTCCTGATGGTCGACCTGAGAGTTTCCATTTTGAACCGGTGTGTTAAAACTGAATTGTTCAGTAATTTTATGTCCAGGAGAGGCCATAGATCTCTGGTCTTTTTCGGTACCAGAAAGAAGATGGAGTAAATTCCCATCCCTCTCCCTTCTTCTGGTAAGACATGTCTGGCTTTCGCTTTGAGTAGGCCCTATAGCACATCTTGCACCTGCTGCAATGTGGCCCCCTTTTTTTCAGTTGGGGAAAGGATCAATTTGTGTCTGTCTGGATTATCTGTGAATTCTATTGCATAACCTTTGGAAATTACCTCCTGGATCCCTTCTGTCTGTGGTTGTCCTGAGCCATTGCACTTGAAATAGGGTTAACATTTGGCCTACTAGAGTAGAGTGTTGTTGATCCAGCAAGGGCTTTGGCATCACTTGGGGTGTTGGCCTGAGATCCTTGCAGTGATTACTGTTTGGCTTTTCCTCCTCTGCCTCCAAATCTCTCTCTGGTATTCTTTCCTTTGTGAGCACTGGTAACCATTGTTGTATCCTCTATACCAAAAGCCACTGTTGTTGCTACCTTGCTTCCTGTCACTCTGAAATCTGTTGTTGCAAAAACATTGACAACTGTATGGCAAGCAGGTTATTCTTTGTTTATCTTTAGCTGGATTCTTTCTCTCAACCCTCTACTTCAGATGCTCTTGAAGGTCCTCTCCAAAAATGAGTTTCCCTTTAAAGGCAGCTTTGGAGAAAATTCTTTGACTCATTATCTGCCTCCCACAGATTAAGCCTAATGATCTTTTAGCCCTGTTGGTTAGGGCAGATGCTGTAGCATTCAATTTAAAGACATCCACCACCATGTTCCCCATGTATTTCAGTGTGTACACTCCAGAAGCTCTGTCTCCCTTGATTTGGGGTGCACTTTCTCCAGTAGCTCCTACAGCCACCAGATCTGAGCCCTAGTGGCATAAATAACTGTCACGGTCACCCTGACCACCAGCCCCATCATGTTGAACAGTTTCTTTAACATGTCTTCCACTTTCTTATCTGCAGGGTCCTTTAGGATGATAGTGCCACAGGGTAAAATTGTTTTCTTGCTTACGGCAGCAATCTGGGGGTCAATTGTAGGGGAGGTGCAATGTGCCTATGCCTTGTCATCCTGAACTGGGTACATCCTGTCAATGTTCCTCTTTTCAGGAGCTCACCATAGCTCCAGAAACTCCCATTTCTTTTTGATAAGGTCATCTATTGTGGGGTAGATGGGGAACACATCCTTGGATACATGTTTCTGCTTCATCATTGAGTCCAGTTTGGATTTGGGTTTGGGAGGGTGGTAGCTCAAATCCCATAGTGGTCTTGATGACCTTTATGAGGCCTGTAACTAAGTCAGATGGACATAGTTTAGAAGTGAGGGATGGAACCACAGACTCCATGGGGTCTGCCTCTTTCTCATCTGAGTTGTGTGTTGAGTTATCATTCTGGTAATCCTCCACACTGCCCTTGACCCTGGGGGGGTCTGGTCAAGTTCATCATCAGGGGTTTCAGGGTTCCCTCCCTGGCCTTCCATGGGCTTGGAGGGTTTATGGTTTGGCTTGGAGATGGGCCCAGCAGAAGGTGCTGGCCTTGTGTTGGACATGGCCTCTAACATCTCCACCACCTTCAATATGAAGATCTGCTGGCTCTCCATCATGGCCACTGTAGATTGCTGAGTCCGAAGTAGCAGTGCCCCAGGATTCTGCATCCAACTGGAACCACTCATACCAGAATTGATGGGTTCCAGAGATGGGGACTGCTCCAGTGAGGATTCCTCCTTCTCATGTTGCCAAGGTGGGCATTATGGACCTAAGTGGAGGGATATCAGTGTGGAACCACAAGTATTGCATTTCTTTGTCTTCATCATCGGAGAAGATAAACAGATAAGAGTGGCATCATGATTGATGGCCCTCATGCAACTGATCTCTAACCCAGGGACATGTATCTAGCACAGACCCAGCCAGCCACAATGCACACATATTCCCTGAACCACGGTTGCAGAGCTAAAAGTGGCTTGCCCAGAATCTGCTGCTGAGGCCTGATGTGATACAAGGAACCTGGGGATGAACCCTGGTTCAAATAACATTGGTCATATAGGGGGCTGAGATGCTGAAATGATTTGAACGCCCCCCTTCTTACAGCCATTCATATCCCCTCTCTTGTGTGCCAGAAGCAGGTAGCAGAATACACAAGATGACCCCACACTGGGTCAGTCCACCAAGCAAGATGATGTTCCCAAGATGGTTGTGGTTCACTGGGCATGTGAGGCAGCTTCCTGATGGGCTGGTGCCTTGACTGAGATGGTAGAAGGGTGCAAATGCACTAAGCATGCTCAACAGCTTATTGTGGGGCTGATGCCATGCTCAAAATGGTGGCCAAGGATAGACTGTGTAAGCACCATCCCAAGGAGGAAAGGCATGAAAGGAATAAAGGGGATACACAAGTTGGTACCCTGCTCTGTGATAAATGCCTTGTACCCTTGCAAGATGGCACCCTGAACTTAGAGAAGGCCTTCTTCCCCCACCTCACTCCCGAAGACCACAGGGCGGTAAGTAGGCTAGCATCCCAACTGTAAAATGGGGAAGGGGTCACATTTTTTGTTGAATTTAAAATTAACACTGATACACAATGCCCAGAGGGTCCTGGCTCAGCTCAGCCCCTAATGAGTGGCCATTGAGCGCAGGTTACTGTGATGCCTCCAACAGCCTCTATCAACTCATTAATAGGTGCCTGATGAGATGGTGGGTTTACACAGAAAGGCTCCTTTGCCTACCAAGAAATGCCAAGGCATCTGGGAAACTTCTGCTCAAGCTATCTGCTAAGGAAGGGGAGTAGAGAGCGGAGCACCAGAGCAGCACAGGCTTGCTATCTCATAGGAAACCAACACCTGGTGGCATCCCCACTTGAGAGGTTGGAAAACCTAGTGTGGCCAACCAGCACAGGGTGCGGAATTTGAACAAAAGTGCCCAGGTAATACAGGTAAAGCTGGCCAGCTTGATATTGAGGTTCCACCTCTCAGGAACAATCAATCAATCACTCAATCTTTATTTTACCAGGTGAAATACAATTGAGATGAACTCATGTACAAGATGGACTTGGACAAGGTACATATAGTCAACAAAACAACAATATGGATTCAATAACATAATATACAACACATAAAGAAACAAGGAATAACAATGCAAGGAGAAGTTATCAATTAAAAGCAACACTCTATAATACAGAATAAACATAATTTATATACAATATATACATTAGGATCCAATGGAGATGAAATGTTAAACAGTAAGAGCAAATGTGAGGGACAAGGGGAAAGTTAGACTGGGACAGCCTTTATATGCAATATATACATTAGGATCCAATGGAGACGAAGTGTTAAACAGTAAGAGAAAAATGTGAGGGTCAAGGAGAAAGTTAGACTAGGGACGGCCAAGGGGTAGTGAGCATTTAGAGGTATGGTCACTAGCTTAACAATAACTAGCTTAACCTTTTAAGAAGCCTAAAGTGGGACATTTCTTACTGAAGCATGATATTTTTGCAGGACAGTACATAACCTTGATCAATGCAACAGACTTGTTTTCTCTATATAATCAGAATTAAGGCTAAATATTGTAGTTTATAAGTTGCTTCTATTGCTTCTTATCATTTTAATGTATTTTGATTGGGGTATCATAGTTTTCTGCAACATTTAGTGGAAAGTTAGAAAATATTTTTTCTGCTATAAAGTCAGGACATACAGTATTTTTCATGTTTTTTGCAGGACACAGCTGCCCAAATCAGGACTGTCCTGTGAAAATCAGGACAGGTGATAACCCTACTTTACTGAACATCATTGGAAGCAATTACAGGATTTGTTGAAGGAACATGCAAACATAGTTTTAAAGTTGTGCAGTTTTATGGGGACAGCTAACTTTATGGCTTTTTTGTAGGTGATTTCACAGGATGGAAGGGAATGCTCCAGCAAGGTCATAATACAGAACACTGCAGCAATATAGTTACAACTAAATACAACTATCAAGCAGACAGAGATACTGGGTAGCACTATTTAAACGGCCAGAAGCAGCCAGGAACGCTGTATATATAACAGTCAAGTTTAAAACAACTAGCAACAGCCATGGGTGTACCATTTAAACAACCATCCCCAGCCAGAGACACTGGGAAGTGGGGGGATGGGCTGTAGCCACTGCCACAAATCACTAAAATACCCTAAAACCACACAACAAATGCTCCTAGCAATAGAATACACTTTAGATGAACATGAAAAACCAACACCCTGTGTTTCAGGTGAAAGCTATGACTTAACTTGAGAAGTAATATGCCTGGATCACACAAAGGGACTCCTAGTGTGCTGCAGCCTGTTCAGATGTACATAAAAAAACTGGAGAATAAGGGCTCCTGGGACCAAGGTACATCACTAAAACTCAACCCTGGGTCATATGTGCATCAAGTAACCTATATGGTGAGCTGAAACTCATGAGGTAAAGGCTGTAGTGTCATGGATAAAAACACAACTCAATGATCACTTTCTGGCCTTTCTAGAACTGTTCGAGATTTAAACATTGGGACTTGTCAATAGAATGTCCAAAAATAAACTATTACACTGGCACCCAGCAGTGAAAAGTATATATATATTTTTCTGGGCAATCACCTTCTGTTATCCTATTTAATACACAAAGACCAGTGTTCTCTAGGAGTTTTAGAAGTCTTCTGCCATTCCCATTTACAATGATATCCTAGCAATTTTGTGAGATATTAAGTCATCCCCTACCTCTGAATAACAAGCCATATTTACAGCCAGTGCATTTAAAATCACTTATAACAATGGGGCCAGATTCAGGTTTCCTAAAAATTGCTTTTCTTGTATTGCTGTCAAGTATTTCCCATATACTTTCTTCATCATTGTCAGTGTTAGTTGCGGGAACATAAGTTACAAAACAAGAATTACTCACTGCCACAGAACACTAAAATAATTATTATATTCTATTGGTTAACCACTTATGTTTTTGCCACTATATTTTTTGTTATTTTTAGTAAATGGCTAACTCCCTATTGAAACATAGAAACATAGAAAAGGTGATGGCAGAGGGAGTCTAGGGGTCAATCAAGTCTGCCCGTGAGTTCTCAGAGCCTTTGAAAAGCTTGGATCCTAGCGCATACAAGTACCGGAAGATTTAATGTGTACATAATCTTTATCTTAACCCCATTTGATAGCTATCATGGTCTTTGCACCCACCACATCCATGGACAGCCTAATCCATGGCTCCATTATCCTTTCTGAGAAATAATGTTTCCTAAGTTCTCTCTTGAAGTTTCCACCCCACAGATTCCATTCATGTCCCCTCATATTTGAGCTGGAAGCCCTGTTGAACAGTTCAGTGCAGGGCACTGCCTTAATTCCACTCAGGAACTTGAAGGTTTCTGTTATATCCACTTTCTCTCCTTGTCTCCTGCGAGTGACTGTTCAGTGCCTCAAGACACCCTTCATATGGTTGCCCCTGGAGCCCATGTATCATTTTGGTTGCCCTACATTGAATAGTCTCCAGGCCTTCCCTGTCTTTCTTAACATGTGGGCTCCAAAACTGGACACAATATTCCAGGTGGGGCTTCACCAGGGATCTGTAGAGTGGTAGTATCACCTCCCGGAGCCTGCTGTAGAATCCTTTCCCTTTACTACCCAATATTTTGTTGTCCTTGCTGTACACTGTGTTGCATTGGCCAGCCTGTTTTAGGGTATCACATATGATAACTCCTAGATTCCTTTCCTCCTGAAAGGCCCTGATCTTGACCCCGTCAAGCCAATAGGCTGTTCTTGAGTTCTTTTTGCCTAGCTGCATCACGTTACACTTTGTGGCAATGAATTTCATTTGCCAGACACTAGGCCATTTTTCCAACCTTGGCAGATCGTTTTACAGATTCCCTATTTCTTGCTCACTGTACATCCTACCACCCAGCTTAATGCCATCCATGAAGGGGGCCCATTATAATCACAAATATAAAATAGTGAAAGTAAAATCAAACTGTGAATGAAAGTACAGCGATCGCACAATAACAGTGTTTCTACATAAATAATGAATAAACCTGCCCAAAAGCAGCACACAATATTGACTCTGTGAAATTGCAAACATTTTGTATCTGGGACCATATCTTTTATATCAGTCTGGAGAGCGTACACTTACTGATGACATTCTGTACTTGAAAAAAATTCAAAAAATCTATTTCTAAGTCATGTCCCTCACCATGTCTATAACCAGAGACTGCTCCTCCAAGTCTACTGATCTGGTACAGCAGGCAAACATGATTGAACAGAAAGCAGCTTCAGATGAAGTGATTTGGATCACAGTTGTTGATAACCCAGACTAGCCTGGCCAGCTTAACTGACCGAGTCAGTGAAGTAGAATCTTCAATCATGGAGGGACTCAGAGGACTTGGGTGTAGTAAACTGCATTGTCAGGTGGGCAGGTAACTGGCTAGAGGGCAGAAATTTCTCCCCTCCAACCCTCAATTTGATTGCATGTGAATCACTGTTATTACACTGCAGCCTACATGTGCAGTGCTGTAATATAGCATCGCGTTAATAGTGCTTGCTATTGATTACTCACATATTTTGCAATTGCGATTTATTGCTCATGATTTTAACATGGAACCTCTGCACATAGCACAATTTTGCCCTGGATACCTACTCCTTATGTTGTTGATATACACATTAAACAAGATTGGATCAAAGACTGAGCCCTGAGGGACTCCACACATCTCCTCTCCCTCCTCTGACATTTCTCCATTAACAACTACTCTCTGCATCCTGCCCTCTAGCCAGTTACCTGCCCACCTGACAATGCAGTTTACTACACCCAAGTCCTCTAAGTTCTTCAGCAGGTGGTTATGTGGGACTGAATCAAAGGCCTTGTGGAAGTTGAAATAGGGGAGGCCCACTGGATGCTCATATCCAATTCTCTACTCATCCAATCAAAAAATGTAATCAGGTTAGTTTGGCATGATCTGCCTACCACAAATCCATGATGTTTGTCATACTGAAGGCCATACATATTTAAATAATCCACTAGGTCTTGCTTAAGAAGGGTCTCCATTTGTTTTTCTAACACAGATGTGTGGCTAACTAGTCTGTAGTTACCAGCTTCCTCCCTAATTCCACCCTTGTATAGTGGCACCAGGTCAGATCTTTTCCAGTCCCTTGGCATGACTTCCAACTGAGGGGACCAGTAAAACAAATGAGCCAAGGGGTCCGCCAATGGCACAGAGTCATAATGCCATAGGAAATTATGCTGCATGGCAAAATCACTCTGCCAATACAGCGCGATTCTTGCCATGGGGCATATCTTTTTTTTCTGTGGGGGTTCCACACCCCACACCCCCATTATGGGGGCTGCACCCCTCAAAACTCCCAATATAGATTCTCAACTCTAGGGGGGGCTCGAGTCGGGGAGTGCACTAGTTTAAAAAAATAAATAAATGTTTCTGGGACCAGGAATCAAACCCCATCCCAGAGGCATTACCCAGGTTCCCTGCTGCTGTGGCTCAGTCCATTGAGCCACAGCAGCTGGTCAGCAGAACCTAATCCCAGCAGAGGTCTTATCCTCTGACTGGGAGAGTGAGAATGGTGCAATAACACGTACAGCAGTATACGCAGTATTGCACCATTCACTCACTGGTGCAGCACTGTACTGGGTTAGCCATATTGTTGTACGCTATTAAGAGTGCAACATTACGACCCAGTACCTCCACCAACTCAACTACCAACTCTTTTTATTATTGTTGGATGCATTCCATCCAGTCCAGGAGATTTGTCTTGTTTTATATGCTCAAGCATCTCCCTGACCCTGCCTGTGGTAATTAATGGCGTTCCCATTTGTGGGACACCCCTACTATGTGCTATAATGCCACTGTCAGGCATTTGGCTGCTAAGTTCCATGATAAACACTGAACAGAAGTATTTGTTCAGAATGGTGGCCTTCTCTCCTTCTTCTTCCAAGGTCCTATCCCCATCTTTAAGTCTAACTACTCTTCCCCCTTTCTTCTTCTTCTCTTGTATGTACCTGAAGAATTGCTTATTCCCTTCCTTGACTCCTTTTGCTATCTGAAGTTCCGCCACTGCCTTTATTTGATTCACTGCTGTCCTAGCCTTCTTCTTCTTCTTCTTTTCCTTTTTCTGAACACAATCTTCCCATTCACTGTCACCCTGTTTCCTTTTAAAGTTGAGGAAAGTCTCTCTCTCTCTCTCTTGTCCCTAATGGCAGTTTTGACTTGGTAAGTGAACCATATGGGGCATTTGTGTTTTTTTTTGCTTTTTTGCCACTGTCTTCATGTACATCTTTGTAGCCTCTAAGATGGCTTTTTAAATTGTTCCATAACTGCCTTCTACCTCCACTTGCTCGTGGATCTTAGTCTGTCTCTGGCTAGATCCCTCATTTTGTCAAAATTAGCCCCTCTGAAATTTAAGACTTCTGCCCTGGACTGAGATTTGACATACGTCAGGGATAATTCAAATCAGAGTTGTGGTTGCTATTAGCCAGCAGCTCACTAGCCCTGACTGCCCTAACTATTTCTGAGTTAGCACCACTCCAAGATGGTATTCAGCCTAGTCAGATCTGTGATTAATTCTGTGGGAAGGCAATCCTGTAAGGCTTCTACTACAGATTAATTCCTGGATGATCTAGCCATTGGGATGCCCCAGCCTACATCGGGCATGCATATGCCTTCTACCACCACTGTGTCCCCTATCTGCGATACCCCTCTAATTTCTTACAGTAGCTCCCTGTCCTTGTCTTTGCTTGATTAAGAGGCCTGAAAACCACTCCAATGTGGATTCTCTTCCCTGAGGAAAGACTAAGCTGTACACACAGGAATTCCACTCCCTCCTTATTGCTGACATTGCATGCTGTGGTTTCTATTCCCTCTCTGACATAAAGCGTTACCCTTCCTCCTCTGGCTCCCCTCCTATTTTTCCTAAAGAGTATATAACCCAGATCCAAGAGATCCTAATCATTGTTTTCCAATGCCCAGGTTTCTGTGATGACCACCAAGTCCATACAGGACTCTTCATGCACTCCTGAAGATAACTTGCCTTGTTACCCAGGCTTCTAGAATGTAGGCACACCCCAGTACACAAATTAGGAATCAACTGTTTTTTTTCTGTTATTGATCTCCTAATGAGTTTTTCTTCATTGCTTTTGATGAAATACAATTAAATCCTTCTAGCCAAACATCTGTTTGTGAGCAGGTCCCTTGTAATACTATTACGTAAAATAGAAAAATGTCCTAAAATAATCTGCTAAGATATTATGGATCCTTGCAATATTCCATAATGAAATATGGTTTGGGGTTTTGAGGTATTAAGCTGTACTAAATCATTATTGGCACCAATATTGTTATCCAATATCAGAGGTCTGAGTCAATACTCCTGCAACCAGGATAAGTGGTCAAACCTATTTGCTGTTGTTAGGCAAGTCCCCTTATTGCCTTAGTTTTCTTTGTTGGGGGGGTCCTTGTTAGAACAATTTTTACCTTAGTTGTTAATCCTTCTGGTTCTTCATAACCATTTCACCCCTTTGCATCCAAGCTTTATACCCCTGATTTTCTCAATGAGATAACATACAGTTTGCATCAGTGTAATTTTAGTCTCCTAATAGGGGGCAGCTAAACCATGAATTGATAATATGTACAGTACTTGGAATGGGTGCTATGTTCTATCCATCCTTGCTATGCTTTATTTGATAAGGTAGACATCAAATTGCTTCTTTGGAACTATCTGCCATTTATAAAGTTCTCCCTTGTTTCACCCAAATAAGTGGGAATGGGTATAGACGCTTCAATTTCTTTATGTAGATGTTTAACCATTAATGCCAGTTTCCAGATCTAGATGTTTATTTCCAGGGTATTTATTATAATTGCAACAGAGACTTCAGTATCTGCATTTTTTTTCTTATAGCAAAAATTACACTGTTCTTCTCATTTGGGATCCCAGGTTCTGTTACACATAAATGAAAAATTAATTCATTTAATTTCTCTTCTGTTTCTTCCCTGCTTTTGAAATGTTTTTAATTTTTACAACTTCTTCATTCTCAGTAAGCCAGATGTTAGAAGCTATGCCTCTGCTTTCTTTTTTTTTTAATTATTTCTAGCATTGTCTGCTTGTTCCACTTCCATTGTCACTGTTATTAGGTCATTGTCTTCTGTTTGTAATTGATGCCCATCTGTAAAGTTTGTATCCAAAATTAATAGATTTAGGTTTTTTGTAGATTCCTATTCCTTCTTCTCCAGCTTTTTACTCCTAGTCCATCGGGTTTTGGTTAATTTTTCCTTGTCCCTGACTTGATATTTTTTGCAGGAATATTTTCTGCATTGCCTGTCCTTAAGTTCTGTCTCCTTTAATCTATTATTAAGCAAAGAAAAATAGTTGAATATCTTTCCTCCTTTTACTGTTTTTTTTTCTCAAGGTAATTCCTGAGGAATCAACTGCTGAAAAAGCTTGTCTCTCATGTTTCTCACTCTAGCTTTATTTTTCTGGCCATTGTGCTTTCTGCAATTTTATTTTTTTACATTTTTTGGTGATCTTCCCCATCTTTTTAAAGTATTTTAGCCAATTTCTGAACAGCTGGGTTTGCTTCAATGAGTTTTCTAATTGAATAGCAGGATCGATACTCTCATTTATACTGAGCATCACTGAATCATAATCGAGTCCTAATCCTATTTTTCTTAAATCCTTAAAGGAGTTTCTAATCAGAGCCTCTTGATGGGTCAGGGTTGATTTTACTACTGAGCCTTCCTCCCTGAGCACTTGTAGTTTATCTAAAATCAAAGCATTAGCCATACAGTATGTTGATCTGTTAGTGCCTTAATAGAAAAAAGGAGCAGAATAATGTGCCACTAAATTATGAAATCTATACTGATTAATCTGCAACTACTGGGGCTCTTGGTTGTTTTCCTCAAAATCAACACATCTGGGAGATTCTCCTACAGAAACATGAGCTAATGTAATATCTAGCTTAGTAATTGATTTTGAGAAAGATTCCCACTTGAATTCTGTGTGTGGGGGGGTAGCCTCAGACTAGATTCCTCATCTAATTTTTTGGAAGGGCCCATTTTTACCTCATTGTTACTTGTCTTGCCCATTTCTGTAGGAGATATGTCTCCTATTATCTGAAATCCCGGTACAAGGTATAATAATTTCCCCCATCTCGTGTGTCAGTCCTAACACTCTTGTCCTCCTTCATAGTTTTCATAGGTTTCATAGGTATATTCAAGTTAAGTAAGGCAGTTGCCCATTGACAGCTTCCTCTTAACTAAAAGGGAGTAAACTTTTATCTTATTTTTCTTATAATAATCATCTAATTTATATTTGAACATTGTCATGTTTTTACTTCCCACAGCATCTGGTGGAAGGGTAGTCCACGTGCCTGTACACTAGGAGCAAATGACAGCGCTGTGAAAGAAACTCCCAAAACTGGCTGCTACAATCACAAATGAATGTATGGTACAAATACAGCATGGTACAACACTGACAATACCACTGACTGCTGATGCAGTTACCCTTGTGCTTCATTTGTTGGAGCTTCTTTAGGGGGCACCATACTGCAGGTAAGGTATCCCTAATAAGGCATCAAATGAATTACATCATTAATAATCATCAGTTCAAAATTTCAAATCTAGTAACCATGATGCAATGTGAGGTATTACATCTCAATGGTTCCAAATAGTATAGATTTTAAGAAATGCATTTTAAATTAATCAATTATAAACATGGGTGGTTGCTTAACACTAGGGAATACTTAGGTCAAGATCAACAATAGTGAAAATAACAAACTTATAAAATTATAAAAAAGTGAATAAGTAAACATCAATTACAAGGTCAAAAGATATAAACATGCTTATCTGACTCACAAAATAAATGATCTTCTCTTGGAAATCTTACATTATTAAATTTTTGCATAAGTGCATTAAACATAATCTTCTGCAAAAACCCTGAATTACTATCATTTTACTTTTTTCTTTAACAAAGTATTACATTCTGATACCCATAAAAATTTTATGAGGGAAAGGTCCTAGTCTAACAATGTCAAGTGTCTTTTTCTGATAGTACCCGGGGAAACAAAGCAAAGGAGAAACAGCACAAAGAAACAGCAAAACAACATCAAAAAAAAAACACAGGAAGGGGAAAGAGAGGTGGCAGAAAAAAGACGAGTTGGGTTCTGATCACCAGGAGTGGCAAGTAATCAATTTAACAAAAGAAACATTCATGGATGCACAGTTACAGCTATTGAAACATTGGTTGTCTTTTGCTCCAAGTACAAAACCTGTACAAAAAATGTTTAGAACTGATTCATTTAACATTTATTTTTTAAACTTATATTATTAGTAGATTTTAAATTTTGAATTGATAAATGTTAATGATGTAATTCATTTGATACCTTATTAGGGATACCTTAACTACAGTATAGCACCCCCTAAAGAAGCCCCAATGAATGAAGCTCAGGGGAACTGCATCAGCAGTCAGTGGCATTCTCAATGTTGTACCATGCTATATTTGTATGATAAATTGTTCATTAGTGATTGTAGCAACCTATTTTTGGAATTTCTTTTACAGTGCTGCCATTTGCTCCTAGTGTGACTGTTCTGGTGTTGAGTTGTCCTGTGGGGGTGCTTACCCCATGTCTTGCACCACTTCATTTTCTAATTGCAGTACTTCTCTGGTTGGATTATTCCACGTGCCCAGCACTCTTTGGTTGAACCTTGTTGCTTGTTTTGCTGTATGTTTAATTTCCCTCTTAAGCTGCAATAAATAAGATCTAGTGCCATGTCCATGATCTTTTATTTATAGTCCCAGGCAATCCCATAAGTCATGATTAACAAAGGCCCCATATACCAAACAGAGATCTCCCAGAATCACTTAGATTTCAGTGATTATAAACCTGATGCATCCAGTCTCTCATCACTGCTCAAATTCTTGACCCGTGTTACCATCCTAGTGGCCCTGGGCTGAACCCCTTCCAGATTTTTAATATCTGCCTTTGAGCTAGGTGAAGAAAACTGGACACAATATTCCAAATGCGGTATGACCAAAGACACATTCTAGGGGATCATTATCTTTTCATCCCTACCTTCAATATGTCTTCTGATACATCCCAGAATACCATCTGCTTTCCTGGTCACTGATTGACAGTTTCTTTTGACTTTAAGGTAATTTGTTATTATTAATCCAAGGTCCCTTTCTTCAGTAGTTTCTCTTAGAACGTGATACTTTAATACATATCTAACATTTAAATTTGTTTTTCCAAAATGCATTATTGAGCATTTATCAACATTAAAACCCAATTTATGTATAATTGCCCATTGTTCTAATTTAGACAATTCTCCCTCAGCTTATCAATTTCTATCAAATTTCATACCACTGAACCTATTTTTATATCATCTGTAAACTTTGTTAGCCATACTCCCTATGCACATGTCACTGTTGTTACATATACATTAAATAGGCATGGTCCCAGCACAGATCCCTGTGGCATACCACTAGTGGCATGTGCCCGTTCTAATAAATTCCCCTGCAAATTCACCCATTGTTTCCTATTTGTGAGACATGAGTTAGTCCAGGCCACTAGATTTGCATGTATCCCTACAGTATATTCTGGAGAATCCCTACATGTTCCATATGCTGTATTTCGTCAAAAGCCTTACTGAAGTCTAAGAAGACCACAACCACAGGGTGCATGTCATCCAGTGCTTTACCAACCCCATTATAGAAGGCCATCAAATTCATTTGACAAGATCTTCCCTTTGTAATATCATGTTGTGTTTTGTCCACCAAATCTGACTTGCAAATGTAATCTTTAATTTCATCTTTCAATATCCTTTCTAAGACTTTACCTAAAACAAATGTTATTCTCACTGGTCTGTAATTCTTACATTCCATTTTGTACCTTTCTTGTAAATCGGAGTGACAGTGGCTTCCCTCCAGGCTTCAACCACTGCTCAATTATTCTGTGATGCCTGGAATATCCTTGTTATTGGCTCTGCCAACTCATTTGTAGGTTCTTTGACCACCATTGGATGTATGCCATCAGACCCTGGTGTCTCGTTATGATCTAAATGCTGTAGTCTATCTTTAATATCATTAACATTATTCCCATTGTTCCCAGTCTATGGAATAAATGTATAAATAAATATTTCCATTAATGCTTGTTTTGTCTTTTTTGAGCTTCTACACTATTATCTAACATTCCCTCATTTAAGGTAGCTATATTTTTGCCTTTTTAATTGCCCCCTGTTTGATTCATTTGTGATTATTGGGAGCATTGCTCTCATGTCCTGAATTATTTTTTATTTTTTGAAGACTTGTTTTTTTTTTAATCCTCACTTTGCTCTTCTACTTCAGAGTTTTCAGATTTATGTCTTCTTGTACATACCACCATGGCAGCAGGTTAATACTAGATGCAGTTGAAGTCCGCTGTCTAAATAGGTTGATTTATGTTTACAGGAAAAGTAACTTTGTTTGTTAACTTAAATATCATGGGGAGAACCAAACCACCAAATTTTACTCCTATTCTATGATCCTATACTTAATAACTGTAATCTAAATATCATACACATATCATACACTTAAAATACTTAAATGCTTAAATATCATACATATAACATACTTAAATACCATTCTGTTAAACATAAAAAAATGAATAGTAATGCAATGTTTTCCAGATACACCTGACTAAATCTGTTCAAATGCAATGAGCTCTAAAATGCCCTGCTGATAGGCTTCTAAAAATTTTCCAGGATAACTTATGGCTTCTGTGACAGGTATATTGAGTGTCTTGGCATAGGACCAAAAGTCTTATAAGTCTTTAGAATTAAGTGTGTAAAAAAAATTATACTACACCAGTACTTTAGTTTTACAATCTTCCAAAATAGCTTTTGTTTCAGTATATTAGGCCTCAATGAAGAACCGTTCTTGAGCCTGAATAGACCACCAGCCCAGGAGGAAGAAACAGATAGGGAGCTGATGCTAGCCATCCAAAGGATGGCAGACAAGGGTGAGGTAGTACTGGTTGGAGACTTCAATATTCCAGACGTGGACTGGAGCATCCCAGCAGCATCATCAACTAGGAGCAGATTTATCCTGGACTCCCTTCAGGGTGCCTTCCTCAAGCAACTGGTCATGGAACCAACTCGGCAGAAGGCAATACTGGACCTTGTGCTCACAAACAGGGACAGTGTGATGGGAGTAACAGTGGGGAGCACCTGGGAAACAGTGACCACCAGTCATTGTGGTTTGAAATCACAGAAAGAGCAGAACCAAACCACACAAAAACACGTATCCTGGATTTTAGGGTGCAGACTTTGGGAAAATGGGAGATACTTGAAAGAGGCATTAAAGGGAATGGGACAGGAATCAGGGGTTGAGGAACAGTGGGCAGTATTTAAAATGGGGATTATAAGAACAACAGAATTATGCACTAAGCAGGTTAGCAAGAGGAAAAGGAAGAGGAGACCATTATGGTTTTCCAAAGAGGTAGCAAAGAATGTGAAAGCCAAAAAGATTGCATTCAGGCAATACAAAAAGACACAGGCAGAAGGGGATATGGAGAAGTACCAGGAGAAGCAAAGGGAGGCAGGGAGGTCAGTAAGGGAAGCCAAAGCTCAGACAGAAGAACACATTGCAAAATCAGTGGGTAGAGGGGACAAAACCTTTTACAGGTACATAAGTGGAAAAAGAAAGACAAAGGAAGGGATAGTGAGACTGAAGGGGGAGGATGGGGCTGCATGGAGGATGACAACAGTAAAGCTGACATATTGAACAGGTATTTCTGCTCAGTCTTTACTGAGGAAGAGGAGGGTAATGGGTCTGAAGGGAGTACAAGGGGTGAGAATGGTGCAGAAGTGGACACAAGTCCCTTTTACGACGAGAAAGGGTCCTGAAGGAACTGGAAGTAATAAGAGTTGATAAAGCAATGGGGCCAGATGGGGTGCACCCAGGGTCATTAAAGAACTAAGAGAGGTGGCTGAACCTCTGGCTCTCCTGTTTAGCCGATCACTGGAAACAGGAGGTACCCAAAGACTGGAGGACAGCAGATGTAGTCCCCTTATACAAAACTGGGAACAAAGAGGAAGCAGGAACTACAGACCAGTCAGCCTCACCTTGGTAGTGGGAAGATCACGGAAGCACTACTGAAGGAGAGGTTGGTGGAACATCTGGTTGTCAATGGACTACAGAACCCAAGGCAGCATGGTTTCACCAGGGGAGGTCATGTCAGACCAACCTCGTTGAATTTTGACTGGGTGACTAGGGAGGTGGATCAGGGTGGCAGTGGACATGGCCTATCTGGACTTCAGCAAGGCCTTTGACACTGTGCCACATAGAAGACTATTACACAAACTGGGGAATATGGGTGTGGGCAGGACAGTAGTGTGGTGGGTAGGTAACTGGCTGGGTGGCAGGACACAGAGGTGGTGGTAAATGGCTGTCACTCCACAGAGGGAAGAGTGACCAGTGGGGTACCACAGGGATCAGTGCTGGGACCGGTCCTATTCAACATCTTCATCAGTGACATTGCGCAGGACCTAGAAGGCAGAATTTCACTGTTCGCTGATGACACAAAGCTCTGTAACAGAGTAGACACACCAGAGGGTGTAGACAGAATGAGAAGTGACCTGCAGAAACTTGAAGAATGGTCAGGGGTTTGGCAGTTGAAATTCAATGCAAAGAAGTGCAAGATAATGCATATGGGGCACAAAACCCTGGCACAATATATCAGTTGGGGTGAGGATATAGCATGCACCAAGCAGGAAAGGGATCTTGGGGTTGTCATCTCTGATGACCTCAAGGTAAGGAAAGAGTGTGACAAGGCAGCAGGTAAAGCAAATAGGATGCTGGGATGTATAGGCAGGGGTCTCACCAGCAGGAAAAGGAGAGTCATAATTCTGCTATACAAGACACTAGTGAGGCCCCACCTGGAGTACAGTGTACAGTTCTGGAGACCATACCTACGTAAGGACATAGACAGGGTAGAGAAGGTTCAGAGGAGGGCAACAAAGATGGTGCATGGATTGCATCACAAGTCCTATGAAGACAGGTTGAAGGAACTGAACATGTACTCCCTGGAGGAGAGGAGGGAGAGAGGGGATATGATAGAGACATAAAATTATCTTACAGGGAGGAACAGGGTGTAGGAAAATACTATTTTTAAGCGAAAAAGATGTTCCAGGACAAGAGGGCATGGGATGAAGTTGGAGGGAGGATGATTCAGAGGAAACATGAGAAAGAATTTCTTCACAGAACAGGTGGTGGACAAGTGGAACACCCTGCCAGAGGAAGTGGTGGGGGCTGAAACAATCATGGGATTTAAGAATGCATGGGATAGACATAAAGGAATTCTAGAGGTCAGGGGTAAGGGGCAACAGACTTCTAGGAAAACAAACTGAATTTACAAGCTCAAATGGGCAGACTGGGTGGGCCATAGGCCCTTATCTGCTGACACTGTCTATGTATCTATGTATCTATGTATAAAGGAAAGGGAAAAGGGGAGATTATTTAACCAGGAGAGACACACTAAGCTGAAGCTTCTTTGCAGTTTTGACCTAGGAGCACAAGGAAGTTAAATGACTTGCTCAGGGTAACACAGCATGCAAGTGGAGGCTGTGGGATTCAAATCAAGGTCTTCAGGGTTGCATCTTAGTGCCCTAAACCACAGCACTACACTGCCTCCTTAGTGAATGAATGAAAAGGGTAGATATTCCTGAGGTAGTTACCAGTCCAACTCCTTATGTAGATGCAATACCTTAAAACACAAAACAAACAGTGTGAAAAAGATGGTATCCTGCTAAGAAGTTTTGTGACTCCTAAAAACCTGAATTAATTGTACCTGAATTTAAAATATGTACACTGCTGGACTGAAATATTTCTGAACAGCAGAGTGAACAACTATTCAAGCATTTTGTCTTGATAGACTTTAAATTTTGAGGATATTTTACTACTAAAAACTGTAACAAATTTTACCTGACTCTATTGTGTGTTTTAGAGCATATGCGGGTCTCTTACTATAAGTTGTCTCCTCTAGAGTGATTAAAATACAGTGTGTCAAATTTTCCAAATTGGCTAGTGTTTTTAAATACACGTTAAGCTTAGTGTGCAACAAACAGAAAGCAAGATACTAAGCTGCCGCAACCTTCACACTCAAGTCTACCTTGATGTAATCTCACAGGACAGATCTTAAAATTTGAGAATATATGTTTGTTCCCTGGCACATTCTATAATGAATATAACAAACAGGCTAAAACATTACTTTATAATGGAGGTCTGTAGTTGCAGACTTAGGTAGCAGCTATCTCTTAGTCAAAAAAGTTGCCAAAAAGATGGCACAGGCCTGATGTTAGGCTGCAAAATGCTATGGCAAATTGTAATAGGCTGCATGTGAAACAATATGTATGCTCTCATTGGCCCCAGATTTTGAGTAGGAAATTCAAAAACCTTTGTCTTCTCCCACTATGTCCTCCAGGGGATGCTCATTGAAAGAAAACAGACCTTGCAGTATAAAACAGACATTTTATGAAAAACAAAATAAAGTGGGTATCATCTCTTTTCTTCGCCAGTGTGAAATGTTAGGTAAACCGCCATTCAAGCAATCATATGCAGGTGACTGCTACAGTACACTGAAGAAAGCTGTTCCACTTCAAAGTGATAAATCAGCACATTTCCCCATATTTTTTAGCCTATTTTTAACTGTTCTTTCCCTAGCTATCTCAGTACTGGATAATATGGTCAAACTAAACTGAAGGGTAATTTCCCCATATCATTTTACTAAGAGGTTAGTTTATCCAGATCTGCAATTGTGATCTAGATTAAAACTTTGAGGCTTCCTCTGTTTCTTCTCCCAGCTCTTCACTCTCTCCTTTTTCTTTTTTGGCTCCTGCTGGCTATAGCCTGAACTCTTTTGGTCTTGTATTCAGCAGAGTCTGCCTCCCTGGGCAATCCAAAATAAAACGACATTCTCCTTCTCGCCCAGCATGCTGGAGTTTATTTTTGTGACCTTTTAAAAATATAAAAATAAGCACTATCCAAGTGTGGTTATCCTAGTGGGAACTCCACTAATACATTTAAAGGTAAATTACAGATGTGCTAAGGATGGCATACCATTTGGAAATTAACAAGAAAAAGCCTATTTTACTCCAACTTACAGATCTCCTCCTGGTAGTAGCTCCCCAACTCTAAAGCAGCCAAAATATCTCTCAACAGAAACTAGAAACAGGGTACAGACCAACACATCAAGGAAAAATAGCTGAGCATGACCAGGCCGGGGGGGGGGGGGGCAAGAGGGTGGGTTGCAAACCGATGCAGGTCACATGCACGGCAGTACTGTCATGTTGCAATTTGCATAGCAAGCAGGGTAACACATGCGTGCAGCAGTATGTTGGGGGTGGCCTTAGTGTTAATGTCATGCTATTGCAATTCTATTACAATGTAATATTAACCCAGTGTATGCAAATGACCTAATTACGCAGCCTGTGCTCTAAGACCCTCTTTGCACATGATTACTGGAGTGTATTCAGTCATCTGCATTCCTAATTGCTCCAGGAGTATCTAAAGGAGCAGGCAGCACCACACAGCTGCCACATAGCTACTGCAGGTGGTTGGAGATAATTGCATTTGAAATGGCCTGACAACATGTGCAGGGGTGCTCACAGCAGTAGGTTTATACTGCTTCCAACATTGCCTGAAGCTGGATCTGCACATGTCCCTGAGTCTGTGATATGCAAGCTGTTCAGTGTTACCCTCTGCTCTTTAGGGACTCATATTAATCCTGACCAGGGGAGCAATAGGGTTTGCATGCCCCTGTACCTGTGATCAGTGCTCTGATATGTGTATACAGTGCTCTTGAATGACTGTCTTCCACTTTCCAACATGTATCATGATGGATTAGGGCAGGATCCGAAATCATAGGTTAACAAATAAGGAAGTATTGGCCCTGGCACAGACCTATAGATATTTTTTTTAATTCTTTGGTAACTGCATGAGGCCCACCAGGCTCAAGTGCCTGTTTTCAGGGGCAGCAAGAGAGCACTGGGGAGGTTAAGTGATTGCTCAGAGTCACACAGTATGCAAGTGGAGGTTTGGGGAATCAAACTCAGGTCTACTGGATGTACCAAGCTCATTCACAGCTTTTTACTCTAACCTGTAGGCTATACTGCAAGCCCCAGTACCCTCTATTCCACATGGGTGTATGTGGTCCAGGAAGACCTATTGGACTGCTGCAGGGGGATAAGGCAGATACAGGTTGGATGGCACAATGCTACCAAGGTGGGCATCAGAGGAAGGACTGTTGTCGAGGTACAAAAATGGGCCAGTGAGCTCAGGACCAGCAATAAGGAATTGCTGCTCCAGGCATTGGTAGATCTCATGGCAATAGGAGGTGGACCTCCCATGGCAAAGCCGCTAGAGTCAGCAGAAGATCTGAGGGCAAACATCATGGCTGCTGTGACTGTCATAGGGACTCTGGCAGTGGCTATGAGAGCCTAGTATGACCATCACAGCCATGTGAGTTACTGCAGTAGCCCCAGCTCATTGATGTGGTCTGCATATTTTGGGGTGCATGTTACAGTGGCATTGGGTGTTAAATGCAATGCATGGGGCCAGGCATCCACATGCAACCACATGCTATATTTTTATGGAGTACAGCTGAACCATCACTGAGGATGGCCACAGAATGTCCTAGATACATCCACAGATACTACCTAGAGTAGTCCTTTGAATGCATCCCACATGCCCCTCCATGGGCCACAGTGCCCTAAGTACAGAACGTGGGCCCTCACTGCTACATGCACTGACTGTCATGTTATACTTGGTGGATGGGATACATAATGCAGGTAGGCTGGCTGGTGGTATCATAATATTGTGGGGTATGGGTGTCTGCTGGGATATTCCCTACCTGGTCAAAACATTTAAATAAATGAATGGGTGGTGTGTGAGATGAGTACAGCACAGGAGGCATGTGGGCACTGCACTATATAAGCAGCATGTGTATGGCTACCCACAGTACACTGGGCCTGCTTGCCAACATTATTCAACCATTGGCAGTTGCATTATTCAAAAATGTCCATATCTTCTCAAAACAGCCTAGTTCCAGTCATTGGTGGTGGACACAGTTACCCAGGATGGACCCAGGCTTTAAAGATATATGCTGTAGATGTGGGAGTTGCTGCACCCCTGGAGAAGGGCAGCACTGGCCTTGAGGTAGAGACATTTGTGAAGGTGTGCAGAAGGCAGGGGGTATCCAGCAGCTCAGATACCTCCCAGGAGCAGAAGCAGCAACAAACCAAGAAGTGGCTACAAAACAGCTTCAGACCGGGGCCAAAAAAAGTACAAGCCCATACAAATGCTTTCAGTGTCTTGGCTCCTTGGACAACATGTTAGGAGTGTTCAAAATTCAGATGGCATCAGTGCTTTATCAATTTGCTTTTCATGCTATTGAAAGAGTTAATGCATCAGTAAGAGGTAGAGATTTAAACTAAAAATTATTATGGCGGAGACCTTTTTGCAAAACCATTTGAAGTTCTTTTACCCTCCTGGGTTAATGATCAATTCCTGCTGGGTCTGTTTTTATGAAATAGTTATGACAATATGTATAGGATATTTGATCTTATATATGTAGTGAAAATACTGTGGAACATTTGCTGAATTGTTCATTTGACTCCTTTTTGCTGATAAAATAATGCCCTTTCTTTTTCCTTTTGTTTACAATACTCCCCACTCCCAATTTCTTTCCCTTTGTTCTTTCCCTTCCCTGTTTTTAATCACTTTTAATAGAGGTAGTGTGTATTATATGTTCATTTATATGAGAATATATTAGTATATTTTGGGATTTTGGTGCTCTTGTATATTATTTTTTATGCCTGGCTTTTAAAGTTTGCTACGGGTGACACTATCATATCCTCTTTATGTGTGTGGTCACTTTAAGCAGGTGTTTTTTAAATTGTAGCCACCTGTAGGCAATCAACCTTGAGAACCTGCAAGAGCAGTGTGAAAATGTTTGGCTGTGCTTTGGGAGGGTGCGTCCAGTATCCTTATGTTGTTTTTATCTAATAAAAGTTTGTTATCCATGATACAGCATTTCTGTGCATCTTCTTTGATGTAGAGACAGAGGAGGGGAGCCACTGACAGCATTTCCAATTGGCAGGATGGCAACAGGGGCTAGCCACAGACCTTCATCACAGTTGTGCCACCTGCCAAACACTGCAACTGCTGGCCTCTCTGCTACCAGAGCTCTGCCACCCCTCCCGGGCACAGTCACCAATTTGCTGCCCCTAGCCCACCCTCCCCAGCACAGCCACCACTATGCTGCACCAGCCCACCCTCCCAGGCACAGTGACACTGTGGCTCCACTGTAAGCCACATAATGGCATATGGCCCAACTGACTCTGTCATCTGCAACAGTCTATGATGTCAGCAGGTGGTTGCCAATAAGCAGCTGATGTAGGCTGCTATGGGGGACCGGGAGGGACCCCAGGCTGCGATGGGTCATTTGAGGGGTATGGTCAAGACCTATAAACAGTATGCTTAGGTGCCCCATGCAAAGCACTTGGCAGCCTTTGCTGTTGGCTTTTGTGGCCTGGAGCAAACCATGGCAGAAGGCTTCAGAAGACCATAGCAGTAAATTGCAATCAGCTTTGGTGGGGTGGACTCCTCCTACATTCTGGAGGTCACTGTCATGGTCATCAGGGATGCAGAGGCTACCAACAGTGTTAAATGTGAAAGGGGGTTACTGACACACCACAACAGACACCCCATGGCAGACACTTCAAGATGTGTCCACCCCACACTGTGTGGACTGTTGTATGCCAAGCACACCCTGCACATCCCATACATGAGAATATGGGAGGTGCCTGCTACTTACCCCTGGCCATGTCATGCTCCTCACTACAGCAGCTTTACCTGAGGGCCATGTCTGTGGGTGACTCACTGCATCCCCACACTCATCCCATATGTTGTGGATGATGCATCCCCTGCAGCCCACCAAAGCACATCATCTATGCCAGTCCCATGTCCATGGTGGAAGCACGGGCTGCTCACAGGGGTGCTGTAATTGCCTTTGATCTACCCTTTGTTTGCTGCTTTCTTTGCACCCCTGCAACTGGATGTCACATACACATTTTTCACACTCTCTCTCAGCTCCCCCCTACTTGGATGCTTTCCTTTTTGTACCTCACTCGCTTGGTCCCTCCCCCACCAGGATGGCTGTTTCTTATGTTTCTGTAATTCTTTTCCCCACCTTGCCAGGACAGCTAATAATTTTGTTTTCACACAACTTTATTCCTCTATCCTCCAGTATGGCTAATTATTTTGTTTCCCTACCTGTTCTGCCTTCCACTAGGATAGCTGATTATTTTGTGTCATTGTCTCTTCTGCACCTCACGCTGGGATGGCTGATATATTTTTTTCCTACCCAGTCTTGTTTCACCACTTTATATTGTTTCCTTATTGTACTATTTTGTTATACTTACAGGAATACAATGTGTGAGACCATTATTGCCCCTTGTGTGCTCAATACTCACCATTTGTGTCCGAAAAGAGCATCAGTGATCTGGTCCAGGTACTCTCTTGACCTCCTGACCAACCTGGGTCATGCCTGTTGAGCTGCTAATGCATACAATGGTCCACTAGCTCTGCATCCACTGCAGTGTTGCCCACCGGGACTGGAAGGCATATTCCATGGTTCAGTACCATGTGTAGTATGCAGTAGGCAAGGAATATGGCACAGGCCCTCTGAGGGCTACATTGTAGAGCACTACCAACATGGTCAAGGCATCTGAACACATCATGAACATACCAAAGACACGCTCATGGACATTACAAGTTGTAATGTGTACTGCATTGTACCTGTCCTCTGCAATGGATGATGGTTGTAGGACAGGTGTTAGCAGCCAGGGATGCAGGGGGTATGCACTG
This sequence comes from Neoceratodus forsteri, assembly GCA_016271365.2. NCBI lineage: Eukaryota > Metazoa > Chordata > Ceratodontiformes > Ceratodontidae > Neoceratodus > Neoceratodus forsteri. The sequence goes on along the minus strand of CM057451.1, from coordinate 201,613,262 downwards.
TCCCCGTATAGGAAATATTCACTGGTTAGTGACATCTGTGGTTGCTATGATCAGCAGTGAGGTCTTAGTCATAGACTTACCAATGAGGGGCCCACTGGGTATGTCTCCACCTTCAGATTTCTGGCACAGGATGGAACTGTTTCAGATGAAGGCATCGTGGGTGCTACCAGGGAACTGTGCCAGGACATTGGTGATGCTGCCTGTGGCATTTCACACCACCCGGTAGCTGACGGAGTGGATATCTTTTCTATTCATGCAGGTCTCCACCCTATCCCCCTTAAGTGCACAAATGGCATCATGTGTGCAGTCAGTGGCACCCACAACAGCTGGTAGATGTGCAACCCAATAGAATTTCTGCATAGTTGCTCTTCACTCTGCTGGTGTGATGGAGAACAAAATAAACTCCCCAAGATAAGCAAGCAGGGCATCTAAGAAGTGGTCCAACAGTCATGATGTGGCATACTGGATGATACTGGTTGTGCCACCCACTAGTGTCTGGAATGTTTCAGTGGCCAGGAACCACAGTGCTGCAGTCACATTCAGCTGAACAGACATTGCATGGCTGTGCTGGGACTCTGGAGCTGCTCATACAGCAGGTCACACAGCTGTATGAGCATGGGCCTATTGATCCTGTACTAGCCCACGATTTTCTGGTCACCGATGACTCCAAATGTTACTTGTGTCCGGTACTGTCTGTTTGCAGCATAGCACCATTGGAGCCTGTGATGTGGCCTGAGGAGTTATTTTCCTGTTCCTTATTGTCCTGGATGGCCTGCATGAGTGGCAGGATGCACACCACTGCTGTTGCAGTTCTGTTTTTTCCTGTGGGATTATGATGGGTTAAGGCGTGCCTTTATGTGGTGCAGTCCTAAATATCATAAACTAACAGTGCAGAGTTATTTCACTGAATATTATGCTGCACCCCATATCCATGCCATGGCTAAACTTCTTAGTGTTGCATATATTTTGCTAGTGCAGCTGTGCTCTCAATTTTGGTCAGCACAGAGCTGTTGGCTGAATATGGCTGAACTGCACAATCTACGGTTAGTGTGGTACTAACTTAGTGCTGCCCTAAACCTTTTAACATCGGGGTCCATTTTATTAAATTGCATTATATAAAATATGATCTCGGCCTGGTCCTAGCTCCACCCCCACCCTGACAAAATATCAGGTGACATGTTAAGCAAAGGGAGCTAGGCAATACTTTCAAGTTATGTAATGTAACTGTCTCTTACTTTATTAAAGTCCCATTGCCTACATATTTCTTTGTGATCTACTCCTTTGTGTGGACTGGACCCTTTAGTTCATGATAGCCAGGTGCTGGTGGCATGTAGATTTGCTATTATTGTACTGTATTCTTCCCCACAGATATTTTTAAAACAGCTTTAATCACTAATTTATTTTTGCATTTTATGACTCAAGTCTATAAAGAAGGTAACCCCTAGCAATTTTTGCAATCTCTTCTATTGAGGTTACATGTTAATTGTACATATCAGATTCATATTGTGGAAGTACCAGTATGTGCAAGCAGATATTTCTGATGTCAAACAGCACAGCACAACACAACATCCTTAATGTCCTCATGGCAATTATGGCAAAAGTACATACCTTTAAAAACTTAAAAGCCTCATACTTGATATCAGTCCAAAATAACAATAAAAATTGGTATATTTATGATTTTTCCAGAAATACTGTGCTACTAAAAAAAAACATAGTTGCATGGTTTTGCCAACTATCAAATACTATTGCATTAAGGAAGACAACTAAAACATAATATAGATATTAGAAGTATGTAGGTTTAACCATATTACCATTACTTATGTATTATCTGGACTCATTTTTACCAGCTGTGAGCGAATTCATCCTTAACTTTGACCTAGCCAAATCCAAAAGAACACTTGAGCAATGCTGATTTGGAGCATGAGAGATGCATTTGTTTTGGAGTAAGTGGCACTAGTATGATTTAAATGAAAAGCGTTGTCTCCACATTCCCAGTGGTACACTTCAGCCACTATAATAATACTGCTCATTATACTAAGACAGACTACATAACTCATACTGGCTATGAGGATCTAAATTCCCTCATGGGATGATGTTATGTAAATATAAAGACCTTTTGCTAGTCAATAATTTGATTCATAGATTAGTTGTCAGTATAGTCCAAAGATGTGATAACCTAAATATAATTTGGAAATATTAATTTAAATCCCACAAGAGCTATAATCTTATTGTGTGACCTTGGGAATGTCAGTTGGCACTGAGGTGCTTCTGTTCTCACAGCTGTAAAACTGGATGGAATTATGGTACCTGAGTGAATGTATTGTGCTGCAGCCCAGCTGGGCAATCATGTCAAAGGGAACAGGTTGCTCTGCAGCTGTCTCATTTAAAGTCTGGCATCTATCTTCAATGGCAATGTCTCTTCTATCCATAGACATGCAGTACATCTTTTAGGATTATAGTGGGAATACAATACGTTTGTCTTGATCTTATGTTTGCCTTTATTTCAGAGTCATGATATCCTTTTATGCATGTAATTTCAACTACAAAAAAAAAACATGAGTGCTGAAAACTGTAACAGAGAAAAAAATGTTGAGCATTAATTAAAGGTTACACCTTTAGTAACAATGTTAACTGTTTCTAAGGGCATGGGATGTATGGTGAGAGAACACAAAGGTAAACTTCATCTAGACTTGCACTTATGTCAATTTTGTATTGTTTGCAGTCACTACTGAAGGGTGTAAATTACTCATTGGATAGATGTATGTTGGTAGCAAAATATCTACTACTATTGACAGCTGGTAGACAATGAAAAGTGCTAACTTCTGACAGATAACCAGGTAAATAATTATTTAGTTTATTTGCTGCTACTATGGATAAAATGTTCCTGCCTCACATTGTTTACTCCCCAACACAGAGGGATTCCTGGAAACATTCTAGTGAAATTAAAAAGAAATTAAGCATCTTTAACTAATGCATGGCGGTACTTGTGGTGCAAGAGATGATGCATAATGTTGCTATTTGGGAGACCTGGGTTCATTTTAGGTCACCTTGACAGACCTATTTAAGGCTACTACTTGTCTAGTACAGGAGCTCAGCATTCGGGGTGGGTAATGATGCTGGTCAGAAAGCTTGCAAGGACATCAGCGCAGTTTCACTGCTGCAAACATAGCAATATGTTAGGCATTTGTAACATGATGTCATTATGAATGTGTTCACATTACCATAAAGGATGCTGAAAGGGGACATGATGACAGTCCTACATACTTAATAGTATCAATAAAAATGAATATACATAGATGCTTTGTCTTGTGTCCTCCAGCAGGACATGGGGACATCCCCTGATGCTTAAAGGTGTCAGATAAGGGACAGCATTAAGAAGCACCTCTTCTCCCATATTTTGGTGAAATTTTGGAACAGCCTTCTAGTGGTGACAATATGTATGAAGACAATATAAGTCTGCCTGGTAAATCTGTTTGAACTTTACTGAAGACCTGACTAACTGCTGGCCTGGTGGCATAGACAGCTAAGGTACTAGCCTCACCTGCTGCCACACCAGCAACATGGGGTCTGGAATGACCTCATGGAATCTGGGGGGGGGGTGGCCAGGCAGATGAAGATCGAGTATCCCAAGGACTGCTGTCCTCCTCTGAGGAGGGAAGAGAATCAGTGGCCAGTGTTAACCTGGTCCCTTGAGGAGGCTGGGGTTGGCACACTGATGCTGCAGAATGGGGGCTGGGGCAGAATCATGACAAACTCCTAGTGTGCCACATATGGGAGCATGCACAGCACAGCCATTGGTGGCATTAGATCCCCTTCCTCCATGTAGGGGAGATAATGGGGAAGAAAACACCAGCCACTTGGTAACAGCAAGTGCCCGCAGGTCCCACTCCCCAACTTAGGGGGGCCACCAGCCTGAACTGGATCTGTTCCTTTGTTGGGGCCTGGGTTCCTCCACCAACCCTGCCAGGGGGGAAAACCCTGGAGGAAGATAGCTGGTAAGTCCTGGTGGACACCGGGGGAGACAGGACTGGGGCACCCTCCTGAACAAAGGCTGACCAGGGTGAGAAACAAAGAAACAAACAAAAAAGAAAGCCAGGGCAGTAGAATTATGGGAAACATTTATAAATTAGTACATATTTGCACAATATACTTATTCATACCAGGCCATGAAGCAGAGGGTGGACATGCTGAACCTAGAGTCTCTTCCAACCTTAATATGCTATTTTATGTATGTCCTGCCGACTATGAACAGTGGTTTATGGGCAGACTGGATAGGCCTTGCAGTCCTTATTTGCCATCAACTTCTATGTTTCTATTGTGGTGCTGTCTAAAGAATGCCAGCCAGGGCAGGGAATAAATATCTCCCAGGGTTATCTCCATGATTCTTCTTTGCTGCATCCCCTTACCACTTACCCCTATCTTGAGAAGTACCAAGTAAATTTGGGTACCCTTTCTAGGTCTCATCTGGGGTACTCTATCATGGAAGGGCACCCCACAGGTTTTGGGATGTCTGACATAGTAACATGCAAGAGACAAGTTGAGGCTAAGTGAGTTTTTTGCCGAGAATGGTTGCCTGAGGAATAATGAGCAATAACACTGAAAAAAGTTATTCTCAGTCAATGAGGGCAGAGAACTACTGTCCAGTTATTCTGTGACAACCAGACAGTAGACTCAATGATGGAACTATATGCTAATCCTTGTGATTTGACTGGCTGAGAACAATGCTACAGTGTATCTGTGTGACACTGCATAATATTTCTTGGTTGCTAGTACCTCTGAGACAGATTTTGGCGGATTTTCAAAACTTTTTAATTTTTTCAGTATAATATCAATAACTACTATACTGCTTGGAGGTTTCCTTGATAATTACTGGACCATGGAGTTAATAAACACCTTGGTCTTCGGCCTCTGTGTTTATTATCTACAGTTCAGTCATTACCATGTAAATAAATAAATAAATACCTTGTAAACCCTGTCCACTAGGCTGTTATCACTATATTAGAAAAAAATAAACTGAAAACGTTTTTTCCCTAGCAATCAAAATGTAAAGCTATTATGGAGTTATTATTGTGATAACAAAATAGTGGTTGGGGGTTATGAGGCAATAAGTGGACCTGAGTGTATTAAATATTGCCTGAAAGCTGGAGTGTTTATTAATCTCTTGTCTGGTTATAATGAATAAAACCTTCAAGCACTATTTCTCTTATCAATATTGTATTATAAAAAGAAAAAAAGTTGTGAATAAATTGCTAAAATAGGCCTCTGTGGTGCTACAGCATATTTGTGAGAAACCAGCGTCAGATGCTGATAAGACAGAAAGGCCTTCTACAAAACATTGTATACCTTTTTTGGACATATTAAAATAATTAACAGCAAATGAATGAGACAGAGTTACCCACAAGGCAGACTGGCATTCTGGGTGGGAAGTTCCCTCTATTGGGATGAGTGATGCAGATCTTTACAGCTCTAGTACTGTGCAAGTCTTGGATGAGATGCATGAGCTGTGTGTACCAGGACATCAAAGGTATCTTGACATGCTACTAGTGCATTGGTTTAAGGGGAAGCAAGAAATGCCACTGCCATAGTGTGCTCCAACATAGCATGGTGTTTCAGCAAGTGTACAGTATATTTGCTAATAGACTCAGAAAACACCAGGGTGGTGTAAATGAAACAGAGAGCTGTTTTTGATAAGGTATTTATTTGGCACTGAATAATTATAGTGATGATATGTTTAATCATGAAATTTAGTGAATTCAGTGCTGGATTTATTTTTTGTAAACTGAAATGGATACTGATTACTTATCCATGCAATAAAGAAGGACTGAAAACACTTTAGATAATTTATCTCACTGCTAAACAGTGAGCAGTGAGATAAAAGCGATTATCAAAACAGTAGCATTTATCCCAATAGTTGCCATGTCATTACTGCCCCACCTCCCTCCAGGCTTCGGGCACTACATACAACCAATTTCACTTTCCCTCTTCACACAACTACTCTCTATCTCCCTTAGTTTGTTTCAAATCAATTACAAAAATATTAACATTGTCATTTGCTAAACACAGAACTTTTTTTCTCTCTCCAGGTTTTTCATTTTCTTTCTTCCTTAAATCTTTCTCAAAACTGCATTTCCCCACTAAAATGGACTGAGCTTCCATATCCTCTTCTCACATCCGCTCTCCCCCAGTCTACCTCAGCCCACTGGCACTTCTTCCCAGTTTCATTCCAGTTCTTCCTTGTGGCAGCTTTTTTACAATTTCTTTCACCAGTTCACGTCTCTGATTTTTTTTTGTAAGTGACCCACTAGCAGCCGCAATGAACTTTTAGTTCTCCCTGTCTGCCTGCACTAAGAATCACAACCGCTGCCAGAAGCTCCATTGTCAAAAACATTGATTTTCTCCAGTACTGCAGAATAGCTTTCCTCACACCACAGAAAACAAAACATATGTTTTTTTTTTTTCAATAGTAAAACCACAAACTGGCAAACAACAATCCTCTTTTTTTTTTCAGGTCCAGAATCTCAAACCTGCACTCACATTGTCTCTCTTCTCACTTTGGTCAAAGACATCAGGATCATTGCTTGGTCCCTCAACAAACTATAGCAAACTAAAACAATCAAAACAAACAAACAAATACCAAGCATTATGTTTACCCAACTCACCACACAAGCAAAACCAATAAGTGGAAATCCTCAGTGCTATCACCCTTCCTTCCCTTCTGACTAACAGGAGTCACCATTTTTCTCTGAACATTTTTTTTTCTCCCAGGGACAATCAGCCTATCACCATTCACATCAGAGATGTCACTGCCATCAGGACATCCTAGCATCTATAGCAACCTCCTAGCAACCTTGACAACAAGCAGAGGTATATGCAGAAAAACACAAAAATGCCTTCTTGGTTTCCTTTTAAAAATATGAAATACACTGTTTGTAACACAAGTGGCTCCACTAACCAAACTACTCCCTATTGCATGAAATAAATATGCAATGGGGACACTTTAATATATGATTTATTTATATTTGTGCAATTTGCCCTTGGACACGTCACTCATGACTTATACCATTCTTGAAGTTACCCAAGGTCAAACAGCACTGATATAGATAAATCATGTATCAAACTGTCCCTCATTGCATGTCCCTAATGTACTTTATGTTTGTATTTAGGGCCACCTCCCTTGACAAAGCTGTGAGATATGCAGTGACATAACTAGAGTGTAACTGCAAGTTGTCCAGCAGTGGTTTATGTTCAAATAAATTAAGTTATTGATATTTTGAATACAGATTTGTCTGTCTTTGAGTAATGTTTGGGAAACTCCCGATAACGGTTATTAAACCCACCAAATATTCAGTTTGGGAGGGAAGGAAGAGTAGGAATACCAGTATGTTTTTAACTTAGGAAGAAATGGTAACAGGGAGACACTTTTAGATGTTCTCACTAATTTTTACAGTACAATATACACGTGACACATGACATGTTCAATTATGCTGGGTGTTAGAGTTTGCCTTTGCAAGAATGCTAAAGCAGCAACTGCTGTTTTTGAAAAACTGTTGTCACAGTTGCAACATTCTGTAAAACATTTTACTTTCCAAGAGGATGTGTGGCATCTGCCAATCATTTTCGGTGTGTTCATACAGTAGCTCCCATGCACATGGTAAGAGGATGCAAGATGCAGACAGTACTGTTGAATTCATGTCAGGGTGCCTTAACTCTCATTGGTCTATAACAGTGCTGCATTATGAATGGAATATCAAGTCATTTTTATTCAGCAAACTGTTTTTGCCACAGGCTGTAGCTCAGAACTGTTTTACTCAACAGTACTGTGCTGCTACTCCATCCACATTATAACAGAAATAGAACTAGTATTCAGCATTATAAAATGTAATGGATTTTTTCTGACATTTGATTGGTTAGAGAGACACCATTCTTAGCAATGATGTTATCACAGTACAAAATCACACTTCATAAAAGTCAGTAACCATGGACTTTTTAATCTTATGAAATCAATTAGTCTTATCAGCCAGTATTCCTTCACAAACATGTCTGGCACCTTTATTCAATAAAAACCTTCAACCAGACCCTAAAAATAAAATGGTCTTAAATAAAAAAAATAGTAATTAAATGTTATTTGTCATCATATTCTCTTCTTACACACACCATCATAAACTATAAATGAAGTACTACACTATTTAGGTTTTAATTTATGATGCTTTTTAGCTGACCATGAAAAATGTCCCTCATATCCTTCTCTTCTTTACAGGACAATCTCTACTATTGAACCTGCTACAGATAAAACAGAAGTCCTGGATCCAACTGAGGTCTTGTCTGCGTGCATATTGTGGTAAACATTCTACCAGAAGAACTTAGCTTAGATATGAATTATTGTATTCCATCCAGAGTAAACATACCATTTGTTGTATGTAGGAAAGATAGAAATGAAACACTGTGAGGGAAAAGGGAGGAAATAATATAAGGAAGAAGGAGGAAAGGTCAAGAAACAGGTAAATGGAGAAAAGCATGTATTTTGCTGAACATAGTATTTGAAATTGAGATGGCATGCTAATACTGGGATGTGTTGGTATTATATTGTTGGGGTGAAATTATGTTTTTAAAAAAGTTATTAAAATGCTTAACATTATTTTGTTTCAGTGCATTTTTTTACCATCTCCCCATTTTATGATCATAATAGAAAACTTCAGGGTGTGTTCTGTGGTGGGATAACAATACTTCTTGGGTGGAATGTTTCATGCCTCACAACACACTCAAGGTATGACATAATCCCACCATGCTGCACACCTTGAAATATAATACTGCTTAATTAGAAAAAGGAAAAGAAAAATATTGGGTGAACCCATCACCTTTGATGTTGGATCGAACATACGCTATCATGAATAGTAAAATAAAAAACAGAGCAAACGCACTAGGTTGGGGTGCTCAGGTTAAAAAGTAGACATAAAGTTATTAGAAATCAAGCACTCACCACCATGCATGATAAAGGACTCTGCTCTCTGAGAATATGAATAGTGCCCCAATTTATTAAAGTGCCACAGTGCCTTTAAGGCACTGTGGCTCTTTAATACATTTGAGCATTATTCATATTCACAGAGAGCAGCATCCTTTATTATGCATGGTGGTGAGTGCTGGATTTGTTATAACATCATTAATACTGTAGTACTTTACCTGCCATGGGTCTGGGATGTCATTTCCTAATTACAGTATATGACGCATTTTGGACTTTCTTTATTCAACTGTATGCCTTTTGGAGTACAAACTGTAAACAGCAGCAGTCTTTTCCTATTTTCCCCTGGAACTGTGTGTGACTTGATTTTACTCCTGGAACTGTGCTCCCTCAGGTTCCCTCTGTTTTCACCAGTTTCAGTATTCAAACAAAAAAACTGCCATACTAGGTTAAAAATATTAAATTAGAAAGCATAATGACACACACTGCAGAAAACACAAGGAGCAACAACTGTAGGAATTAAAACTGTATTTAAAATGAGTTTGCCTTGTAAGCTCCAACAACATAAACTGCTTATTTTCAAGGATGACCAGAGGTAAAAAAAAAAACTGTTCAAACATTAAAAAGAAAATTACATAGAATATTTAATTAAAATACATATACACAAAAAAGACAAAATAATACAATGCAGAAAGTAAACTACACATGACATGTACATAGGAGTGGACTAGACAATACACTCTTTGACCCAGATATTCTAAAGAGTTATGCCATGTGCAATAGGGTTGTGCCTGCGCAAGTCCGAAATTGCTCCATTCTGCAATATTCAGCAGGAGGCAGTTGTGCCCCCAAAATCATGCTGAGCAACAGCGCAATAATAATGAAGGCATGCGCAACCAAAGGGGGAGGAACCATGCATAAATGGAGCAAAAGACATTCAACAAATTGCGCTTATGCGAATAGGGAAGCAAGCGGAAGTTGCGCCATAGCAGAAATGAGCCAAAATAAAAAGGAGCAAGGGAGAGGTGCAAGAACACTACAGGGAAGCCACATGAGGCAGAACTCTAGCCAGACAGACAGGGCAGGAGGGACACACAGGGCAGGCCAGGGAAAGGGCACCCTGAACACTCAGGCACAGGGAAGGTGTGGGGAGCCACAGCCAGTGCAGAAGGGGGAAGTGCCACACAGCACAGAGGCCACCACAGGCAGGTGTTCCTGGTGCAGAGGAAGTAGCAGGGGAGGACAGCGGTGGGAATACAGCAACAGCTGCCAGGAGGGGTGAACACAAGCCAGGGATATGGCCAGTGCCACCTTCCAGATGGAGGCCATTATGAGGGGGGTGAGAAGGTGGGCAGCAGGGAGGCGTGGCCATGGAAGGGCCCGTTGGCGGTATGCCCCCAACAGGCAGTACCAAGCCAGCACCAGCTTCGAGCTGTACACTGATACTGAGATTGTGGGCTGGTACCACCTGAATAGGGCAATTCTGAGTGGGCTCTGTGAGCTGTGCAGTGATGTGATGCAGGCACGCACATGACGGAGCCATGCCTTGTCAGTGGAGACTAAAGTAACAGCCTGCATGTGCTTTCCCACCACGGGTACCTTCCAGAGACCAAGTGGGGACACTACAGGCAAAACCCAGTCAGTCATGTCATGCCACCTCAATCAATTCCTCAGCACACTGCTGCCACATGCTGCGGAGTACATCCATTTCCCAGCACACTGGCAGAGTGCACTGTAAACATACAGGAGTTCCACAGGGTAGCACATATGCCCGGCATGCTAGGGACAATAGACTGCACCCATGTGGCCATCTGCACACCACCTGGCCCCGAGGGGGCTGCATACATCAATTGCAAGGGCTATGCCAGCATCAACTGCCAGGTGGTGTGCGATGCCAGGAGGCACATAATCAATGTCTGTGCCACGCACCCAGGGGGAGCACACAATGCCTTCATCTGGCACCAGTCGGCACTGTGCTACAGATTCAAGATTGGGGACATCCCCACTGGACCACTAGTGGGTGAGTATGCAAACCACATGGACAATCATAGGGCTTGGGGGGCATGGCCAAAGGTGACATGGGTAGTGGCCTACATGGCCCAGGGGAGGGCGATGCTGATCACCAAACTAACCTCCACTCTCTACACACAAGTGACAGTGGATACCCACTCCATTCCTGGCTGCTCACACCTTACCGGTGGCCCGCGACCCCATCACAGCAACGCTACAATGAGGCACATGCACCCACATGTAATGTCATTGAGCGGGTGTTCAGGATACTGACGGCATGCTTCCGTTGCCTGGAAACCTCCGGCGGTGCCCTACAGTACAGCCCCTCAAAGGTCTGCAGGCTATTCCTGGCCTGTTGCATCCTGCACAACATGACCAATGAATGTGGGATAGCTGTACAGGTCAAAGAGGGGGACAGTGATGGGGACAATGAGGAGGCCGGTGATAATGGTGATGGGCAGCCTCCCCTTGGCCGATGGGACCCCCGACTGATCTGGCTGGCACAGCTGCACCAGGACACCATCACGGAGGAGCACTTCAGCCAACCCAGCTAAGTCATGGGGCCATGTGCAACCATCAGTGGCTAAGGCACAACCCACAAACATGCATGGACACACACCAGGGGTGCATGCCATCAAGAGAAGTGGCAGGGCACAGAATCACACACACAATCAGGGATGGGTGAGGATAAACATGCCACGCAGACAGACACACACACATGCACACACACACAATGCACCAAACATGCACAGAGGGCAGGAGGCACACCGACCCAGAATGCCAACCCTAGCAACACACATGTCCACAGGCCACCACTCCCACTGCCTGTCCAAGTGCATGTGTCAGATGCTGAGCACCATTGCACATTGGTGTACAGTGCAATGCAGGCATCATCATGCACATGCAACTGCAGACAGCAGCAGGGAGGGTGTGCAGGTGGACTGTGTGGCTGCGTGCAGGGCCGGGACCCACCCGTGCACTGCCCACTGAAACACACAATGCATACAGGGCAGCACCAGACAGTAGCTGTGCTGGGAGACAGGTCAGTCATGTGACACAGTGCCCCAGCTACCATGGATGCATGGGCGGCCCTGCCAAGACCTGCCAGCACTGACAGGCTGACCAATGGCCTCATGGGGTGGCACTGATGGTCCCCCAGGGGTTCCACTGAGTGAACACGACTGTGCTCATGCAGGGGTCTGCAGCACACCCAACATGCCTGCGCCAGGAGTGCTTGGGATGCCCACAGCTGAACCCGGTGTCGACAGGGTGGGAGTCACACGACGCTGGGACTGGGGGGTGGACAGTGCACTACATGGTGTCCGCAATGCATGGGCACCTGACTGTGTGCCCATTGTGGCCATGACAGCAGTGAATGCCTGTGCATGCCTGTCAATGGCAGTGGTCACATCTTCCCGCAAATGGTCCATCCCTGCCAGGATCAGAGCGGTGTCCCTGCTGTGATGCTCCTCTTCCCACTCCAGAGCTACATGCAGTGCATCCACGGACATCACAAGCCACATCTGCTGCTGGACTGATGCTTGCAGTAGGCGGGTGTGCTCATCCAAGAGGTCATCTGCCTCCTCAGCATCCTGTCCCACAGGGTGTGCATGGCCCTGATGATCAGCACCCCTCGAGGGTGGGTGCTGCGCACCAGGACCAGGTCTGAGCATGTCCAGAGGTGGTGCACAGATGCCACTTCTGAACCCTGTACCCCCAAGCCCATTGGCTGACTGCTGATGCTGCCCCTCCAGCTGCCACTCCCCAGGGCTCATTGGTGCTGCCACAGTGGCTGCAACAGTTCCACTGTCCTGAACAGACACCAGTGCTGCCCCACTGATGCTGACAGACACAGGCTTGGACTGTGCTGACACGCAGGCCTCCACAGCAGCACCACCCGCAGCCATGGGTGCAAAGTGCCCTGCTGTGTGGCCAACCCGTGGCACACAAGTGTCACTGCCCATGACGTTAGCATCATCATCATCATCGTTGACAGACTCTGCACCGGCTCTAGTCACAGCATGCTGGCATCTGTGGATTCTGGCACACTGGGACACAGGCAGGGCTTCCTCTACACCTGTTACAATGACATCAGTGTGGACAGTCAGGCGGCCCCACTGTTGCATTGATCCACGTATACCTGTGGAGGTGGATGGGCCCTCCTCCATCTCTAGCTAACTGTCCTCAATGGACAGGCCCACCACCGATGACCCATGCAGATGCTCAGGATCTGTAAGGAAAAGCAAAGCCGCGTTACTGCATGTGACCTACCCTGCCCCCCCATAGACAGACCATGACTTACCATGCAGTGATGGGCCACCACTCATCTGGAAACAACCACCCGGAACACCCTCAATGACACTGCACTGCATGCTTCCAGCAAGCCTCTCCTCCTGTGGGGTCAGGTGTACCACCTCCGGCTGTCCCCCACCTGTTGCAGCTCGTGTTGCCCTGATGGCAGCCACCTTCTCTTTTATCCTTCTCCTGTCCATGCCCATCTTTTTCTTACACTCCTGCATGGAGCACTGGTGGCTGCCATGCAGGTTCACTGCATGTGCTACCTCCTCCCATGCAGCAGCAGCATGGGCTTGAGGTGTTCCCCACCTTCCACTGAGAAGTGGCTCCTGATCCAGGTAAGCCTCAAACAGGGCTTCAGTTTTGGCCTTGGTAAAGTTAGGCCTCGTCCTCCTCCCACCACTGTGTTCCTCCTCTCCAACAACTTGCTCGGTCATTATGTAGCCTGTAAGAATGACAGTTGTTACCTGTGAATGTGCAGTCCCATGCATGTCCCCAAATCCACAGTCCACACTGCCAAACAGCATGCAACTCACCAATAGACTGCAGTAACCGACTATGGCCTCTGCAGCCCAATGTCACACTTTTTATAGTGCAACCCATGCAAATGAGGTGAGGTGCAACTTTATGTAGATGCAAATTGCAGTGCTGCACCATTGAATGGCTGTTTAGATGATTTGCATATGATGGCTGAATATCACGCTGTTGCGCTTTGCGCAATTGTGTTGAACGTGATGAGCCAATGGCACAGTTCTGTGACATGCATAGTACACACCTCACTGCGCACACCCAGGTTGCTGACGCAGGCGTCTGCCATGCTGATGATGTGCTGTGCATGGTAGGCAATGCAGGGGCACAGCCACCATTGTGCCAATAGTGCTATAGCGATGGTCACTACATGGCGCAGTGGCATTGGGCCATCATAGGTGCACTGGGCCAACTGCATGGTAGGATGCTATGGTGGTGGCACACAGGTAGCCAATCATGCTACATGCATTGTGTTCCAATGGTGCTGTGCATGTCCATGCACCAGACACCCTTGACCCTGTGCCCGACCTTTGCCCCTAGGCACCATGCGTCAGGCATGGGTGCACCTCTATCGCGCTGTTCGGTGACAACATGATAGGGAATGGCAGCGCTGTACCACGCAGCATCTGCACATGGGGAGCCATGCTGCAGAGTGCCATATTGCCAAATAGAGCAATGAGAATGGCATGCAGGAGGGCAGCCCAGTCATGTGGAATTGAGTTGGCCAACCTAGTAGCCATTGTGGAGCCACACCATGGGCCACTGTTCAGGGAGGCACCCCAGGACAGGTCCAGGACCCAGGTGTTGCAGGATTTGGCCACTGCACTTGAGGAGGCCACAGTATGGGGGAAGAGTACCAAGCAGTGCCGCCACAGATACGGTGACCTGCAGCAGAGGGAGACTGAGCTACTGGCATGGCTGTGGGCACGTGCCAGGAGGGGCACAGTGCCATGGCCAGGTAGGGGTTACATCAACACATTTTTATCTTCCATATGGGTAACAGTGTTGTATGTGTCCAGCACATGGGAGAGGGACCTTCCGGGGTTGGCTGTGGTGGTGTTCACAGGGTGTGGGGTGGGTGGATCTGGCTGGGTGGGAGGGCACACACCTGGGGGCAGGGGGACTTTGCTATGGGATTGTACTGATGTTCTTCTCTCCATGTTTGCCCCACAGGCCCGGAGGAATGCTGCCGTGCCTGTGAAGAGCGGCGGCAGAAAGATCAGGGTGCAGCAAGGCGGGGCGAGGGCCCTCACCGCCCACTGGACTAGCCTGATGAAGGTGAGTGCCATACATCCATGATTACTATAGCATGCTGTGTGACAGGGTGCATGGCCACCATCCATTGACACCACTGTCATGCACGTGACTTGTTACAGTCAACACTGTCCAGTGGCAATGCATGTCTGGGAGTGCGTCAATGGTGGTCCATGTGTGCACCAGGTGCATGGTTGTGCCACTGCCTTTGCACCACATAGCCATGTCATTAAACGGCCATGGTGGTGCTGTGCATGACTTGGCCAGTAGGTGTGTGCAGTGTTCCGCATGGCTGTATGCGCCTGGGTGGACAGGTCATGTGGACGTGATCACTGTGGGTGGTCACACACCATCACAGAGGTATGTCCCATGGCCGTATGCCATGCACAGTGGGCGGGCTGTATGGGGTTGTGCAATCACACCTATTGACTGTGCTCCCTTGTCCTTTGGTACCCGCCATCTATGGGAAATCAGAGAGGCACTGCGGGAGATACTCCTGGTGGTGAGGGCATCGCTGGACATCCTCAGATGGATAGACGACACCGGAGTCCTGAGGAGGCACAGAGCCTGGAGGAGTCAGAGCGGGGAGAGGCGCTCCCGCTAGGGATCAATCAGTCCCTGTATTCTCCTACCCCCCCGGACCCACCCTCACACCCTTCCTTTCTCATCCCATCCCATTTGTCCACTCCTGCCCCCTACCCACCCCCACCTTGTTTGTGGCCCCCAACCATGTATAAGGTTTGTACATAATATTGTAAATATTTGAATTTTATATATTTGTTCAATACATTTCATTTTGATATGAATACTGTGGTGGTCTCTGATTTGCAGCGGGTTATAGGTGCTCAGCTGCAGTGGTGTGCATGGTGTCAGGGGTGGTGCGGTCATGGGTATGTGTGTGTGTCCATGTGGAGGTGACTATGGTGTGGGGGTAGCTATCAGTCAGTGTCTGTGGTGTGTGTGTTGTTCCCTGTGCACTGGATGACTGTGTGCAGTGATCCATGGTGCATGCCCTGTGTCCATGGTGCACCCATCGGCCCGGCCATGGCCTGTGCAGCTGACACACATGCATGTCTTTGACCTGCACGGTCCACTGGCTTGTCAGTGGTGGCAGTCCCTGCAGGGCAGCCACTGTACCTGTCACATTGCTGGGTTGCCTTCTGTCACTGGTGTGGTGCATGTCTGCCTCGGGTGGCACTATGGACACCACAGTTGTTGTCCAGCCTCCATGCTGTGCCTTGTGTGTGTTGCAGGGGATGTGCCCCACTCTCTGTGACTTGTGTTCTGGGTGAATGATGATAGTGTACAGCTCCACAGTGCCTGCGAAGGGTGGCTGGCACTCCATGGAGGACTCCAGTTTGTGTGTATACAGTTTACATGGGCCCACACTGGGGGCTTGGTTGCCCCACCACTGCATCCCTGTGTTATTGTGCCCTTGGGTATGGGTGGGTGTCTGTCCATACACTGTGTAGCATCTGGTGTGGTGGATGCTTCCACACACCACTGTGGGTGTCTGTGCTGGCTGTTGTGGCCAGTGGTGGGTCGGGGTGTGTCATTGGAATACTGTGCAGGGTGCTGTACCACTGGTGGTGGTGTCCGGGGCATGCCCTGTCCCGTGTGGGGTACCTCATGTGCCGATGCATGGTTGGTCTCTCAGCAGTACCTGGGGGGGACTGTGCGTGGTGGCACTGTGTCTGCCATTGTTGCATAGCTATGTGCTGCCACCCACTGATGGGTGCTCATGATGGGGCTGGCTTGCATGGTTCTGTGGTGCACAGGGTTGCAGTGTCACAGTGGTGGTGGTGGCATGCATGGGGTTTCCTGCAGTGGTGGTCACTGCTCATGGGGGGGTGTCTGGGGGTCACAGTGCAGGGTGTGCTCTGCATTGGGAGGGATGGTGTGGCACGGGGTGGTCAGCCCTCCTTGTGTGCCAGTCACAGCTTGCCGGTAGGTGTGATGGGGCACCATGGCCCGGCTGTGGGTTGTTTGCTTGTCTCCATGGGCCAGTGGTTATTCCAGCCCTCCCCCAGTTGTGCAGTGCATGGGTTGTGGGGGGACAATGTCTGTTCTGCTGTGTGTTCCTGTGCCCACCTGTGGCATGGGTGGTGGGCCCCTACCTCCCTGGTTGTGCAGTTGCATTGCTCTGCTGCTGGGGGGCATCCCTGGTTGTGCTATGGCACCTCTGGACTACTCAGCTGAACATCCCTTGTTGTGATATAGCTTATCAGATCTGCTCAGCTTCCCCTCCCTAGTTGTGCTATGGTGCAGGTGGTGCGATATTCAGTCGTCGACTGTAGGCGCAGTTTGGCCTGCTCCTTTTTTGAATATCACATCTCTTGCACATGGGCGCAATAGATTGCGCTTGCTCCTGCTATTGCGCACTTTTTGGGCACAGTTTGAATATCTGGGCCACAACGTTTTAAAGCCAAAATGTGAATCATAAGACTATAAATTGTTTAGCAAAGCATTTCAGAGATTTATAGAGCAATATATGAAAGAACACTGACCAGCTCATGTTCTACAAAATGGATGTTGAATAATTTGATTAAGGGAGGCTCTAGTATGATGTTGGGAGGGACTGAGAGCCAATTTTTGCATAAAAGACAATTTAATAGAGGACTTCAAAAATCTTCAGAAACTTACAAGAGGAAAAATAATAAAATCCTTTCATCAAAAGATTACCATCCTAACTTCTGAATGGGAAAATTTAGGAACAGCCAAAACAAAATGACAAACAACATAATACAATATTTTTATTCTTTGTAAACAGGAAGCAGAAACAAATGCATACATAAGCAGGCAATATTCCACCACTGACAACAGTAATGAGTGTGACAAAGTTTTTCTGGAATCAGCTGACAAACATATATTTTATATGTACAACTGACCCAATCAAATATAAATTGATTTATTAAGTTAATCAATTTGTATTTGATAAGGAATTGATCAAAAACAAATCCTAAATACTTAAAACTTTCAACATGTTCAATTTTCTTATCTACAAAATCATAAATATACTGACTGAAAATGCTTGAGTTTTTGTTGAGATCCTAAGTACTGTACATTAATTTAGTTTTAGCCAAGTTCAATAACAGACTATTTTTCAGTAGTAAAGTCCATAAACAGAATCAAAGTCCATTTCAAGAGGTTTACCAATGACATCATGATCTTGGCCCTTCTGAAAAACATGGTGTCATCAGCATACATAACAATACTTATTTGTGAACCTTGAATAACTATTGGGAGATCATTAAAAAAAATACAAAATAACATGGAGACCCAAATAGATTCCTGAAAAACACCCATGACTATATCAGCCAAATCAGAGACAGTGGAGTTTAATAAAACTGCCTGTTGTCTACCCCTTAAGTGGTTTTAAACCATCCCACAGCTGCTTTGAGAGTAGGTGACCATGTTGCACCAAATCAAATTTTAATTTATTTCATGGGTCAGAAATAATCTTTGAGCAAGGTGCTCATTTTCAAAGGTTCCACGTCAGTATTAAACAATACAATACAAACATACATTTATACATACATACATGCATACATTATAAGAACTTCAGTTCACAAAAAAAAATTGAAGAGAGTACATTTTACAAAGGTAAGGGAATTATTCAGGCAACACCATGTACAGTCACTAATAACTTGACATAGAGCAAGTAAGGGATAATTCAACCATGGCAATGTTCAGGTAATGAATTAGTTGACTTATAGTAGATGCCCAAGTTCAGAGTACCCCTGACACAATGAGTAAAGTTAACAGATGTTCACTTTATTGTTCTACTGGTGTAGTGTAACACATCATTCAGTTTTGAAAAACAAGTGCAAGGCAGCCTGGTGTTTAGGCTCTGTTGAGGGGGTGGCAGCCTAGAGAGTAGGCTCAGTCCAGAAGGTGGAGGGCTTAGATGAGGAGGAGGAGGATGAGGAGGAGAAGGAGATTAGAGGGAGATTAGTGGGAGAGATCAAATTTAGGCAAGAGGGAGTGAGAGGTAGGTATGGAGGATAGAACAGCAATGTAAGTGTGAGCTTTGCATTAAAAGGGAGGAAAGGTAGAAGTGGAGGGAGGAAAGGCAGATGTGAAAAAGGTAAGGGTGGGAAAACTGAAAGTAGCAAGAGCTCAGGGCATAAGAGGAGAGGAGAAATTTATTAAGTGCATCAAGGCACTGAGAAAGGCTAGGCAAAAGGTTAGTGGAGTCAGTTCATACTGGGCATGTGATTCAGGCTAGGGGAAGGAGGGGGTAAGTCAAGGCCTAGAATGGCCAGAATTGACAGGTGAAATCCTGCACTCACAAGATCCAGTTTCAGCAAAGAAGTGTTTGAGATCAGTTTTGAAAAAGTGAAGACTATTTATGTTTAGTAAAGATGTGAAGATGTCATTTAACCAAGGTGGCCCCTATACACAAAGAACCATTGTTCCAATGAGGATTTCATGAAGGGAACAGAGAGAGGACTACAGGCCATGCCCCTGTTCTGATAACTAGAGATCCTAACCTGCAGAAAGTCCTCTATTCCGGGGGAAGCTTTGTCAAGCAAAGCATTCTTACCAAGGAGGCACATCAGATACTTTATCCTATTACTGAGGTTCAGCCAATATGTCTGCTCATAGAATGAGCAGGTGCATGCTAGGTTATCCACATCTAGGGTGAGTCTGCATGCTTTGTTAAGGGCAGTCTCTACATATTTAAGAGCAGTGTCAGTAGCTGCACTGTAAACTACCAAGCCGTAATGGATGAGTGTCAGAATAGAGCTGGATACTGCCAGGCTGAGGGCAGATGGTGTAAGGAAATTTTTAAGTCTATGAAGGATTCCAAGCTTAATGTTGACAGCTTTTACAACCTGATTGATATGTTGAGTGAAGCAGAGGGTGTCATCAACAGTTACCTATAGGTATTTGAAAGAGTGTACATGTTCAAGAGGGTCAGCCTTGTTATTGAGGATGGTCAGAGCAGGGTGCTTTTTCTTGAGCTGGTGACTGGAGATCAGCATAGTAGTTTCAGTCTACTTATAATTAAGGATCAGTTTCTGAGTGCTGACCCACTTCTCTAGATGTTAGAAGGTACACTGTAGTTCCCTGTGGAATTGATCGGGCTGGTTGCTACTACTAAGGATGACTGCATCATCAGCATATAAAATCATTTTACTACTGCAGGCATCTGGAAGGTTATTTAGGAACAAGATAAATAGTAGAGGCCCCAATATGGAGCATTGAGGGACCAGAAGAGAGACATTCCTTGTGGTTGAGATGGTGGAGCTGAATTTAACACTCTGGGACCTGCACAACAGATCGTTCTTCAACCACATGACTACTTCTGGGGCCACTCCTGAGGACAGCAGTTTCTGAAGCAGGATAGGATGGTTGACAGTGTCAAAGGCTTTAGTGAGATCTATGAAAATAGATCCCACTAACTTGCCATCATCCATAGCCTTGTGCACATAGTCAGAGAATTCTACTAAAGCAGTGGCCGTACTGTGGCACTTCCGAAAGCCATGTTGCTGGGGACATTGCAGAACATACTTCTGGAGGTACCCAGTGAGCTTGTTAGCAATTTTTCTCTCCAACACTTTTGAGACAGGGGACAGAATAGAAATAGACCTTTAGATAAGTCCAGAAATAATGCACCTGCCAGGTCTCCACTGCCCAAGTGCCTGTGAAGAGAGATTGGCACCTCAAAGGTGTCAGTAAGAGTACTATAATTCTTCAATTAATCAAAAACAATCTTCTCTAGGGCCTTGGACAGTGAAGTCACAAGTAAGACTGGGTGATAGCTCCTAGTCAAGGTCCAATCTTCTGATTTAAAAATTGGGACCGCAGTCACCTGCTTCCATACCTTGGGGGTCTCACCAGACTGAAATAAAAAAAAAAAATTAAACACAATTGTCAATGGGTAAGCCATCAGGTTACTAACCAGTGCAGATAAATGTAAGTCCATATTGCCATGGCCATTCCTAGGTTTCAGTTTAACCTTTATTAAGTAATCCAAAAAGTTCTACTCTGTCAGCATCTCAAATACAAATTTAGTATCAGAGTGCATTTCAAAAATAGGACTTTCATCTGTTGTCTTGATAGTTCCTTACCTGCTTCACTGAAGCAGAAAAGACACACACAGTGTTTTAGAAAAAAAGGCTGCAGCCATGTGTTTATTTATAAACTACAGCACATAGCATGCTGTACAGTACATAGCTCAGTAGTGTCAGTATGCCTGTTAGTTTACATGCCACCTTTTCTTCCATGGTATAATCACTAGTTCTTAAAAGGAGCACCACCTCTGAAGGGGCTTTGGTCTCTGAGCCATAAGGGGTGGTTGCTGAGTCATGAGCCACGTGTCCTTCTCCTGTCAGAAGGTGCTACACATGCAGGTCAAAAGTCATGGTAGCTATCCCCTAACTGTCCTGTAGGGCTCCTCTTCAGTGTGGATTCACCTCCTGCCAGCATAGGGAAAAACTCATCTGTGAAAGAAGTTGGTTCCACATGTTACCCCCCCCTTTGTAATGTAGCTGCAAGACTACCATGCCACCACACCTGACTACTGTCAGTCCCCCAAAAGCATGCATGCTAACAGCATTCCAGAACACCCTGTATAACCACCAAAAACCTATCAAGATATATTGCTGATATATGTACCCCATCCTTTTCATATCAGTGTGTCAGTTTTATTATGATGCCATCATGGGGCAACATATTACCCCCAGTTGACCTATTAAAGCTGTGCATGGACATGTTCACCACTCTGGGCTTTTTCAATTGCATCTGGATTATAGGCACACCACTAGGTTTGCCACTGCACAATATGCAACTAAATCAGCATAATCCCAGGCCAGCATTGCTATAACCAGTGGAGATCATGCTTCATTTGGTAAATTAAATCCAATGATTTGACCAGACACAAGTCATTGGTGCCAAATGGACAAGGTAAATGTGAATAGGGCCTTGCCTCCTGGCCTCTGCCAGGACCTTGGCAGAAAAATCTCTCCACCAGCTTTCTCTATGGCCTATTCACTGCAAATGCTACAGGCATGGATCCAAGTAAAGGTTCTCTCCCCTCGGTGTCTTACAGGTCCTTCTGGCAGGCAAATGAATAAATGAATATCCACAGATCCAGATCTTCTTCACCAGGGTCTTGACACGTGCTGGTAAAAAAAAACAAAATAGTTACAACAAATGTGGACGTACTGTATGTACCCTTCAAAGGCCTGCCATTTCTGTCTCTCCAAGGCCTTTATCTTGGTGTCCATAAAACCAAATGCCCTTACTTTGGTTGCTGCATCAATGCAGAAAGAATGAGTGCTAAATTCAGCTGCATCCAAATCCAAGCCCTTAATGGTCCTACCCAATACATGGCAAAAATTAAAAAAAGTCTAGAAAGACATAATCAAGGGTCTCCTGTTTATCTGACTTAATTGTAGCTGACCAGCTGCTAAGATAGAAATCATAAACTTTTATGACATTTAGAGGAAGAAAACCTGTTATATCACTATGGTGCTAAGTCATAAAAATCCTCAGATGTGCCATGGGGAGAGGAAATGCTCGAGATCAAAGAGTGAATTTAATGACTGTCAAAATTTGGGAAAATTAGGTTTTAGCTGAGGTCACAGTAATTAATACACCTCTTGATAAGACATCCTGTTTTATATATATATTTTCATATTCTGAGAGGAGGAGCTTGATGACTTCATGGAAGGGATTGAAACACAGCATTTTAAAATTGCATTCTTTATTTCATCACAGACACATTCCTGTTTGGACTCTCTCTTGAAACAACCGCTAACTAGAGCACTGTAAGAAGGTATACATTAGATAGGCAAGTCTAAGTTTGTTGTGGCAGGAGTTTATGTTGTATTTTACCTTGTTCTTTTAAGTGATTGTATGTTTTGTGATATATTGTTCTGCGGTTACATTTTACATATTTTATTCATTTTAAGTAAAAACCTTTTATTTTAAGGATACTGCCTGTGTCTTCCAAGTCCTTCCTTTTTGCCTGTGATGCATGGATGGTTAAGATTTTGACAACACTGTTCATAAGTTTAATGGTATACCAAACTGGGAAAAGGTAAGACTTTATCTAAGGTCTTTCATTGAGTTTTTAAGGGTTCATTTTGTATACCTGGTTAGGTGCCCATAAGCAAAAGATATCTGGCATTCCCTGAAAAACAGAATTATCTGAGCCTGTATGGTTGGGTACACTAGCAAGAGGTTCACAGTTTGAATCCCACTAGAACTTGACACCAAAGGTGATTCGGAAACACAAAACAGACAGGAGGGTTACCCTGTTCTGTTACCCTGTTCACAATATTGCGCTCAGAGGTTGGCACTGTGGGAGCTGAGGGCCTGACCTGCTGAGTGGGGTTGTGAAACTGTATGTACCCATCAAAGGCCTGCCACTTCCATCTCTCCAAGGCCTTTATCTAGGAGTCCATAAAACCAAATGCCCTTACTTTTGTTGCTGCATCAATGCGGAAAGAATGAGTGCTAAATTCAGCTGCATCCAAATCTAAGCCCTTAATGGTCCTACCCAACACATGGCAAAAAAGAAACACTGTAAGTGGTGTGCCATTTCCATGGGCAAAAAAATGGAGCTCCCTAAGATGCTGGGCTAGGTACAGTACTTCAGCTTTTCATTCTGAGCATTCCATCTGGTCCCTACTTGCACCCTTAAATTACACCAGCAGCCTATCACCAGATGATCAGTTTTGCTTAACTTGAGGCACAGAAAAACCCCTCAGCTGTCACCGTCACTTCTTCATTTGTCAACACCACTCCTATTTCCGGTGTCTTGGGTTGTACCAACTCTGACACCTGAAATGCACCACAGAAGGCCACTTGGAGGGCTGTCCTGAAGAGGCATACCTTGGTGGTGTTCAAGCACAACCACTAATTCTCCTCACACCTTTTCTAGCAGTCCAGGGTTTGGTGGCTGCCAGTGGTCTAACCTCGAGTCTAAACCCTATGTCCAACCTTATAACATTTTCTGAAGCCCAAATGCTTGTGCGCTGTCCTGACCACTAGCTTTTGAAAACCATGCTATGGCTTCCAGCTGCTGGCTTAACATGTGAGGTGTTCATCCCTGCTGCTACTTCACCAACACATACCAGCATAGCTGGTCTCCCAGGAATGACCATGCATTTTCTCTCCCCCTGCATTACCCTTGCATGCAGAATAACTTCCACCCCTTTTCTTGTAAGTTACTCTTGTTCTAGGGGCTAATGCATTCCTCATCATCTCCTCCTAAGCTTCGGGCTCACCTAATCCCAGATGTGGGGTGGGATTACCCAGGGGTTCTCCTCTGTTTTGGGCAATAGATTCTGGAATCTCTACATATTCTGGAAAACCTACAAATGAAAAAGAACATAAACAATGTCATTATCGATCCCAGGCACCTGTAACACCTTAAATAGGATGTTAAGCATTAAGCATTTTAAGAAAAATACCCTCATAAAACTCCCATTTTCCCCTTTGCCCCCAGTTGATCATTAATGGTATGGGTATTGGTCCCATGTTGTCTAACTGAAAGATTACCTTCTTGTCCCAAAACTAAGGCCCTATACCCATAGGGCCACCACAGCTGGAAAACACTCATGTAAGATGATGTTGAACATCACCTCTGCCTTCTGACAACTCTCTGGTCACTGTTCAATGCACCATGCCTCTTATAAGCACACCCCGAAGCCAAAACCTCTGGATGCATCCATGTACAACTCCAGTTCCTGGCTGGTGTGTGCATTGGCCATATTGAGATGCCATTAAAGTAGTTCAAAAAAGCTATTCAGATTGCCAGATCCCCTAGCATGCTTTCAGTGACTTGAAGCATATGATGTGGCTTCAGGAAGCCAGATCCAACCTTCAGCATTCTAGCAGAAATGTCCTTCACATTGGAATGATTTTACATGCAAAGTTACAGTAAGGTGCCTCAAAAGGTGTTGCAGCTCCCTCAGTGTTATTTTGCATGCTCCCACAAATCTAGCTGCCAATTCCTTTAAGTTCTGTACCTCATCTGCAGGTAACTGAAACTCTCTAGCCTGTGTGTCCATCTCAATCACTCAAAAGGACTTTACCATTCAGGACCCCTCAGTCTCGGCCTTTGCCAGAGCACACCCAAGTCCACACATGCCTTTTTAAATGCCTTCAGTAAGTGTCTGAATTCCTCTGCACCAGCTCATCCCATGAAAAAAAGAACACCCAAGTAATGGATGACTCGAGACTGTTCTGCTCTTGTCATCTCTACCCACACAAGGAGGTGCTGAAGCACTTAAGTACTGCAAATTCCACTGCACAGCCCATAGGCATGCATTGGTCCACATAATACTGCCCTTGAATTTCATTCCAGGTAGATCTCTATCCTTTGATGAAGGAATTTTATTCTGAAATGGGTCAGGCTAGGCTGGCATTTTCTCTATTTAATAATGACTATGTGATTTCACATTTCACTGGAGCCAGAGTCCTTGATTTGGATGTAGTGAGTGCCTGACTTGTGTGGATACTGGTTTCTATCCTCCTTGTGGAACTGCAATAGCCTGAAGGTTGACTAAATGTCTGCCTTGGTAAGCATGGTGTATTTTCCTGCCACCCACACCACCTCTGCTGCCTGGTCAAATAAAGAATACAACACAGCCTTAGAGCATGGATTAGTATACTCTCACTCTTGGTATGACGGGTGATTTATCATCCTAAATTTACCAGGCACTTTCTTTGGAACCAGCCCAATTTGGGTTACCCACAGCAATGGTCAAGGCACTAAAAAGAGGCCACTGATTCTTCTCACTCTAACCTCCTTACCAGTCTTTTCCCTGACCAGGTCCAGTCACTCCCTGGCAGACTTCAAGTTCTTGGCTCTGTAATGCTGCTGAGGACCCTTGTACAGAATACAAAACCAGAGGGTGAAGCTATCCACCAGGAACCAAGCAGCCTTCTGGTCAGGGTACCTGGATAGCCAGGGCTTAAGCCTGTCCACCCTTATTAGGGTTGAGAGGCAGATTAATCCACTTCCAAAATTGCTGTGGGATCCCAACACCATGTTTACACTGGGAAAAAGTGTGAAGCTGGCCTCAGGCCATGCATTCATGCTTAAACCTGCAGTGATCCATCTTACACACTCCTTGGTTATGGTTGTAACAATACTCTGACCCCACTGGCCAAAGTCCCTTGTGCCCCCTGGGACTGTAACCTCATAACTGGGAGGCCACTGTCCATGTGATGAACCCCCAACATGCTTGATTGACTGCAGCAGTGTAATGTCCAACACCCTCCAATGGTGTTCAAAGTTGGCCTGTTTCTGCCTGCGAAACTTCTTGTCATGTTCTAACCACTCATTGCCTGGCTTATTGGCATGCATTGCCTTGACTCTACTGTAGTAGTTTCATAACCCAAGGACATTCTCAGGTTCTATCTGCCTAATGGCCCCTGCAAATATGAATGCTACTAACCATTTCTTACACATGTGGCTTTACCTGAACCCATATCCTTGCTTTTATCCCATCTTCTTTTCTCTTGTTGTCCTTCTCCTCCTCCAGATCCCTGGACCAATTTCAGAGTGAGAACATGTCAGCATATTATTTACCCAAATCACCAGCTACACATTCTCTGTGAGAAATCAGCTCATCCATCCTGATGATGCCAGCTACAGAGGTGGTGGGTGCTGGTGCAATCCCTGGAGTAGCAGTGTAAGCCCTGGAGCCAGAGCCACCAGAAGAGGCAGCATGAGGGGACCCTCTCTAGGGAAGTCCCCTGCCACTGTTTATCTGCCACTTCTATAGACTGCCCCCTTTCCTCTTGGTGTGATCAATCCACCCCCACAACCATTACATCAGACTCCCAATTTGCCAGAAAACAATTGACCATTTCCTCCAAGGTGGATGGGTGCATCTGTTCCTCTGGGACCTGCAACTCCCCTGGTAGGGTGTCTTGCACCAACACTTGTAACACCAGAGGAGTCTTTGGCATCAACCTTGTGAAGGCATCCAAGTTGGTAGTATTACAGCCAGACTTCACTGTCCCCCATGGTCACTCAGAGGGCCCATGACTACCTCCAGGGCTTGCTCTAGTCCCAGATGGAGCAATGGGACCTGGCACCACACTAGACAGCTCCCATCTCCCTGACTACTGTGCTTGAGGGACTGGCCTCCCTTTGGAAGGAGTTCACTCCTTTGGCTTGCCAGGGCCTCTTTGGCACCATCTTCTACCTACAGATAACACCATCAATGGCACTCTTGAACAATTCCATTATCTGCTCCAGATTCCACACCCCAAAACTGGACCTACCTAGCTCCATGTGGACTGGTGCTGATAGAGCTCTCCCTTTCTTTCCCTTCAACATTGCTTTCCTGGCCACTGGCTTCCTTGTAGCCTTTTTCTTTACCTCTAATAGCCATGGGGTCTCTGCCCCCTTCTGGCCCCATGCCTGGCTTGCTGCTGGTCCTGTTGAGGGCATAGGCTCTGCACTCAGTGCTTGTGCCACAGTAGGGGCTGGTTGGGTCTGAAACCCAGGTGGCCCTTCTCCTGCTGGGTTCCTGAATTACCCCACTCTGAGTCTGGAAAACAGCCTCTCATCAGCCTTGCCCCTTGCCTGTTCTAGCACCTATTACAGCTTCTCAAACTTCACTGGCCCCTGTTTCTGCAACACTTTCCCTTTATTCAGCATTCTTTCATCCTCTCAGGCTAAAAAAACAGAGAACACAACCAGGCCCCATCTGTATTCATCGTGCTGTCCTAAGCGGTTTTATGCACACCACAACCATTATTAACATAATTTTGTATCTTCTCCATTCCCCCAGCCAGCTCCTTGTACCTTCCTCGAGATGTCCTCAGCCCCTATTCATTGAATCATTTTTTTTAACAAATTACCACACTCTCCCTTCTCCCCAGATACCTTCCATCCTCCTTCAGAGTGGATGTATATCTCAGGGCCCTAGATATATCCATATTTCTCTGTATTCTATTACTAGTTTTTTAATTAAGACTTTGCATTTTTATATTTACACAATCATCAACTGGCTCAATGCCCACCAATGCCCTTGTTTGTCACTCTGCATGGCCCTTCTGAACCCTGATTCCCCTCCCATTATGATCCCATGTTCATTCTTTCCACCCGTAGCCCTCACTGCACATTTTGTATCTGTGACTGTTTGTATGATGGCTTTAGAGCCCTCATATGCACCCAGATGATGGCTGGACACTCTGCCTGTCAGCACTTAACTCATACCACACTGCACAGCAGTGCTCAAAATGTCAACAGTCCCTCTAATGCACATTGACACTTGGATCCCACTGTATACCATTACCATGCTTGAAATGGCTGCCGTACCTCGATTTATATGTGCCTGCATCACACGTGCTCCCACTCGGGAAGGTGCTACATTGCCACCGGTGCAAATGTCTACTGACAGTGTCTGCTCTTCCATCTCAGAAAACCTTACTTCAGCCCTCAAACCTTAGAAGGAATAAAGCTGTTCTCAGGAACCAACATTACACACTACTGTACATGATTCAAACTTATTTTTAGCTGTTTTGGAAGTGGCAATATCATAATCTACACTCAGCATCACCATAACGACTTGCCCTTTGTAAATCATCAGTGATGTGCATTGGCTTTTGCTATGCCTTTCTGCCTACCTGGGACACATAGTCTGCATTGACAGCAGGTGGCCCCATTGTTGAGGAACTGGCTGCCATGCACTACCATGGCAATTGTCCATCTTACCTTGCTAACTGCCACCTCTCTGGAAACCACTGCCAATATTTGCAATGGCTGCCTCACTGGAAACTACCATTGGTGCTTGCTTCTATGGTCCACGCTTCTTGCTGCCTGCTTCTTAATTCCCTGACTAGTCAAATCCTTCTGCTATTTCACTGCCCATCCTTTGCACATTTCTCCTGCTTTGTGCCACTTTTCTTGGTCTGTGACCAATTGCCAGGCCAAACCATGTGGCCCTTCTCACTGCACCTTCACAATCAGGTTAATGTGGGTGGGATCCATGCTCCTTCTCTCCACTGCCTGTTTTTGTACCTTACTTTCAATTTTAATTTAAAATGGTCACCTCAGTCTGGGGTGCATCCCTCCATGTGTTCCGCTCATACTCCCAGTCACAGCTTTTCTTCTCTCTGCCTGACCAGCTCTCAACATCAAGCTTTTTTAATAATAAAACCATCCCCCTCAGCAGCCACACAGTGTAACTCTGCTGTTCAGAACCAAGGCTCCAGGCCACTCATTATGCCCTCAGCTGCTCCAAATGCACCACCTCTGCCATAGCCAACTGCATATCTATCTATCTATCTATCTATCTATCTATCTCTCTCTCTCTCTCTCTCTCTCTCTCTCTCTCTATCTCTCTTTCACTTTCTATCTATCTTAACAGTTCACTACTGTAGGGCTACAATCCAGGACCCATTACTGCCTAACATGATTCCAGTGCTCAATATTTGCTTACCCTGATCCTTTTACTGTTTTAGTCCTGCTGCTTAACCTCTCAATCTCTGCAATTAAAGCTGATAGAAGAGTGAAGAGGCTTGGATCACATGAACTGGCCCTTAAGTAGCCTCTAAGTTTCTCCCCAGGCCAACTCCCCTCTCCCGTTTGCTGTCCTTTCACTTTGCTTCTCCTCTTATTCCCATACTCCTGATCCCCCCTCTCTGGCATCTTCTGTCAGCCATCAGGGGAAGGACCCCCAGACAAACTTTTGTTGGCTTCATGGAGGGCCCTTCACCTGCAGTCTAAAATAATATTTTCCATTGATGGTGCCAGCTTGGCAGTGTCAGAGAACACATGATTAAATTCAGGGGTATTGCTAAATTGGTCAGTAATGTCACCATTTTCAGTTTACAGCAGTGATACTTTTTTTGTAGTAGTTTACCCCATCAGTCTATTCAATATCTTACTGTTATCCTGTTGTGCATTAGACAAAGGAAACAGGGAACTAAAAAAAAACTTCAGATTGGGTACAGTGAACCTAACAATTACAGTAATTTCTGAGTCTTCTATACTCTTACAAAGAGTGAAGAGTACAACACTTTCTGTATAACTGCCAGCCATTGTTCCTTGTTTGTATTAATTAAATTAATTTTGGGGTCACTTAATTCTGGTGTTGATTTTTATCTCTTAGTCTGTGCAATGGGGCAGACATATCACAATCAACTGGAAACTCACAAGCAATGCTATTTCTACTGGTTGTGACCAAAGCTCTTAGTGCACTTGTTATTTGTACTTTTCCTGTAAAATGTTCTTGTTATTTGTATTTATCTTGTACCACTCTGTGTTGACCGACCATTATTGTTGTACTGCATTTTTATACTTACTTGAGATCATTGTCAACTGTCAATGTACTATAACTGAGTTGTACCTTCCCAAGTCATGCCTGAAAATAGGCATTTCTATGTCTAGTGCACCTACCTGTTATCAAAAACAAAATAAAAAAAAATGAAATCCGTCATTAGATCAACACTAGGTATTACAGATAAATAAGACTAATCAATGTTAGAACCAGTAATCCTGAATTTTCCAAGATCAAAATTTTTCATAGAATGAGACCTGTTAAAAAATAGGGACATTTGAGGTTTAGTGCCACTCCAAAAGAAAACTACGGAGCATTGGTTAGTTTAACTGTCAGAAAAAGGGTAAGCCTTCGAAATTCAATCGGGTCTACTTGTTAAATCCCAATTTATTTGTGATTCTGTGCCAGCTTTGTAGTTATGCCTTGTGATCAAGGTTGTAACCTGGAACAAATTTAACCCCTCAATGTCATCTTTAACTTTCAAATCAGATTAATCAATTAAATATTAACACCTTCCATCAATAGTTCTTTAGAATATTGTTTGGAAGCTTTTTTTTTCAGAAATCAAAGAAAGCCCATCATCAGAGAACCTGGAGGAAAATAAAAAAAAAACAGCCAAGTGTATTTGTTTTACTCCCCACTGATGCAGTATTACTGGGAGAAAGTCATAAACAGAGTGCGTATGGACAGGTATATTCAAAGATATTGACAAATTATCTTTCCTAAAGATTAAAATGCCACCACCCTTCTTAATCAACCTACCTATCCTAAACAAATTATGGTTTAGGATTTTGAGCTCAGAATCCAAAACTTTAGGAGAAAGTCACATCTCTGATACTGTAACAATATCAAAATTGTTACTAAGAACCCAGATTCAAAATGCACAGATTTTAGGAAGCACAGTAAACTCCTTACATAGATATGTACAAAAGACAAAGCATGTGTTAACCTACAGTCATTGCCTAATTCTGTAGTAGAAACATTATCAGAACCAGGATTTGGCTACATATTACCAGCAAAAACTAAAAGTAATAGCGCTAAAACATTTAACTAGCTTGGTTAATACAAATTTTCTCATTCCTGGAGAAAATCATTTGCCAATACTGAAGGAATATAAAAGCTAGAATCTATTAAACCCCTTAAATATCAAAGAGCTAAGTTTACAAGATGGATAGACAAGCCTAACATAAGCATCACTTAGCACCAAATTTGTATGCGTACAATTAAATTACATATCAGCATTCTCAGTAATTGCTGGAAAGGGAACTTTAGTAAGCAGCAAAACTGAAAACATAAACCACCTTAAAGCAAGCATCAGGCAAAAAGATATTGTTTTATTTTTATAATAGTATAACACAATTGTTAAAACTCAAAGTAAAGTGAAGTTAAAATAAAATGAAAATACAAATTGTAGGATATAAAAATATAAAATACACAACATTAAAAAAAAGATTGATCAATTTAACATCTCATCTGTAATCTGCAAATCATTTAAAAGCATTCTCATGGTAAGGCCAATGAAACTATTGGTAGTAGACATGTACAGTAGCTATAGAGAAAACAGCATGGGTTTGTGGCAAGCAGATTTTGACAAAGAAATCTTGATACATTTTTGACTGGGTAACAAAGGCAGTTAATAATGGAGAGGTATTTAACAACCGGTATCTGGACATTATTTTTTTGTTTATTTATTGAAATGTTTCACCAGGAAGACACACTAAGCAACAAGTTGCTCATCTTCTGGTGCAACTTTGAGGGTAGGGGAACATGAGGAAAGTATGCAGAGATTTGGTACACAATATAGATATGCAATTTGATTACATTCAATAAAGTGAGCAGACTATACAGAAGTACTGAAAACAAGGACTGCTAACAGGTATGAACTAGACGGATACAATGCTAACAGCCTTGAACTAGATAGATACAATAGTACAAATATATTTTCAAACACTTGGTGGGACAAAGCTTTGTAGTTAGAAAATGGCTGGATAGAATACAAGGAGGTTGAACCAGGGCAAGACTGTGAGGAGAGACACAGATAGAACAAAATTTGCAAGGTGTAACAAAAGTGCAAGGTTGACTACAAGTGCATTAGAGACTGGGGTTAGCCAATTACTGTGGCTAGGAAGAAGGGGGGAAGGTGGGTGGGGGGGCATATAGGCAGAGAGTGGGAGGTGGTGGAAAGGCATTTGACTCAGTTCCACACAAGCAGTTGGTTGAGAAACTAGGGGACCGTAGGGTAGAGATCAAACTGGCAATATGAGCGTGTACTAGCTAATGAAGAGGACACAGAGAGTGGAAATAAACAGTAAATTATGAGCTGAGAGAGAGAGAGGGATAATTGGCAGGTCCCCACAGTGGTTGGTAATCAAGCCAGTATTCTTTAAAGTGTTTGGAAAACAGTATTGGGAAAGGTAGTGGTGGTGATGGGGCCTGCCTTCTTGTGAATGACACCAAGCTCTGTGGCAGGGTCAAGTGTGTGAACGATATTCACAAATTAAGGAAACTCCTAGAAAGGCTTGTGATATGGTCAGACCTGGCAGCTGGGTTTGAATGCCAAAAAGTACATAGTCATGAATGTAGACAACAAAGTTCCTGGGGCTGAGTACATATAGGGGTGGGATAACAGTTACAGTGACTGAGAAAAAAGTATTGTAGGAATGGTGATCTCGAACAACTTCAGATCATTAGTACAATGTGAAAAAGCAATAGGGAAGGCATACAGAATGCTAGGATGCATTCAGAAGGGGTTTAGCAGCAGAATAAAAGAGACCATCTTGCCCCTGTACAGAACTCTGGTGAGGTTGTCCCCATAGAACTGTGAGCAGTTTTAGAACCCTCATCCATGGATGGACTTAATGAGGTTGAAGAGAGTACAGAGGAGGGCAACCAAGATTATACCAGGCCTGTAAGGGAGAAGGTATGAGCAGAAACTGAAGAGCTTCAACATGTACTCCTTGAAGACCAGACAGGAGAGGGGAGATATGAGCAAAATGTTTTAAATATGTGCAGATTATAAACAAAGTGTACACAAGCAAGCTATTCACAGAGAGTGGCAACACTAATACTAGGGGGAATAACAGAAAATTGGTGGGGGGAGGTTAAACATGGAAGTTGGAAAGTACGTTTATGAAATGGGTGGTGGAAGGGTGCAATTAACTGAATATTTTTAAAACTATTAACTAAGAAAAAGTTTACTTATATACTTTGACTTCTTGTTTACCTTTTAAATTGTCTGTGAGTCCATCAGAAAGGTTAACATTTCATTATAATGACCGAATGTTGTAAGAATCAAAAAGATTGTATTAGAATTTTTTTTTTTAGTTGTTTAACCTGGAGTAGCACACTAAACTGAAAGCTTTTTTACAGGTGTGACCTGGGAGCACAGGGAGGTTAAGTTACTTGCTCAGGGTCACACAGTATGTAAGTGGAAATGGCGGGATTCAAACCCAGGTCTGATCTGCTGGATGTCACCAGATTTGCAGCCCAGAGCCTTAAATCACTGCGCTATACTGCCTCCAATGTTCTATAGATTTTAATCTTATGCATCTGAGGATCTACAAATCTACTGTGATACAACTTACATTCTTCACTTAATAATATGGTAGAGCCCCTTTTTCTAATGTCAGACTGAATATTCGTAATTTTCTAAACCATGTGCAGTTTACCTTGTTTTATTCATGTAGTTTAATAAAGCAAGACATATGTGTCCAGTGTCCTGTGTTCTTGTAATTTAGTGCCAGTAGCTTGTTATCCTGTATAAAAATAATAAAATATCTGATCAGTTTTCTGGATTCTTATTATCTCCCTCTGATTTAATGAAACCTTACTGCTTACACTGATTTGGTAAAACTCCTTTGTTCATCTCATACATAACCAATGCTGCCATTCTACAAGTATTCCAAATTATTCTTCAAACTAGTCTTATGAAGGAGGCAGCACACATTTCACGTACCAAGTAATGTCAGGCATTGTCTGTCAGACATGATGCCAGATGTCCAAACTCACACCACACACTGGATGTGAATACATATGTGCGAAGTTGGCAAACCTTGCTTCACAAATTAATTCAAGAAGTTTTCCAAATGCATGAAGTACTGACTTCATGAGGTTTCTGGCAAATGAAGTTGCACTTTTTCAGGTGAAGTAATGAACATTTACTGGCAAAGTTGTAACTTCACAAAATAACATAGTTTCCTTGGGTACCCTTATAGTTAGTGTTTTGGAAATCAATGCTTAGGGTTTGACAACACTCCAACACAGTTTAAGTTAACAAAAAGTCAACCAAACACCAAGTTCATGTTCAAAACAAAGTTCCTTAGTTTATTGTGGTAATCATTTCAGGTTCGGACCATGACGAGAGAACCCCCCAACATTAGATCATGGTCCACCTGTATTGTCAAAAAGAGATATACTGTATACTATTTTAAGATTCAAATATTTATTTGCACTCAGCATATACTGAAGTGCAAGGTATTTACTTTACATTTATGCATATTTCAAAGGTCAGTTCATTGAAGTGCAACTGCATGCTATGTACAAATGGTAACTGGTGCTTAATTTACATAAATCTTCAGAAACCTTTTTTAGTTTGTTTTTTCATCATGTAGTGCTGTTAATAGCAGTCCTAGAAACTGTGCAGAAGTAAAAAATCTTTTGAACTATTTTTTATATGGTCACAGAAAAACCTTCCATTTGGACCATTCTTTACCCTCTGTACCATTGCACCCTTTTTAATTACTTATGTACATATTTAAGTGCAAACAAAATATATTATAGCCATTAAAAGCCATTTCCATAAGCAAGACATATGCCAAACCTTGCCATGACTTTCAACAATGTTATTAACAGTGCCATCAGCATATTTTATATAAAATCTTCACTGACTAAATTTTTGTCTTTTCAAATGCCTGCCCATATTATTGGTGTTTTTTTTTGTTTTGTTTTGTTTTTATCTATTGGTTGGACCTGCAGATATCACAATCATCAACTTTATAGATTCAACATTATGCACAGTGTATTCCAAACCAAATTGCCTTTTCTTGCTGAACACCAAGTGGTTTGCAACTTATGTTTTAACATTTTCTCTATGGCTACTTGCCTACATATGCTAAACAGGACAGAGCAATGCTTATTTAGTTAGGAATGTCCACAGAATTAAAAGTTATTACAAACTATGGAGTTTTCCAGTAGCATGTGCAAATGGTTTTTCAACTTTCAAGGTCCTGGCATGCTCTGTCAGTCTTTCAGAGATTTATTTATCCCATATTGCATCTAGAGTGTCCCATTTCTATAGTGTCATTCATTGGGGCATGTCTAGTGGACACTTGGGGGGCAGGTTCCCATGGTGGCATCTCAGGGACCACCCACACCTAAACCCAGTGAGCACTCAATTGCCAAGCAGTGCTAAGTGAGGCCTGTTGAGAGAAACATGCAGGTTCTCATGTCTACACTCTTAGGCAAATTTCTTGTGCTAAGCTATGTCAGGCATTATCTGTCAGTCATGATGTCAGATGTCACACCAGATATGAAGGTATAGAAGTGCACAACTAGCAAAGTTTGCCAAATTCATGAAGAACTGACTTCATAAAGTTTTTGGCAGATGAAGTTGCACTTTTTCAGGTGAAGTCATGCAAATTCTTTGGTAAAGTTCTAAAGTCTTTTCCTGACTTCACCTGAAAAAGTTCCATTTACCCAGGAAAATTCAACGGAAAGTGGAAAACTGGTGAGGAGGCAATTCACAAAGTTCTCACAAATGCAAATTTTGCAGCTTTGATGGAACATCACAGGCAAAATAAAACTTCACAGCATCTATAAATGCAAGTGATGTGGGTTGATGCTCATTCCCCATGACAATAGAGGGAAACATCTAGTAATTGATATTGGCACTGTGACACAAAGATGTGTCAGTGGAAGCCTTCACAAGGCAGGACTCCCATATTTTTGCATCCCAAATGATAAACTAGTAGTCTTTGTTATGCTTTAACACTTGCACTGCCAAGTTACTGTAAAGCCCAAGTTATACTAGTGTTCTAATAATATTTTTTTAAGAAAAGACTTGATATCCATAATGGAACAGATTATAAAAGTTTGTGAATTTAAGTCCCTTTTAATTCAAATCTCAATGATTAAAGTAACTCAACTATAGGACACCAGGGGAGGAGGTCACAGAGGAAAGGCTTGGAAAAGAGCAACAGTAAGGGATAAAGTCAAAAGACTTTGTCAATGATAAAAAAGAGGGCTGTGGATAGGGTACTGATAACCAACTGGTTGAAAAATAAAAATAAATGGGGACTATTGGAAATCACATAAAATCAATCCAGTGTATTCCATAATTTACCCCATGTTTCTTTTTTTAATTAAATATACTTCATTAATTTTTAAAGAAAAAAGATTAGCAATACACATCACATAACCCAAAAATTGCAAAAATGAAAACTATTATAATCATATCAACAAATCACAAGCCCCCCACACCCCCAGAGCATGGCTGAATAAAAAAAGTGAGAAAGGATGGGAGCTCACAGACAACATAAAAGAGAGGAAGTGGTTCAAGAGATAGACAAACAAAAGGGAAAGAGACCAGAGTTTAGATTCAAAATGAAGCTACTCCCACTTAGGGTCTCACAGAAGCCAAAAGCAAGGCATAGAGGGATTACTGTTTTGAAACTACTCTGCCCTATGCTGATGAAAAGCAGTGTGTTTCTGGGCCAGCAAAGATTGCAAGATCTCCTAATGCCATTCCCTATAAGTAGGTACAGCATCATCCAACTAATGGCATAGGATTATGAGCTTAGTTGTAATAGAAAAAATGGGCCTTATGGGTCTTCTGATGACCAAATAGACTAGGAGGATAAGATCAACTAAACAAATGCCACATATAAAAAAAAATTTCAAGTCCTAAAAAGGGGTCCAAAGAGCTCATAATGCTATTCCAGAAGGGAATGACTTTAGCACAATCCCACAATATATGCTTAAGAGGACCTTCAGTGAGACCTCAGTGGGAGCATATGGGAGAGATGATTCTACCCATTTAGCACAGCTTTTGAGGCATATAATGCAAACTGTGTAGAAAAAAGAAGCTGGATCAAAAAATAGTGGTCCTGTTTTACATATTTATTCAAATTTCGCCATGTGATCTGCCACATCAGAGAATCAGCTTGAAGATCAAAGGCCTGCAGCCATAAATAACATAACCCTAGAGACCTCCTGGGTTTCTTGTTTGGAAAAATTCATAAAGCTTGGACACAGAATGAGGCTGCACCACTAAAGATATAAAGGATTGAACACTCAAAGACTCAGGGAGAACACCATGGGCCTGGACTAAGATAAGAAGCAATAGCCCAAGTCAGCTGAAGATATTTAAAACAATGAAACTGGGGTAGGGAAAATCATTTATGAAAAATATCAAGAGAGAAAAATGTGCCTTCTTCTAGAAGAGAAGCAATGGTAGAGTCAGAAAACTGCAGACAAAAAGTAAAAGATATTAGACGGTGAGCAATTTGGATGTTAGGATTGCCCAAAACTGGTTGGGTAAGGGCCCTTGACCAGTTCATACCTTGGTGAGTACATAACTGCCAAAGGGCTTTAAGGGACCAAAAAAGTGGTGTCACTTTGAGTAGAGGGGAAAACAGGATGGCTTCAGATATAGTAAACTCTTAAGCTGCAAGCCACACACCCATGTTTCTTATTTAAAGTATTCAATCTGTCGATCCAATTGGCTTATAGACCTGAAGCCCGATTCCCAAAGCTCCTGGCATGGTGCAAGGGACTTGCACCAAAAGGAATAGCACAAAGTGCCTCTTTGCCCAAAAGATGCACCAGGAGAGATTCTCAAATGCAGCCTGCATTAACTGCAGGATGTGTACACAAAACAGGGACTGTACCATCTATGCAGCACAAAACAGGCTGCAGCATGGCACTAGGGGGCTTGCAGCAAATGCAAGGCTGCTAAAGCCCCTAAATCGGGATTCTCAAAACTCTCCCAGAGGGCAAATTTCTAAGTACTGTTAGACCACCAACGGCTGGTCTAAGGGTGCTTAGAAATTTGCCCTCTGGGAGAGTTGAGCAATTTGCAGCAATGTGCCGTGGTCTCCACCCCAGCCCCTATCCCCTTTTCATGAAAATAAGTCCCTTGTGATCTTATAGACACCCCAAGATCTGATCCCCCGTTATGAAAAATTAAAACATCCCTGGTGGTCTAGTAGATCCCCACCCTGATATGCCATGCATTACAATATTAACAAAATAATTTCCTGGTGGTCTAGCAGACCCCCTGCCCCTCACTAGAGCTGTCAATCAATGAGTGCATATTATATACAGTATGTACTCCTCCTTGACAGCTCAGTCAGTGGCTGGATGTGGGTGGTGTGAGGAGGGCTGTGCCAGTAGTCAGCTCTGTTTTGGAATGGGTGGGAAGAAGAGTGGTGGGTACTACTTGCCAGAGTGGGGGGGGGTGGGGTCCACTAGACCACCAGGGATATAGATCTGTATATTATATGGGCACATCAGGGATTGAGAGGGGGTCCACTAGACCACAGGGAATGATTTTGTTACTATTGCAATGTATGTTCATATTGGGGTGGGGGTTAACTAGACCACCAGGGAATGTTTAATTTAATTTATTATTACAGGGGCATATTGTGGCTGGGGGGTTCTGCTATACCACCAAGAAATGTTTTCATTTAATATTTTAATATATTGGCATATCAGGGCTGGGGGAGGGTGCTGCTTGACCACCAGGGATTGATGCTTGATTATATTATTACAGGGGCAAATGGGGGAATCTGCTAGACCATCAGGGACTGGTGCATCGCCACCACGCAGCTTGAAGGATACCATCCAGATGCATTGTGTTTGGGGCACTGCCGTGGTTGCCACAAGCTGCTGGACTTTGCCACTGGGACCCTACCCAATAGAAAATCGGGCACCGGGTCCCTGGTACACTGGCACTCGGCTCAAGTCACCTTTGACGCAGCTTGTGCCAAGTTCTGAGAATCAGGCCCCCTGATGTATGGCTAGAAATCTCATGCTAACTATCTGATAAGAGTGGTCAACAAATTGCTTGGCCAGAGGAGAATGTAGGTCACCTTTCTTAATCAAGCTCTTCTAGCTTTTTTAACTATCATAAGTATAAAAGCCCAAAAATGCATTTTATACAGTAAATGACATGATATAAATTACAAGATAAAAATGGTTTATCTGAAATATTCCATTTTTACTGGTGTTCCTAAATTCTTAAGCCTTAATACAGCTGGATCAGTCAGCACAGTATGTACAACTAAAGAAGCCTTGTGGTTTTAACCCTTGGACTGACAACACAGAACATATTGGAATTATGGACATATATATGATATATCAATCTGTAGCACAGAAAGGGTTAAACGTAGCCCATTTTGTGATGTGGCAGGGTTCAGATTTGTGTATGCTTTAGTTTATCATGACTTTTGCTTGATTTTGCGCTGTGACCCAAGGTCTCTTTGACAAGACGTTCCTGCCTACATCAGTTGATTTTAATGTTTTTCATTGTTTTGCATGTTTTTGTGATTCTAATGGTACAGAAGTTAAATGTGTACAGAAAATCACAGGTGGGGTTGTGAGGCAGGCTGGTACAGTTTGGGAAGGTACACCACAGGTGGGTGAGTTAGTGGCTGCACTGTTGGAGATGCAGTGCAGGAAGATATACAATTTGCAAGGGCTGTGCAGATGACATATTTCTGGAAGGCACATAGCCAGTGGTGGAAATGCATGTGGTATGAGGTGTTCAGATAAATCACAGATGAGGACTGAAGGTGGGTTGCACAGTGCAGTCGGGTATAAATCTAGTTAGTGGCTCTGCACAAGTCAACTGAGTACAAGTAACTCTTGTTTTCCTAGGAGTAGCAAATTTTAATTGAAAATAGTGTAGTGGTTGACTTCACTAACTTTCCTATAAATATTTGTAGCAGATGCACTTTGCCTAGTTTTTTACATCAAAGAGTTTATTTATTAAGGATGTCCTACAATTCACTGTCTCTGCTAGGTCCACTGCTGGCCCCATTATTACCCAGAAGAGAATGCTGCATCCCACTGATTGAACTGTGCTTTGCAGTGTCCCTGGTGTTCAGACCGGAGGGGGGGGGGGGCTCATTGTTGAACTGACACTATCTACCATGTGTACCTACTTCTT
Source organism: Neoceratodus forsteri (assembly GCA_016271365.2). NCBI lineage: Eukaryota > Metazoa > Chordata > Ceratodontiformes > Ceratodontidae > Neoceratodus > Neoceratodus forsteri. The sequence continues at coordinate 201,572,791 of CM057451.1, read as the reverse complement.
ATTTGTGCACTTTGTTGTGGTAGTATGCCAGCTATGATGTAGCTGTTTGAGCAGTGGTGGTAGTGGTGCGATGGTCAGGAAGTGGACTGACTCAGTGAGAAGGAGTGAAAAGTAACTGATGATGTAGTTCTCTCTGGTTTGTGCCAGTGTTTGCTGGTCTGGAGCCAATACCTGCCAGTACTCAGCAATCAGCACAGAGTTTTATAAAGGCTTCCACTGTTGGCCCCACCTCCTCCTGTCTGTGGCAGACTGTCTCCACGCGGGTGCTGCCACACCAACCAGTGGCATGCTTATCAGTATGGTATAAACATCATGATGAATTGCACATCAAGTACATGTAGCACATGTATAGGTGCTACAGTAGGAAATATTCCATTTTGTGCTTGTGTGTGTGAAGCTATGCTGAGTGATCATAAGCAACCCAAGTCTTGGCTATCTTGATTCCTGTGATGGCTGATTCCTGCCATACTCTTGTCCTTGCCCCCATCTCTGAGTCCCTCATGGACACTGATATTAGAAAAGTTAGTCTTTCGGTCACCTTATCCAAAAGCAAGTTAAACTGCAGTAACTGTGAGCACAACCTCCTGACTTAAGGTTACCAGTGGCAGGTCATGTTCCACTGTAGAAGTACTAGCATCAAAAGCAGATTTTTATTTAGTGTCAGCAAATGTTTGAAGCAGGTCCTGGACTCATAAGACTCAACTAGAACTGCACAACAGAATGTAGAACTCCAATGGTGGATTTTATGTAGAATGGAAATTCCACTTCTGAAATGCTTTTTTTGGAATTTATTTGTTAGTGCTGCAGGTTTCAAAAAAACATTTATTTTTAAACTGGGGAATAATATTCTGCAAATTTTGTAGTCCTTGAAACTTTACTGTGCAGTCTGCAGGATACCAATCCTTTGCTTACATAAGCTGCAGAAAACAATTCCTAGGTTAACATTCTGCTTCCAGAATGTAAAAAGTCTGCTTCTGATTGAATTTTGCAGAATTAGACTGGCTATCTAAAATTCCGTGGTGTTTCAAAGAAACCAGAATCTGAAAAGCCTGCACAGCTCTACACCCAAACTCCACTGAGACAGAGTTCCACAGAGTGAGGGCAGAGACTCCAAACATTTGATCCCCAGTGAACATCCATTGTTAAGGTGGCATCCTCAGAATCCCACAACCATGGCCCTCAGGTCCCTGGTTGGTGTATAGGGACTCAGAAGACCACTCAGATTCGGGGGTGGGGCAGTTTGTGCAGGCCCTTCCAAGTTCTTAACAAAAGTTTTTAATCATAGCAACACCTAACTGGCAGAAAACACAAGGCCAAGAGCAAGGAAGTAGTGTGATTACTCCGAAACTTTGCTGCAGTGTTCTTGACTAGCTGTAAATGATGCAATTGATCATAAAATAAGCCCCTATAAAGTGCACTGCAGCAGTGGAGCCAAGGGGAGAAGGCCCGAACCAGAGAACAGAGATCTCTGGTATCAAAAAGGTGGCACAGTCTGCTGACATTTCCAACATAATGAAAGTAGCCCCTGATTACAAAAGACACTAGCGGTAGAAGTGTCAACTATTTGTCGAGAACTACTCACAGACTGAGATCCTGCCCCACTGACAACCAGTTGGAGGCCATCCAAGTTCTGAGTTCTCCAATACTGTTCTAGAATTTATGATATCCTGTAATGAAAAACCAAAAAGACAGGTACAGCACTGTGTATCATCTGCATAACAATGAGGCTCCATACTGTACTGTCTTATGATCTTACCTTGAGAAAGCATATACACTGCAAACAGTGGAGGTGACAGGCAGTCTGCAAAAACCCCCAGTAATTACCAGAAAGAACTGAGCTCTACTGACTGCAATATAGCACTGAGGAATGCACCAAAACCATTCAAGAGTAACCCTGGAAAATCCCCAGAGCCCCTCAAGCCCCAACAATTCTGTCTGATCTATGGAGTCCAAAGCAGATGACAAGTCAAGGACAATCAAGAGATCAAGATCTAGAGACTGGCTGAGAGAAGAACAGACAAACATATGCTACTCTGGACCTTAAGTGCTACTGTTCAAGTCTGGGCTACCTGCCCATAGCTATAAATACAAAAGAAAAAGAACAGCACACAAAGGGCTACTAGTAATAAATATGATGTACATATCGCCTTGCTCCACAAATTATGCGCAAAAGTATATAGTGCTCAGACTGCTCATTGCATGAACTGTCAGACTTGGTCCATGTTGTGGCCAGTCTCAGCCCAATGCATATTTGTTTGTGATTTGTGAAGCATTACAGGTACAACTTCCATTTGTTTCTAATAGCTGTGTGTAAAATGTTCATTTTTCTTGAGCATGCTTCACTGTCTGCCTGAGGCCTTGACTGACACCTGCTTTGACATCAGTGACAAGACTGAGATCAAAAACTGTGTTCTGCCACTGCACATTGCCAGTGGCATTGTGTCCTGTCTTCCTGTAGCTCAACTGTCTTTCAAGTAAGACTCTGTAGTATTCTCTAAGTATATGAAAGTCTTTGGCATCAAAACTCACGCAGCCACTAGCAAGCCAGCTTGGCTCGCCAGCAAATGCTCAAAGATGCTGTCTATGGCCAACAGGTCATGAAATAAAGTGATTGTGTATGTAGTCATATAAGTGCTGTGTGGGCCTAAGCCAAGTCAGATCGAGACAATGTGCACAACTGTAGGCAGGTGACAGGCCATCCAGGTAAAATGTTGGAGTGGCAAACTCAGAGGGCAGCAAAGCAACAGCCATTATGCAGATAGGCTGAGATACAGGGTGATGCTCAGTGTACTCTGAGTTGGTCTTCATAGAAACATAGAAACATAGACTTTGACGGCAGATAAGGACCACTTGGCCCACCTAGTCTGCCCATTTCCCTACCTAGAGGATGAGCTGCAGATTCTATTTAACCAACAGCCTATTTCTTCCTACCCCTCGCAAAAATTGCCTTATGGCTGCCTCATGCATTCTTGAATTCTCCCACAGTTTTAGACCCCACAACCTCCTCAGGAACACTATTCCATGCATCCACCACCCTCCCTGTGAAAAAATACTTCCTCACATTGCCCCTGAGCCATCCACCCTCTATCTTTAAATTGTGTCCCCTTGTTCTTACACATCTCTTTTTCTGAAAGTTGCTACCTTCTTGGACTTTGTTGATTCCACTGAGGTAAACATTTATATCATGTCCCCCCTCTCCTTCCTTTCCTCAAGGGTATACTTATTAAGCTCCTTTAGTCTCTCCTCATATGGCTTCTCTTGCAGACCCTGTACCATTTTAGTTGCCCTCCTCTGAACTGCCTTCATCCTGTCTATGTCCTTGCAGAGATGGAGTCTCCAGAACTGGATGCAGTACTCCAGATGGGGTCTCACCAACTGTCTGTACAGGGGGATAACAACTTCCTGTTTTCTGCTGCTGATGCCTCTCCCTATACATCCCAGTATCCCCCCAGCCCTCTCTACCTCCTTCTCACATTGCTTGCCAAACTTAAGGTCATCTGATAAGATTACCCCCAGGCCCCTTTCCAATTTTGTTGTTAATACCTCCCCTCCATTGTGTAATCTCCCCCTGGGTTTTTGTTTCCCAGGTGCATTATTTTATACTTCTTTGCATTGAATCCAAACTGTCATCCTTCTGATCATTCCTCCAACCTTGCCAAGTCCCTTCTCATTTTTTCCACGCCTCCTTGTGTATCAACCCTGTTGCAGATCTTTGTGTCATCTGCAAAGAGGCATACTTTTCCTTCCAGTCACTCTGCAATGTCGCTTATAAAGACATAAAAAATGTCTGGACCCAGTACTGAACCATGCAGTACCCCACTAGCAACCCCTCTTTCTTCAGAGTGGACTCCATTTACAATTACTTTATGTGTCCTGTTGTCCAGCCAATGTTTTACCCAGGCTATCACCCTGGGACCCACTCCCAGGCTGGCTAATCTGACTATTAATCTTTTGTGTGGGACTGTGTCAAATGCCTTGCTAAAGTCTAGGTAGGCCATGTCCATAGCCATTCCCTGGTCTACCACTCTAGTCACCCAGTCAAAGAAATCAATTAGATTCATCTGACATGACCTCCCCGCTGTGAACCCATGCTGCCTTGGGTCCTGTGCCTCACTGACCTCTAGGTATGCAACAATTCTTTCCTTCCGAAGTGATTCCATCACTTTCCCTACCACAGAGGTCAAACTGACAGGTCTGTAGTTTCCTGCCTCTGTCTTGGTCCCACTTTTGAGAAGGGGGAATGGCATCTGCCTTCCTCCAGCCCTCAAGTGCCACACCATCCTCCCATGATTTTTTAAAAAGGGTAGTCAGTGGTGTCACTAGTTCTCTGCTTAATTCTTTTAGAATTCTGGGGTGAATTCCATCTGGCCCCATTGCTTTGTCCACCTTCAGTTTTTAGAGTTCTTTCAGAACCCTTTCTCCTGTGAAAGGACTAGTATCGACCCCTCAACCAGAGTTCTTCTGTTAATTGGATTAGGCACCTCCCCCACCTCCTTTTTTGTGAATACTGAACAGAAGTATTCATTCAGTATCCCTGCTTTTTTTTTGTTCCTCTCTGCCCACCCACTGTCCATTCTATGTACCCTCACTATCCCTCCCTTTGTCTGTCTATGATCCCTGATATACCTATAAAAGGTTTTATCCCTCTTCTTAACCGAGTTAGTTATCTATTCCTCAGTTTGGGCCTTTGCTATTCTGACTACCCTCCCTGCTTCCTTCTGTCTTAACTGGTACAGTTCTCTGTCCTGCTCCTTCTGTGTTTCCTTATACTTCCTAAATGCTATCGTTTTCTCCCTAACCTTCACTGCCACCTCTTTTGAGAACCATAGTGGCTTTTTCTTTAATTTTGATTTGTTTATTTGCTTCACACAAAGGCTTGTTGCCTCTGTGATACCAGTTTTGATATTTTTTCCCATTGTTGCTCCACCCTTCCTTTTAGCCTGTTTGCTAGTGCTTTTCTAAGGCACTCTCCCATCTTGCCAAAGTCAGCCCTCCTGAAGTCCAGAACCCTCACTTTTGTATGGCTTCACTCTGTAGCTGAGTTTATCATGAACCACACTGTTTGGTGGTCACTTGTTCCCAATGGCTACCCACTTCTAGATCTGAGATCCTCTCACTGTCCCAATTTGAGAGTATGAGGTCTAAGATTGCTCCCTCATGAATAGGTTCCAAAACTAGCTGTCTGAGGCATGCCACCTGAAGGGCATCGAGAATGGCCCTGCTTTTGGATGTGGCTGCAGTAAAGGTGCTCCAGTTGACATCTGGCATATTAATCAACAGTATCTCCCCTTTCTCTGCCATCCTAAGTATGCCTTCTATCATATCCTTGTCCATTCCCTCCCCCTGACTTGGGGGTCTGTATACAACTCCTGTAAGGATTGTGGTGCCATTTTCAGTCTCTAAGGTGACCCACAGTGCCTCCTATCCTCCCTGTTTTCTCATTTGTTCAGTTGCTTTTATCCCTTCCCTTACATAGAGAGCTACTCTGTCCCCTCTTCTCCCCTTCCTGTCTCTCCTGTAGGTTGTGCCCCCTGGTATGTTAACATTCCAGTCATGATTCTCTGTGTACCATGTTTCTGTGACTGCTACAATAGTCAGGCATCCCTCTTCCATCAAGGCCACCAGTTCAGGTAGCTTGTTGCCCAGACTATGGGCATTGGTACTCATTACTCTTCATTTCTTGAAGGCCTTACCCCTTTTTGCCCCATCCCTGTCCATATTGCATCCTTATTCAAGTCCTCAGCATTCCTGCAAGGCTGCAAACAGATTAAGCTGGAGCTGGGTCTGAGGGTGTTTATTTTAATTAATTTCTAACTACAGTATAATAGATGGGGATGACAGCAGAGGGCTGTGAGTATGAGAGAGAGAGAGAGAGTGAGAGAGAGGTCACTGAAGTGAAATGCAAAAGATTAATAGTAAGCATACAGAGATAAATCATGGTAGCTGTGGGATGAGGATAGATACAGCTTTGAAGGATTTAATTAGGTACATTATATGACATTGTCACAGTGGCTGACTCCATAATTGGTTTCACAGTTTAGTAACCACTATGGGAGTGGTGTAATGATGCCCCTGGGTAAGCTTCATATAAAACTAAACATTAATTCTGGTGTGTGTGTGTGTGTGTGTGTATATACATCTCATGGCAGCCACAGAGCTAAATGATCAGCTGATCCTGAACTTGACCTTGATTTTATGTAGTAGCACACTGTACATTGTACCATATAAAACCCACACACACACACAGCCCTCTGCCCTCATCCCAATGTGCATAAGGATGGACAGGCACAATAGTGTTGTTTCCAGTGGCTGGGGGGCGCTTGATTCCATATAGGACCATAAACACTGCATCCCAAAGCGCTCCAGGAAAGGGAGGGGAGGTAATGTTGCTGCCAGAGGCTGGAGAGTGGGGTGATGATGGTCTCAGTTTTATATAGCACCATACATACAATATATTAAAGCATTCCCACAGAGGAAGGTGAGAGGAAGATGCTGCTAGTTGCTTGTGAGGGGGATGAGAAAGTAGGGTTTATTCAGTAACTTACAATACAGGCAGATTCTCTTCTACAACTTTTGCAGTCCTGGATAGGGAGAAGTAAGACTGTTCTTACCAGTGAAGGGTGGCACATTTTTTTGTTTGTTTTTTTCATTTCTGTTAATGCTCCAATTCTCTTGTCTTCGTGAATCCCTCCACGCACCATGGCACTTTGATCCGGGGGTACCAATGCCATACCAGGACACCATCTGCTCCATGTAGAATCAGATTACACCCCTCCCAAGGGGGTCATCATTTTATCAGAAAGTGCGTTCCTGGCAGGCAGAGGCTTGCCCTGAAAGTACCAATGTCTTTTATCTGCAGGGAGACTAGGGCTGTTTACTATTGTTTTTCCCCTGTCCCATGGGACTCCAAATACGCAGACATCAAGGGACTGTGTGCATGCTGAGCGTGGCATGCCCCAACATCAGCAAAGCCCCACCATCTCCTTAGCCTTCCAGCTACACTGCCACCTATGGTCACCCAGGTGGCAGTATTGCAGTACAGGATGTAATCCTTCCTCCCTCAAGGAGCAGAATGCTCTGTGGAATGCTCGATCCTTCTCTCTCCCAGCTGCCTCCCAACCACTTGGGCTTGTTCCTGAACCCTGGTCACAGAGGAGGTGAGGACTAGTCAACTACTGTACAGATGGGCCAGAAGTTCATGTTTTTTTACAGCACCTTTCATAGAAGTCATACCAGCTATACAACATCACTGTGCTATCACAAGACCATCTCTTTTCTTTTTGTTCCTTACACAGCCTATATATTTCTGTCCCTTTTGTGTCTGTACCTGACGAAAGACTGTTTATTAGTTCAAAACATAGTGTCTCTAAATAAAATTCTGGACCAAAACAAATACAGGGAGATCAAAGGTGTCTGGACAGACTGGTCTTCAACCCTATCAAGCTGGAATCATTTCTCAGTTGGAGACAGAGTTTGTTCCAGGTGTCTGGTGCTTCAATTGCACAGGCCTTTCTACCAAACTCATGCTTCATCCTGGGAATTGAGGTAAATGTCACTACTGAATGGAGTGACTAGGCACTGCTTGAATGTGTGAGGTTGGCTAGGAGACACAGGAGCTATTCTTTGTGCACAGTTATGGTTTATAACTGTGACATCTTTAAAGCCAGGAATCTGAAATTCAGCATGCTAATCATCTTGGTAAGAAAAGGGACTGCAGAAGCTGTGAATCTAGTAAAAAACTGTGGTACAGGTTTAAGGTTAAAAGGGTTCAATAAAGAAAATTTCACCAATTTCATGACAGTTTGGTCCACAATAAGTTAAAAGTGGAAAAGATTTGAAATCTGGCAGTTGAGGTTCATTGCAAAGAAGAGCAAAGTAATGCACTTATGTATACAGAATCCACATACATAGAAATAAAAAAAGTCAAGCACTCACCACCTCTAATTTTCACGGACACCTGGGTCAGTTAAAACACATTTTATTGAAGAAAGGACATGCAGACATACTGTAACCTACCCGATGCATTTTGGATCATAAGATCCTTTATCAAAGGCTGGTTAAAAAATATACAAATCACCTCTTAAGTATCACAAAAGTACTGACATCACACTGATGTGTATCTTAATTTCAAATTGATAGGTCATAGTAAAAATTATAACATTAAAACATATGTATTGTATTTATATTATCATTCTCTACATACTGTATTTATTGTATTATGGTGTATTTTAAATGTTTAGGTGCATCTTGAAATTCACTTTGGAGCCGATGGATTAGGTATCTTATTATGACCTATCAATTTGAAATTAAGATACATGTCTGTGTGATGTCAGCACTTTTGTGATACTTAACAGGTAATTTGTACATTTTTTACCCAGCCTTTGATAAAGGATCTTACAATCTGAAACGCATCTCGCAGGTTATGTCTGTGAGTCCTTTCTTCAATAAAATATGTTTAACTAAACCTGGTATCTGTGATAATTAGAGGTGGTGAGTGATCAACTCTTTTTGTTTCTAAGTTCTAATGTTTGCTTGGAGCACCACCATCCCAGTGTGGGATACTACTCTTCTACAGAATCCACATACAGAATACTGGATGGGAGGAGTTAGACTGGCCTGGTCAACAGAGGACAGAGATCTGGAGGTTATTATCAATGACTTCCTCGTGCAAACAAGTCAGTGCAATAAAGTATACAGCAAGGTAGTAAGGATGCTGAGTTGTACAGGGAGGAGTTTTGACAGTAGAAGTGTGGTGATTCCACCACTGTACTGTACATATCTCTGGTGAGACCTCATCAAGAGTACAGTACCAAGTTCTGGATTCCTCACCTGAAGGAGCACATTGACAGACTATAGTTAGTGCAGCAAAGGGCCACCAAGATGGTCAAGGGCTAGCAGGACAGATCTTGTGAGGTATGGCTGGAGGCATTAAACATGTATTGCTGAAAGCCAAGTGGGAGTGATGGGGCATGATTGAAACATATAAGTTTCTCAGAGGCATAAACAAGTTCTACTTCACTGTATGGGTGGTGGAGCCATGGAAGAGACTGCCAGTCGAAGTAGCTAGGGAAGCTACACTTAAAAGGTTGAACACAGTTGGGATGGGGCAAGTGGACTCATAATCCCCACGGGAGGTAGCAAGGTTTTGATGGGGTGGGGTTTGGTGTGGGGGATACAACCCACCAGTGCAGTAGGTTGGTGGGGTGATGTAGTATAGTAAGGACAGTCACAGCTGGCCCTGTGGCGCTGTGGGTTGAGACGCTGGATGCCACACCTCACGCCACACAGGCAACACTTGATCAGGAAAGACTGCAGGCCACTTGAGGTTGGAAGGGGTGGAGAAGGATAGAGCATCCCAAGGACTGTTCTCCTTCTCCAGGGAGAAGGGATGCCAACAGTCAGCAAATGCTTGACCCCTAGCGGAGTTTGGGGGGCAGCTCGCCAGTGCTGAAGATGTGGGTGGGGGATGGAGCAGATGCCTGGAGGAGCACGCACAGGAGCATGCTCTCTGCCACCACTGACATCATTGCACACTCCATTCTCAGAGGGAAGGGGAAAAAGGGAAAAATAAGGGAGTCCTCTGCTGCAGAAGGATGATGATTTTCCCCCACAGTGCTGCCCAGGATGACACCTCCCCAAAAACTGGATCCAGTCTGGTGGGTCGAGAGGTCTCCCCAACCCCTACCACAAAGGGTAAGTAGTGGGGGTTAAGAGGAGGGGGTCTGTTACCCAGTGCTCAGCGCTGGGGGGGTGCATCAGAGGCAACCCAGCAGAGGACCCCAGGGAGAAAAAGCACCAAAAAAAAGTAAGGACAGTCATGATGAACCTTCGGTATCCTTTTGCCATCAAATTCTGTTTCTATGTAACCTGAAACTTTGAGGTTTCAAAGATCTTTTTAAGCTAGCGTCTATTGCAGTTTTTTTTATTTATTTAATTTTGTAATATCATATGTACTATGTTTAATATAAAACTAATAGGCATGTGGGGTGCATTGTTTTTATTACACTGTAATGTGAGGCAAGGAATTGTGCAATATCATTAATGTACTGTCCCTGCCCACCACAATGAAACAAAGCGGTTCCCTTCCCACCCCCCTTCTATAAGTACACTCCATATTTCCCACCCATGTATTATGCCAATAAATCAGTGTTCCCCTACTTTTAAGTGAGGAAAGCAGCTTAACCCATACATATTCTCCTGCTTCCCCAATTAGACAGCCATACTAATAAATTAATTTCCTTTCCCCATTTTTTTGCTGCCCATACTTTCACGGGTCCCCTAACTGAGCACCAAATGATGAACTAATTTCCCTTTTCTCTGCTCTGTTGCTGTCCATACCATCTCTTCACTCCCCTACCTTCCCACAGAGCCCCAAAAAAGTGAAAAACTAAATTACAAATTACACTTTCAACCCCTTTCTATTCACATCAAGATATGGTCAATTACAATAACAGATTTGTGTATCATATGGCGCCAGCAACAGAGATGAGAGAGGAGCTGTGCTTGGCACCATTGAGGATGGAGTGGTGTGGAAGGGTACAATAGAAGTGAAGGGGAATCTTAGAACATCACAAAGTGTCTTTTACTATAGAGGATGAGTAATATTTTAGCTCCACTTCTTAGACGACAATCTCCAGTCTTGACAAACTATGTTTTGTACTTAACCCCTTACTCCTATTATGATCATGGCATAAAGCAGGTGCTAAGTTTAAATTTTCTGACAAGCTCTTCAGTTTAGCAGAAGCATTATAGCATGTGATGATGGCAACATGTGTTTTGAGATTTAGCCTGGGTTCTTAGAGGGCCCAAGAGGGGGAAGAGGACTGAGCATCCCAGAGGATGCTCTCTTACTACTGGGGGAGTTGCTACCTGGATGACTATGGGTGAAAGTGCAGTAGAGATAGAGTAAGGAGGGGTCACCATTTGGGTTTACAATTGGAACACAAAAATGCATATTCGAACTCAAGCTCCATGAGTGCTGACTGTGACATAGACAGCCAGCTCTGAGTGGTGTACTATTTTTTATTTCTTTAAAATAGCAGAAATGTAGCCAGCCCGGTGGCGCTGAGGGATGAGGCACTGGACGCCACACCTCGCACCACGCCGGCAACCTGGGTTCGGGAACGGACTCGGGTCGCCAGGGGTTGGCAGGGGAGAAGGAGGATTGAGCATCCCAATGGATGCTCTCCTCCCTCAGGGGGGGAACGCCAACCCTGAAAATGCCAGTGGGAGCACTGGCACTGAGGGGGCTGGGCTCTGTTCATGGAGTCCAGGGGGACGTTGGAAGGAACTTAGAGAGATGTGCGATGCATCGTTGCCTCTCTGGACGCTGCGTCCTTGTGCTGATGTCCCAGGGGCGGGCCATGGGAGACAAAAATGGAAAAACCCTTCAGTGCCCCTAGATGAAGATGGCTCCATCTAATAGGGACCACCGATCCCCAGGACAGACCTCGCTGTGCAGGAGAGGAGGAAAAGAGGCACTCTAGGGGCAGATCCGGGGTCCAAAAAGGAACTGAGCGGTCTGAAGGGGGGCAAGGCAGGGAAGGAGGATAAATAAAGAAAAAAAAATAGGAGAAATGTGGTATTGAATTTGTTTTCTGGAAATGCCAGTGCACTTGGAATGACCTCACTCACCCCCAGGTTTCAGTTCTAACAGGACAGGATATGCTGATCAGCAGATCTCTATGATTAGATTAACTCCTAAGAGTTTGCATTTTATAGCCTTAGTTAGGATGTGGGTTATTTGTAGCTAAGCCCAGAAATATCCATTTTACAGCATTGGAAGAAAACTCAAGTTCTTAGACAGGTGTGTGAAGTGTAAATGTTCCTTCATGTCCTGGAGGGAGGAAACTCATCCTGGGATCAAAGAGGGGTCATCTGAAATTGAGTTATGCTAAGGTCGCAGAATTAATACTTTGAAATTACATCCTGTGGTTGTATAGAAATATATGTTTTTAGATATTTTGACAGAGGAGGAGCTGGATAACCTCATCAAAAAGGGATTGGCAAATACAGCTTGTAAAGATTATTCTGTTTCACTACAGGGACACTTTTAGCTGACACTAACCAAGAAAACATCTGAGCACTGTAAGCAGATTATTTAGAAAGAGAGTTAAACCTAAATACTGTAAGTAGGAATTACACTGTTTTAAACCTTGTTTTAAGGATATGTATGTTTTTGTGATAAGAGTTCTGTATATTACTGTTTACTATTTTACCTTTTGTTTAGTTAAGATATATTTTAAAAATAGAAACTGCCTGATGTGCATTGAAACATTTATTTGGTTTTAAGTGAAGTTAGATAGTTTTAAAGCTGACACGGTGCATGAGTTTATGGGTGTACCAAACTGGGAAACAGTTTAAGAGTTTCTCTGGGTCTTACATAGAGCTCAAAAATGGTTCTTTTTGTAATACCTGGTTTGGTGCCCATAGGCAAAGATATCTGGCCCCCTGAAGACAGAATTATCTGAGCCTGACAATTGGGTCTGCTAGCAAGAGGTTAACAAGTTTGAATCCCTCCAGAACTTGGCACTAAGGTGACTTGAATCCACAAAACAGACAAGAGGACTACCTTGTTCTGCTCACTGTTCACAAGACTATGCTCAGAGGTTGGCACTTTGGGAGTAGAGGGCTGACCTGCTGAGTGAATCTGTGACACTGACATCCTAGGAGCTGGGAACAGATAAACAGAATAAATCCTGGTTGAGGCAGGATGATGCAGGCTCCATGAGTAAGTCACAGACTCTCCACTGTGGCACCTGTCCACCACAGTCTGGTTGAGAAGTTCTTTAGTATCCTGAGGCAGCACTGATGAGTATAAACTGCACAGTGAGGGCCAACCCACAGGAGCCTAAAGTGGACAAGGATATATCCCAGAGAAGGCAGATGGTGAGACTACATAAAGCAGTCAAAAAGTGGCAGGTTGATGAGAAAGGTGGCTTAACAGAAAATTAAAAAAATAAAATTCTCTTAACGTTCCCCCATATTATAGCTGCCATACATGATCTCTTCATGCCCCAGTATATCCCTGATTCAAAATCCTAGTTATCCAGTGCATGGTTAAACCATGATCAGTAACCATTATCATTCACAGTTTGTCCATGGATTTAACCATGGTTATCACTGGACAACCATTCATGTTAAATGGCCTATGGACACAAATTTGAGGACCATGGTCAATATACTTTGGGTATTTTCAACTTGAACATTGTCATCCGTGGTTGTTATTTTCAGATGTTTCTTGCATCATATCTCACTTTTCTAAATTGCTCAGGCAATTTCCTTTTTTTAGCAACCTTTTTATTCTGTTATGAATACATATTATCCACACATGATTTTTAAATAGCTTTCATTTACTCACTCATTGCTGCTGATGTCACTCTTCCTAATGGAGTCTCTCCTCACTCATACCCATTAGAAAGACTTGATTGCAATTGATATCACCATAAATTTAACTCTTTTAAGATATGATGAGTTCTCGTATAAATTTTTCTCTGCTCAAGTAATGCATTTCATTGAGTAAACCCCTTTTCTGCATTTCATTGAATAAACCCATTTTCATCCTAAATATGCAAAGATATGTCATTATTGTGACTTTTATGTTGCTTGCACGCATGTGCAAGAAACATAGTGCCATCAACGGAGATTTCGGAGGTGTGTCACCTCCTCCTCCAACTCAGTCAGTGTGTTGGCAGGCGCGGCCCCTGTAAGCCAATGCATTCTGGAGCTGTCTATGACAAGCTCCAAAATGCAGTGGCATACAGTTGAAAGGGGGAGCTACACTTCAGTGAGCACCGATAAGATATCGGCTGCTCACGCGCAGCTCCCCCCACACAGACACCCACGCAGGTGTGCGCGCTCCTGCTCCCCGCATGCACTGTATAGCCGATGGGGTGCCCAATCCCCGTCGGCTGAGCTGCATCCCCCCCCAGTAGTAAGTGCCACGCTGGGAGCCTACCCCAGCATGGCAAGCGGTTCTTTGGCCGACGGGGGTGCCTAATCCCCCGTCAGCTGAACGCCCCCCATCCTTGTACCACGCTGGGAGCCCACCCCAGTGTGGCAACAAATGCCATGGCCGATGGGGGTGCCCAATCCTCCGTTGGCTGAACGTACCACCAACGTCCTTGTGCCATGCTGGGAGCCCACCCCAGCATGGCAAACATCCCACGACGTCTTTTTTTTTAAAAAAAAACCTGTAAAACAAAAACTGTCCTGCGGTGTGTCTCCCAACCCCCCCACAACCTGCACCCACCCACTGCGCACCCAGCCTCCCCACACCCCCCCTCACCCCATACTTACCTCCAGACCTCGGGCGCGAACCTGTGGACCGGGAACACGCCTGCACTCTTCAAAGCCGACCACCAACTGAGGAAATGCCGGTAAGCTGTATAATGGGCTAGATGGGGGTTTCAACTTTATTGCATATCTCAGGCATTTTTGGGAATTTTGCACAAATTTTCAACATGGGGTTTTGGGACCCCTTCCATGAATGATGTCACTGTCATGGCGTTATTCGGGCGAAGGCGATTTCACAGTCATCGCGCAAAATCACTCTTCGGGCCTGAATAATGCCATGACAGTGACATCATTCATGAGAAGGGGTCCCAAAAACCCCATGTTGAAAATTTGGTGCCAAAATTCCAAAAAATGACTGTTTTATGAGTGTGCATTGAGCAGTTCCTATGCAGGCTCGTAAGTTCATGACATTTCAATATTTTCACTCCAGATTTTCAACATTGCCATTTTACCACACCTTCTTATGAGTAGTACAGCTGTCATTTTTCACATCTCACCCAAAATGTGTTTCCACCCATGTAGCACACAATGGCACAGTCAGTGTGCGAAATCAATGTACAGGACAAATTAAGAAAATCACAGTGACACTGTTCATGAGCAGAGGTCTTAAAATGGCTATGTTGAAAATTTGGTGAAAAAATTCCTATAAATGACTGTTTTACCAGCGTGCATTGCGCACTTCCTACGCAAGCTCGTAAGGTCACGAATTTTCAATATTTACACTCCAGATTTCCAATATTGCCATTTTGCCACACCTTCTAATAAATAGTATAGCTGTCATTTTTCACATCTCACCCAAAACGTGTTTCTGCCCATGTAGTGCACAATGGCGCAGTCGGTGTGCGAAATCAATGTACAGGATAAATTAAGAAAATCACAGTGACACTGTTCATGAGCAAAGGTCTTAAAATGACTATGTTGAAAATTTGGTGAAAAAATTCTCCAAAAGATTACTGTTTTACGAGCGTGCGTTGTACAGTTCCTACACACGCTCGTAAGTTCGCGAATTTTCAATATTTTCACTCCAGATTTTCAACATTGCCATTTTACCACACCTTCTTATGAGTATTATAGCTGTCATTTTTCACATCTCACCCAAAACGTGTTTCCGCCCATGTATCGCACAATGGCGCAGTCAGTGTGCGAAATCAATGTACGGGACAAATTAAGAAAATCACAGTGACACTGTTCATGAGCAGAGGTCTTAAAATGGCTATGTTGAAAATTTGGTGAAAAAATTCCCTTCAGATGTTCTGCAATATTACTAATGAAGACATTGAACAGAACTGGCCCTAGGACCGATCCCTGCAGCATCCCACTGGTCGCCCCCTCTCTCTAAACTGCATACCATTTACCACCACTCTCTGCCTCCTGTCTGTTAGCCAGTTTCTAACCCAGTTTACCACCCTTTCCCCCATGTCCAGCCTACCCAGCTAGTTTATCAGCCTCCTATATGGGATGGTGTCAAAGGCTTTGCTGAAATCAAGGTAAGCGTTGTCCACTGCCCCACCCTGATTCACTTTCTTTGTCACCCAGTCAAATAAATCAACCAGATTTATCTGACATGATGTCCCCACTGTGAATCCATCTTGTCTATGGTCCTGGGTTCCGATGGCATCTAGATGCACCACTATCCTTTCTTTAAGCAATGTCTCCATGATCTTCCCCACTACTGAGGTGAGGCTGAATGGCCTATTGTTCCCTGCCTCCTCCTTGCTGCCGGACTTGTGTAGAGGGACCACATGTACCCTCTTCCAATTCACTCATGTTGAATGACTCAGTGAACATGGCTGCCAGAGGTACTGCTATCTCCCTTCGCAGTTCTGTTAATATCCTTGGCCGTATGCCATCTGGTTCCATCGCTTTGTCTACCTTCAATTTAGTGAGCTCCTGCAGGACTCTTTTGCCTTTGAATGGACTATTGTCCACCTCTTCACCCCTTGGCAACCGCTGTACTGCTGTGGCCCTTGCCCCTCCCACTCTTCTGTGAATACTGAATGGAAAGACACAGTGGATGTCATGGGAGGAAGGCATGAAACTGTCACTTCCAAATACCTAAACAGCACATACAAGCAAGCAACATTCGGCACTGACAAATGCTTGTTTATATAAGTTTAAAGTATTACTTTCTGCATCCTGTTATGCAAATAATTCATTCAAATTTAGTTGTTTTTCCATGCTGTTATTACCATGGACAAACATGGATGAACCATCACTGACTATGGTACAGTATGTCAAGAACACTTGGAAGGCCCATTGGAAAGGGACATTGTACACGGAGAACATGCTCGATGAAGTCTGTCATAAATTTGTCCAAGAACAGTAGACTAATGGAATCAAAGCATTTACTAATTTACTTGCTATATTGAAAAACTACAAGATAGATTTTAGGACTAAAGCTACAACTTCAACATATTTGAGAAAGTGTGTATTTTTACTTTGAAAAATTAAAAAAAATGATTAGCTAGGTAGATATCACTTACAGCTACAATAAGTGTTATGTGGAATGTGGAATTCTGCCTGCTGAATTAATAAGTAATGACCTTTTTGCAGGTGTAATTTCCACTGGAATTTTGCTGTTTGGCTGTGAAATTCCACCTGCTGTCATCTGCAGAATGATATTCCATGAAAAGGCATTGCACCGCATTAAATCATTCTGCAACCATTTCTGTGGAAAACATTGAGATATGCAGAATTGAATTCTGCAGAAATGTTGAGGGAAACCAATTCTGAATTTTCCTGCCACGGAATTCCGGTGTTCTGCTTTAGACTAAATTTGGCAGAATTTCAGCAGAATTTTAAAAATTCTGTGAAATTCCATTCCACTGGAATTTGAAAATTCTGTACACCACTAGCTACAATACCAGATAGCTTATTTTAGTGTAAATCTTCCTGACTAAATTGTCTTCAGGGCTCAGCCTCTCATGCCACATAATGTTGCATACTAACATATTAAGATGCTAGTGCAGTAGGCCTAAAGGTCTATAGAGTCTGCTCAAAAATCAGCACCCAGTCAGGAAACCATTAATGCCCCCCCCCGGGTTCCCCCTTCATTCCCCCAGCCTTATCCCCAATGGAGTTGCACCTTCAGTACTGGCATTCTTCAGCTTTATCTTACCCTTAAACCTGTCCCAGCATCTCTTGAATCCCTCCACTGTATCAACAGCCACCAGTTCTGCAGGCAGTGCATTCCATGAGTCCACCACCCTCTCAGTGAAGAAATGCCTCCTAGTCTCCCCCTTAGCTTCCCACCAACCAGCCTCATGGAGTGCCCCCTAGTGGCCCCTTCCTCCCTCAGCTGGAATACTCCATCTAGGTTGACCCTGATTACCCCATTTAGGTATTTAAAGACCACGATCATATCACCTCTGTCCCTTCTCTCCACCAGGGAGTACAAATTTAACTTCTTCAGCATCTCTTCATAGGATCTCTCCCCCAGACCTTGTATCATCCTGGTCACCCTCCTCTGGACCCGCTTCCAGAGTGCAAGTCCTTTTTCAAGTATGGGTGCCAAAACTGCATGCAATACTCAAGGTGTGGTCTAACCAGCCAGTTGTACAGAGGGAGAAGCACCTCCCATCTCCTCGAGGTTATCCCCCTGACAATGCACCTGAGCATATTATTTGCTTTAGCTGCAGCCCTCCTAACACAGCTCAGAGTTATTCATTTTGGCATCCACGACCACCACAAGGTCCCATCACCCCCAAGGCCTGCAGTTTCTCCCCACCCAAAAAGTACTCATGGCCAGGGTTCCTAAGCCCGAAGTGGAGAACCCTATATTTCTTGACATTAATCCTCAATTTCCAAGTGTATGACCACCCCTTAAGAGTCTCCAGGTCCCCCTGTAGGGCTCTTCTACCCTCCTCCCCGTCCACCACAGCCCCCAGCTTCAAGTCATCAGCAAAGAGGCTCATCTCACTCCTGATACCATCCCTGATATCTCAGATGTAAGCAAAAAACAGGAGTGGGCACAAAACAAATCCTTGTGGGACCCCACTGATAATCCTCCTAAGAGATGATACATCCCCCTTGACCACCACCCTCTGAAAATGCCCAGTTAGCCAATTCCCTATCCACCTCATCATCCTTCCCCCAACCCCATTCCCCCCAGCTTGTCCAGCAACCCTGAGTGCGGCACTGATTCAAATGCCTTGCTGAAGTCCAGAAATAGCACATGCACTGACCTTCCCTGGCCCCGTGCCTTTGTCACCCACTCATAGAACTTCACAAGGTTAGACTGACATGATCGTCCCTGAAGGAAGCCATGTTGGTGGTCATCTAGATGGCCCTGTGTCTCCAGAAACACCTTCAGCCTCTCTTTCAAGATGGTCTCCATCATTTTGCCCACTGCCAATGTCAGAATGACAGACCTGTAATTACCCAGCTCCTCCCATGAGCCACTTTCATGGATAGGAACAACATGAGCCATTCTCCAATCCTTAGGCACCCAACCCATCTGAAGGGAGGAGTTAAAAACGTCTGCCAGAAGTGCATCAAGGATATTCACCATTTCCTTCAGCACCCTGAGATGAAGATCATCCAGACCAGGTGCCTTATCCGTTTTCAGGAACTTAAGGTCCTCCCCCACCCTACCAATCAAAATTTCAACCTCAGAGAGCTCTTCTCCTTCCCCATTTCTAGACTTCCCCTCGTATGGCGTTGGCCCCCATCATTCCTTGTGAAGACTGAGGCAAAGTGTTCATTAAGTACCTCTGCATGCTCTCTGGCCTCCTCAGCCCACCCAGTCCCTCAATTAGTCTGCTAATCTACCTCATCACTTTCCTCCTTTCCTTGATATACCTAAAGAACTTTTTTTCCCCATTGCTGATCCCCTGTGCCAATCTCTGCTTCATCCTCACCTTGGCTGCTGTCACCGTGATGGTTACCTGATTGGACATCCTATTGTCTGCATCCCCTTGCAAGCACTTATGCTTCCTATAAGCAGCTTTTTTCCCCCTCACCACCATGTTTCTGATCAAACTCTGAATAATGTTGTCCAGGGGGTTGTTCTACACAAAGCACAAATTTGATTCCATATGCTTTGCGCAGAGACTAGAAATGCTACCACTCTACAATTCCAGGTTGAGCTGTGATCATTACATGATTCAGGGGTTGAGCCTAGAACATAAAATTGTCAAAGAGAAATATATCAAGGCATGGGAGAAGGTCTTGTCTGAAATGTAAGTGTGGAAAGACCATGGAATTTGAAATACATGACCAGAATTAAAAAAATTGGTGGTGTTATCAATTGGTCTAATATCTAACACCATTGTTTACTGTTACTGAAATATCAATCTTAATGTTGTATTTGATATGCTATAACAAGGTAGAAAAGGAAGGCAGTATAGCACAGTGGTTTAAGGCTCTGAGCTGCAAATCTGGAGACCTGGGTTTGAATCCCACTTCCCCCACTTGCATACTGTGTGACCCTGAGCAAGTCACTTAACTTCCCTGTGCTCCCAGGTTGCACCTGTAAAAAAGCATTCAGCTTAGTGTGCCACTCCTTGTTAAACAATAATAAAAAAAAAAGAATAGCAATCTTTTAACAGGTTATGCAGGCTTAAAATTTCAATGCAGTAATAACCTAACAATTTCAAGAACCCAGGGTAATAAAGAGAATTCTCAAAAGCAATTACAAAATGAAGTTGAGAGGATGCTTAATGAGATGAAACTTTAGAAATGTAACAAATTAATTATTGCAGGTCATGATAGCTATAATGTGTACTGAAGGGCGTATCTTACTGAATTAGAATGTTCTGTCAGGTATGACATCTGAAAGGTAACAATTGTAATTCACTGTTGCCACTGTAATATACCCATGGGACCCTGGTACTGCTTTGAACGGATATTGCACCCCACCCTGAAGCAATCTAACTCAAAGCTGATAACTCTAAAAGATGGGGACAAAGAGGGCAGAGCCCCCAAATGTGGGGTTCTGGAGCAAAGCCCCCCAGAAAAAAAGACAGTTAACTTGATGGATTTATGCTGACCCCAACTTGCGGTTGACATAAATCTGTAGCTGTGATGTCAGTCGACATAATTTATGTCGACCCGGTGTCATGGATCCATTCTTTCATGTTGTTTGGTTAAGAAGACCACAAAGCAATGCTGAGCAGTTCTGTCAGCCTCTATCAGCTTGAGAGAATGTTCTTATTCAGTGAGAGTCTCCACTCAGTACACTTGTATAAACATATTGTAATAACTGGTTACAGTATTTTGTTTATAACCGTGAACACTTCCCAGCATTTCCAATGCACGTCTCGTGCTCACTCAGCTGCATGGTTTGTGTTCACTCAGCCACATGGCAATCCCCAAAACTGAACAGAACCACAGTTAAAAAAATTAAAAACTGCTGTGTCAGTCTCTTTTTTTTTGTCTATCAACTCACTCCAGCAAGCCACCAGCTACACATTCAGTGACTTCAAATCTGTAAACCATCAAATCATGAATATTTCCCCCTGATGTACTCTAACTTGTTAACTTTGTTCATTGCCGTGACCCCTGCAGCCCTCCAGGAGATCCTGTATTTATTTAATCTCTCGTTCCCTTGCTTTTCAGTTTGCCACTGCATGGAACCAAGAGCATTGGAATCTTCCCCCCAACAATGGCCAGCTCATTGCTGCTTCCTGCTTCATTAGGTATGGGATTTCTGCAATGTATCGGAGGCACTGTTTGCCCACCACCACTTTGGGATGGCTGCCCCACTCGTTCACCCTCCCACCCTTCATTGTCACTTCCTTTATGGCCTGTTCATGTCTTGTAGCTGGCATGTGACCTACCACTGCATTAATACTAACTCGTCATAACTCCATTAGCAGGTTGTTTTTTAATCATAGAATGCTTTTTCTTCCTCCTCTGTGGAGCGGTAATGGCGAGTCATCCAGCAGCTGGCACCCACACCCCCGGACCAGATCTGGCCAGTGACATGCTCTCCCCTACAGGCTGGCAAGAAGACAGAATCCTCTCCTCCTATGGGGACCTGAAGCTCAGATGCCCGGGGAGCACACCTCTCATGTATGGGGCCACAGGGCATGGTTGTCAGCCACCACAATCACACCACAATTTTGTGCCATTATCTCCCTTAGGAGCCAGATGTGCAATAACATCAGCGCACATCTGTGTGGATGCCCACCATGCTCCACCCTTTGATTGTGCATATAAACTGTAGTGCATCTGGCCTCCGCCAGTTGCCGCTGCAGAGTGATGCAGTTCTCCCACCCACTCCAGAGGAAGGAGAGCAGCAGTCATGGGATGCTCAATCCTCCCTCTCCCCTGCTAGCCCCTGGCAGCCTGAGTCCATTCCCAAACCTGGCTCATCAGTGTGGAGCGAGGTGTGACATTTGGCACCTCAACCCTCAGCGCCACTGGGCATGCTTCATTAGCAGGTTTTTACTGTTGGACCACTAGAGGTCCCTGTTGCCTCCTATCCACTCCCTCAACTCATAACATAATTACTGTATTCTGTGGCATTCTTCCCTTTTCCAGCTCCTCCACCACTTTTGGCTAGGACCTGCCTCCCAACAAACATCCCCTTATTCTTGTCTCTCCTTTCCTGCACCTGGAATTTGAACCTTCAGCCAATGTTGCATGACCGATCTGGAAGATGGCAGCTCTTACCACTAAACCATCCCCTAGTGACAGTTGGGTCTGCCTGTTTGTCCTACTAATTTTTCTGCTATCCTCTCCCCCACCTGCTGCTCATAATCTTCCCCCACTGTCCTGCTTTTTCTCCACCTGCCCCTCCTACTGCTCTACCCTAATTTCTCCCCACCTGCTGCTCACTATCTCCATATCCTACCACTGCTCTCCCTCTTCCCTCTGCTCTGGCCTGGTTTACACACGAGGTGGCACTACACTCACCTTCCCTTGTCTATGCACTATTTCACCACTTCTAAACATCTCTTTCCTTAATTATATTTACATCCCTATTTTTCTCCCCCCACCATGATGTCCATATATTCTGCTTTGTATCTCTATTTCTCTATTCTTCTCTGTCTCTGCCTCTCTTTCAATGTTGCTGTATCCATCCTGGCCTTGGAGCAAACTGCTTAAAAGCATGCCCATTCAACCCTCTGCCCATCACACTTAATGCCCAGCAGTGAATGTAGCCTGCTCCTCTCATGCTCATCTGCTACCCTGGCTTTCATCAGTTCCCATGACTGGCACTATCTCTTCCTGCACCTTTGTTCTCTCTCCTTCTGGGTCCCAGCTTCCTCTGCCCATCTCCCATCCAAGTTCTACTCCATCTGACTTCTCCTCTCTGGGGACATTGAATGTAACCCAGGCCCTGCTCCTATTCCCCCCTCAAACACTTCTCTTGCTCACAAATCCCATTACGGGACATCAAGCATGACCTAAAAATTGTTAATCTAAATGTGAAAAGCATTCTCCCCAAAATGGCTGAGTTGAAAGCCTGGGTCTCCCTGTATAAACCCGAGTTACTTGGTATCTCTGAGACCTGGCTGAAAAGCTCTACTTCCAATCACTGCTACTCCTTAACTGGCTATTCTCTCCTTTGTCATGATTGGTCTACCTCTCACCATAGTGAAGGTGTACTCCTGTACTACAGGAGCCATTACTCTGTCACTCTTCTCTGCCAGTCCAGTAAGGACCTTCCTGCTGAGTGGCTTGCAGCTGAGCTAACAGTAGCTACCAATATGAAGTTACTCACTGGCTGTTGCTATAATCCATCGAGATCTGGTGTTTCTGGGCTTGTGGCTCTCCCTCAGCATCCTTACCCCTTTATCCCTCTAAAGAGATATCATTCTAGTAGGAGATTTTAACATTAACGGGGTTAAACTTACTAACTCCCTCTCTGAATGCAACTCCATTACTCAACAACATATCCTGTCTCAGCTAATTACTACCAATACACGTCTCAACAATTGGTCTAACAAACATACAACCCTGGACTGGATCCTGACAACTTGAGCTGACAAAGTAGACCATGCTGGCAATCTGCCTGACACCATTAGTGACCACTCCCCATCTATTGTGTCTGGTGCACTAACCACCCCCCCAGTTCCCGCCCACCTTTCTGTCTTTCCGTTACTTTCTCTGACTATGACTTAGGTGGCCAGATGACCTCAGACTCCTTGACTGGACTGGCCTCTATAATTCCTTCAATGCTGACCTATCACTTGGCATCTTTGTTACAGCCCTCTCATCCATCCAAGATAAGCACCTCCCATTTACTACTCATAGAGTGCAAGAAGGTGACACTCAGTGGCTCTCATTGGACTGCCTCAAGCTGATGAAAGGAGTGTGACAGTTTGAGGGCTGCCTTTAAAGCCACCCCATCCCCTACCCTCTGGAATGACTATCAGCACCTACAAAATCACTGCAAATACTGCATTAAAACTAGTAAGTAGGCTTACTTCCAATCACTACAATCCAAACACCTAGGTAACCCTAAGCAGTTCTGGTCCACCATTAATGCCTTGCTCTCTCCCTCTTCAAGGCAGTCTCCTTCCCCTCTAAATACACAACAAGGCCCCCTGACTGACCCTGCTGAAACTGAAGATGCCCTTAATATCTACTTCTCCAACCTTGGTAACTACCTTGCTAAACTCCCCCCTCCACCACCTTGCCCTCCCCTTACCCACCACTTCCAGCAGCCCCCCTTTCTATTTTATGACCATACCCCCCTGGTACTCTCTATGGTGTTTAGGGGAAGAGTGCAGGATTATGTGACACTGGTGCAAAGTCATAAATGCTTTGATGTCTGTCTGAGAGAGGATACTACTTGTAGATGAAAGGAAATTTACAGACTTGATTGTGGAAGTCACATGGGGAAAGGAGTTTCTGTTGATGTAACCTTAATTATCTTACCTTCTAATATGATAAAATATCCTGGGTGTATGATTTTTCATAAACAGAGGAGGAGCTAGGTGACCTCATGCAAAGTGGTGGGCAAAGCCAGCTCTTTAAATAGAATTCTCTTTTCCTTCAGATTCTTTGATCTACACTCTGACAAAGAAATATCTTTGAGCACTTTAAGCAAGTATACAGGTATGGAGAGACAACATCTAAGTAGTGTAGTAGAAATTGCACTGTTAAAACCTTGTTCTTTTAAAAGATTTGTATAATTTGTGATGTATGGTTCTGTATTTTATGTTTTACATATTTTTTTTAATCAATTTTAGTAAAACTCTATTTTTAGAGCCTACTTGGTCTATCTTTGAATTTCTTCCATTAACAAGTGGAATATATATGGTTAAAGCAGACACTGTGCATAAGCCTGAATAGTGATGCCAAACTGGAAAAGGTAAGATTAATTTGAGGTATTTATTAGAGTTTTTAAGGGTTCATTTCTGTACACCTGCTTAGGTGCCCATAGGCAAAGATATCTGGCCCCCCGAAGACAGAATTATCTGAGCCTGTGCATTGGGTACACTAGCAAGAGGTTACAGTTTGAATCCCTCCAGAACTGAGACCAAAGGTTGATTTGAACCCACAAAACAGACAGGAGGGTTACCCCGTTTCTGTTAACTGTTCACAAGACTACACTCAGAGGTTGGCACTTCAGGAGTAGAGGGCTGACCTGCTGAGAGGGTCTGTGACACTCTCAAGTTCCTCCTCAGCCTACCATCTAGACGGAGTGCTGATAGTGACAGACTATCCCCCCATTTCTTAAAATGTGTGGTCCAAGGCATTACCTATTCACTCACCTTCATATTTAACCTTTATCTTACTATGGTCTTTGTCCCCATTGCCAGGAAGTAGACCAGAATTGTCCCTATCCACAAATCAGGTGACCCTAGCCTTATGGACAAGTACCATCCCATCTCGATACTGCCTCACCTTGGAAAACTCCTAGAAAAGGTAGTAAACCTCCAAACCACCGAGCATATCTTGAAATGTAATCTCCTTTGCCACAGCAACACAGCTTCAGAAAGGGGCATAGCAGTACAACAGCACATACCCTCTTCAATGACCATGTTCTAAGGAGGATGGATGATGAGAAGTTAACTGGAGCAGTGTTCGTAGGTCTGTCCAAGGGTTTTGACTATGTCAATCACAACATGCTGATAGTGAAACTTGCCACCTTTGGTTTCTTCCCTGCTTCTACAGGCTTGCTCACTAGCTACCTTTCTGGTAGAACCCAAATGGCTTGTCTTGGTGATGCCTCCTTCCCCCTTTTATCTGTTGCAGTGGGTGTCCAACAAGGTTCTGTTCTTGGGCCCCTCCTTAATTCCCTCTTCATTAACTCTCTACCATCAGAGGGGCTCACCTGTAAAACACTCCTTTATGAGAACAATCTAATACTATTCCAGACTGACACATCCCCCATCTCACTTTCTAACACCCTCGCCATTGATTTTTGTAAGGCCCATTGCTGGTTTTCCAACAACAACAAACTTCTGGTCAATGCTACCAAAATGTAGGCCATTCTGTTTGGTTCCAAACCAAAAACCTCTGCCCTTGCCCACTCTGGCTGCTCCCTCTCTCTCTCTGTCCCTTCCCCAGATGGTTCCCTACTTGATACTGTTCCTAACTTCAGCTATCAGGGGGTCATCCTGGACCCATCCTTTACTTACACCAAACACATAGCCTCACTAATCAAGTGCATAATCCAAAAGATTGGGCTTTGCTATCACCTCATTTATCACCTCACTCCTCAATCCCACCTAGCCATTGCATGTGACAGCCTACTCCCTTACCTTGGCTGCAAACCTAAACTGGCTGAACATTACCTATATTCGAATATGCCATTTTGCCTTCCATGCCCTTCTCAGTACCCGCCACCATTCACTCTTCCAGTCCCAAAACTGGCTCCCCCACAGGCATGACACTCCTATCTCCTGGCCCAGACAGCTTGGGATGCCTTACATAATCCATCCTATTCACCATTATCTATTCTTATCCAGCCCAGAACCTTCAGGTGCAATCTGCATCAGTCATCCCTCCTCCAACTTGAACACCCTAACATTGCCACCGAAATTGGCCAAAGAGCATTTTCAGCAGCCAGACCCTCACTTTGCAATGACCTCCCCCTCTTTGTTCCCCTGACCCTCCTCTCAACCTAAATACACTGATAAGAGCTCTTTTCCTGTCCTCCTCAGTTTGCATCTGTCCTTTGGCAGCTACCCCTGTTGTTCCTCCTACACAACCCCCCACCTCCTCCTCCTCCCATTAGAGTTCACCCCAGTGACCTGAGTACAGATCCTTCCAACTGCTTTTCTCCTTTGGCTAACTGATGAATACCTACCAGAACACAATCCTTCTTAAGCTATGTATTAGACCTGAGGTTTGCCATTCAGCCATTGTTTATCTCAAAATTGCTGCCTGTGTTAACACATTTGCCCTGCACTGTTAGGAACCATTCCATTTCCCACCTTATTAGATCCCCCTGGTGCTGTCTATTGTATTTCCCCCTCAATATTGTATTATCTGCTGATTTGTTGTTCTGCTTATTATGATCCCTGTCTGAATTTTTTTTTTTTGTTTGTACGGAATGTTGTTTTCTATCTCTGTGTGTGCCAGTACCTGGCCAGAGCCATGCCTGAAAAAGGTTTTCAGATTAGTGCAGTAGAGATGTTGTGAAATATAATTTCACTGGTGAAACTGACATGAAATTGTCTATTTCACTATACAAAATGTTTTGCGAAATGGTAAAATTTCGGCAGCAATTTCACCCTCAGCAAATGGGCATCTGGTGTCTAGTGGTTCCCCCAGCTGCTTACTGGCCCAAACGTAGAACAAAATGTTATCTCTCCCTGTTGTCCAGTGGTCCCCCCCTCCACCAGGCTGATCCTGCCAAAATCAGTTAGCACCCAAGTTACCTCATGCTCCTTTGAAAAAAACCGTCCCCACTCCTGGTGTCCAGTGGACCCCCACCCTTCCACCCTCTGATCATTCACACTGTGTTCCTCCCGCTCCCCCAGTACCCTAATCGGAACACTGGCACAGCCCTCCATTAACTTTCAAGATGTGTAAAGCATCCACTCATGCATTGAAATGCTCAGTCAGGCTGCCGGTCATAGAGGTGAGTGGAGGGCTATGCTTGTCACCCGATCAGTGTACTGGGTAGGAGCGGGGTGGGCGCTGTGTGACTGTACAGAGTGTGGGGGTCCACTAAACTCCAGGGAGTGGGGATTTGATTTTTTTTTTTTGCAAGGAGGACATGAGAGTAACTGGGAGAGCTTTATTCAATTTCAGCTGGTGATCAGCCAGGGAGCAGGGGGGAATCACTAGACACCAGGAAGAAATAACATTTTTTCCTACATTTGGGCCAG
The DNA here is from genome assembly GCA_016271365.2 of Neoceratodus forsteri. NCBI lineage: Eukaryota > Metazoa > Chordata > Ceratodontiformes > Ceratodontidae > Neoceratodus > Neoceratodus forsteri. The sequence goes on along the minus strand of CM057451.1, from coordinate 201,545,258 downwards.
TGAGTGACCACTAGACACCAGGAAGTCTTAAGTGACCAAACTTATGAAATTTCACCCTTGGGGGGTGAAATTGTGTCCACAAGTAGCAAATGTCACTGGTTTGTTGGTGAAATTTCACTCACACAAGGGGTGAAATGTCATATTTCGCACTGTGAAATATTTCACAAAATGCCCAAATTTCGTGAAATATTTCATGGAGTAAATTTTTCCGGTTCCGCACAACACTACAGTGCATCAACCCAGTTAACAAATGAATAAATAAATAAATAATGTGACATGTATTCCTCTGTCTCTGTTTACCAGAGAAACTGTGGTGACCTCCGAATTCCATTCTTCTGCTTGCAAAATAAAAACTGGAAAACATACAGTTTTTAAATTAAGCCTTGTCATCTACCAGTTTTTTTTTTATTTCTAATGCAGTAGATGGCAAAAAAAACCAGTACCTAGTAATTACATACATCAACACATGGGGAGGACTACAAGACATGAATTTTTTGCATACCCTCAGTGTGGAGTGCTTTGACAAACCCATTGGGCATCACCCTCTGGGATTATTTAGCATTCCACACCCTATGTGAGCATACAATTATCATTATACATGCCTCATTTATTATTCTATTTACTGTATACAATAATTCACTTGCATTGGCTAGAGAAATTTACAATATGTGTTTCATTTGCTTATTTTTTTGTTTTTAAACTGAGTGAAATGCTCCTACTCCCACTGCGAAGTGAGATGCACCCCTTTAATGTTCACCCATTAGAAGACCACTGTACTGTATGCAGGATGTGAGCATTAGTAGTTCTGATTGCTTATTGACTGCAATCACATGAGGGATTTATAAAGAAAAGTACCATGAGCACATTAAAAATGAAGAAAGTATATTATAGTATATAGTGATTTCTATCTGAGTATTCTCATCCCCATTTGTATTTCTCTGTCAAATTCATTTGAAATCTAAAGAGTAACAAAATAACTCATTCTGTGCAGTAGTTAAGTGTACTCCAAACAGAAAGGTATAGCATTTGAGACCTATAGATTAGGCACATTAAAAAGCTGTACGAATACTCAAAAACATTTATTATAATAACAATCTCACTGCAAAAGTAAATGTGTTGCCACAGGACACCAACATAAGGAGACCAGTTAAAGCAGTCTGACTCCCCTGTCTTTAGTGAGGTCCCTTCTTTGTTTTCATCTTTTTTGTATTTTTTCTGGCATTGGTCCAAATACTGCATTACCTTTACATTGTAAGTTAGTTAACATATCACTGGAGTCTTGACTGGCCAGCCATAATGTCAGCCAAATGTGGCACCTGGCCCTGTTAAGTGATGTGGAAGCTCTTGCAGACATCTTAAACAAGTCCACCATAGCATCAGCTGCATATTAAATACCCTGGATGGCATAGTCCCATGTAGGTCTATGCTGACTAGCTTTTGGAAGGTCTCTCCAGATTACCTCTAGCCACCTTAATATGGCCTTCTAATGTAATTGGACGCTGTGGATGCCTTGATAATAACTGCCAGCATTTTGCATGTTTTTATAACCATGTCTTTTACCTTTGTATCTGCAGGGTCTTTTAGATCTGTTGAGCCTTTGATGGGGAAGCCATTCCGTGGCTGAATGTGGCAATTTGTGGGTCCACCTGGGGGATGCCCTTTTTCAAAGGACCTCTTTTCCCTGCTTCTAGCTGAGTCAGTGGCATCTCACTCCTCAGCTGGGAGATCCTCCAGGGCCTTGCAAACAGGAAATAAGGCATTAAATGTTTTTCATTTCCAAACTAGTGGATCAAGCTTCTGTTCTGTAGCTGTGGTGGACAACTCAAATTGTAGTGTTTCTTGTACTACTCTTATTAGTTCCAGGATGATGTCATAAAAACACAATTGAGCTGTAAGGCAATCATTGAATAATAGTACTGGTAGGTGTATCCACTTCCCACATGGTGAAAGGTATTGGCGTTGAAAAATCCCATTAGATTCTTGCAGGCCACAAATTATCAACTGAAGTAATGAGAAGCAGTGAGTCTCCAACTAGATATAAGGAAGGAAACTCCCTCCAAGATGGCTGCCAAGATAACAGCAATGCAAATCCACTAGATCCTGCCCCACACAAAATGGCTGCCAGGCACATGATAGGGACAAAGACAAGATGGCCAGTGACATAGCAAAACAAATATCCACCTAAGACAGACCCTTTTTCCTGCATGGACTGCTGAACTCTTGTTAAGAGTTGGGGCAAGAAAAGGGCACTGTTTTTTCATCTACATGGCAACTAAAATGCTATGATGTTTATGGCATCAGTTGCAGATCAGCATGTGTTTCAGGTACAGGGCACTGTCAGGAGTTCAAATTTGTGGCTTATGTAACAGGTCAAAGCATTTGCCAGGGTGTGTTATGACCCTCTCAGATTAGTTGGGAGGATCAGTGCTACAAAGAGGCATCCTGTAATTGCTCAATGTGCCTCCATGGCTTAGAAACATAGAAACATAGAATTTGACGGCAGATAAGGACCGCTTGGCCCACCCAGTCTGCCCATTTCCCTACCTACTGGATAAGCTGCAGATCCTAGTTAACCAGCAGCCTACTTCTTTCTACCCCCACCCCCCAGAATTGCCTTATGACTATCCCATGCATGCTTGAATTCCACCACTGATTTTGACTCCACAACCTCCTCCGGCTTGCTTGGAGGAATGCAGATCAAAGAGCACTGGCATCAAATTGTTGGGCCATGAAAGGTAAAAAGGAGAGAGAATTGTAAATAAGAAATATTTAGTTCTTACCTTAAGCTGAAATAAATTCACATGGCATTGGGGAAAAAATTAAGTGCAACCATCCTTTAAGGATACACAAACAGAAGTTAGAAGCAACACAGAGGAACGGGTGAAGACTGCATCAAATTCCTACTACTTTTTTAAGTTTGTGCATTAACCTATCAGAGAGAGTCTACACTACTCACTGGTTATGACCTATGAATGCTGTAAAAGGTGCAGCTTCATAATACAAAGCAGCTAACTTACAGTCTAGAGGGCAACCAATCAGGGGCTGGACCATAGAGCTACTCTTAAGGCATTAGGTGGGTCAGGGGCATGTGCAGGAATAAGTAGAAAGATCATGAAGGAGGGTTTATAGAGGAAGGAGGTGGAGTGAATAGCAGGGGGGCTAAGTAGACCAGAGCTTAGAGAATCTGAAAGAGAAAGCAGCTTGACCTGCTCAGGATTTTACAAGAGGGAAGGAGGAAAAAGCCAGTGTCTGAGCTGTGGAGTGAGTGCACTCAAGTAGTAGAACATGAGGTGAGGAGTCTAATGTACTGTAACAAGGAAAGCAGCCAAATCAGAATTTGAAGATAAAGGAAGCACATTGAGAGGTGCCTGGCATAAATGGAGTGGAGAAATGAGAAGTAGAGGAAACTGTGGTGCATACTAGGATGACAGCAGAGAGAAAAAGACAAGAAGAAAATAAAAGGGGGGGTCTAGTCTTGCCAGGGTGGATTTAGGAACACCACTGTACATAATGTCACCATAATCAAATATAGGGAGTATTATCTTAGAGACTGTTTCTTTGTGCCGTGGAAGTGAAATGCAATTTTTTTCATGTACAGAGCACAGAGTAAGGCCTGAGCTTCTGGTGGATGGCATCTACTTCCAAATGGAAACGGAAGTGATGATCTAACCAAACCCCCACATATGTAAAGGAGGAGGCATCCTAAATAAATGCACTATCAATTGTATGGGAGGAGGGGAAAGGTGAGAGTTTGGCCAACCTCTGACTGGTGACAAAGGTTATAGAGACCATTTTGTTGAGATTAAGGGGACAGTTTATTATCCCAGAACTAATGCTGAAAAAGTACAACTGGAGCCAGACAACCAGGTCAAGGATAGAGGAACCAGAGGTAAAAAGCACAGAAACACGTGTGTGCAAGGAGCCATGAGGAAAACATGAGCAGATAGGAATAGCAGATGTAGACTGCATGGGACCTGCCTTCAGAGTAAGACTGGGTGGTCAGAGAGCTAAACAATGTTATGCTTGTCTAGGAGAAGGGGATGTGCAACAGTGCTGACAGCTTCAGTCAGGTCAACAAAGACTGCAGAGGTGATCGATCCCTGATCCTTTCTGGTAAGGATGGAGCCAGTAAGTCAGAGAAGAGAGGTGGTGGTGGAGTCTACTTCTTGAAACCAGACTGGAAAAGGGTTCATAAAAAGGAGTACTGAAAGAAGGGAGAGAGTTGCAAGAGAACTAGGTGTTCTTGTAGCATTGACTGGGTTGGAGGAAGAGTGATATAGCAATAGTTCACAGGAATGGAGCGTCACTCTCTAAGGGGAGAACAATGACAGTTTTCTACTTGCAAGTGTCTGGGACAGTGGTGAGGGAGAACGAAAGGCTGAGCATAGATGTGATGGGAAAAGCAATGTCAGAAGCAAACTGGTGCCATAGTTTAGGGTCAAGGCCATTGGGCATTGACCTTTGAGGGGATTTAGAGCTAACAGGGCCTTAAGCAAGGCAGCAGGAATATTGGAAGAGAATGAAAAGGTGTGGGGGTGTGGTGAGAGGGGGCAAGATTGCAGGAAGAAGGAGGAGGAGAAGGAAAGGAAGAAGGGATGATACATGTGCAAGTGGTGAAAAATGATTTGAAGGAAGTGATGACTTTAGTAGGCTCATAGTTGCAGGAGTTATCTACCTTGAGGATAAAGAAGGTGGCTGGTTAGGAGGAGGAATGTGGACTGGATGATATTTCAGAAAATAGAGGAATGGCTAAAATTGTTCCTGAGTATGGATGCAAAGCATTTAGATTTTGCATGCCTGTTGGCTTTGATACCAGTGTTGTTAACGGTCTGGTATTTAACCAAGTCAGCAGGGGAGCCAGAGGCCTTCTGAACCCTGTAAGGTAGGTCCCATGCATGAAGGTTGACAAGCAGTTCAACTGAAATCCAACCAAGGAAGAGTTTCTGGAGGATAATATGTTACTCTACGTGAAGCAGCACGGATCTGTGGGAAGAAGACTTTGTCAGATGAATCTAACAGACTTCTTTAAATGGGTGACAAAGGCTGCTGATAGGAGGCAGGCAATGAATGTACTGTACCTGGACCTTAGTAAGGTATTATATTCGATTCCACTTAGATGTCTAGTTAAGAAACTGGGGAACTTTAGTGTAGCATAGAAATTAACTATCTAGGTTGGGAACAGCTGGGGGGTACATAGAGTTGCGCTCAATGGGGAATTTTCGGACGTGAGGGCAGTTACTAATGTGGTGCCATTGGAGTTAGTCTTTGGATCTCTGTTTTTCAACATCTTTGTTTGTGACGTAGGTGAGGATATTCAGGGTAGGATGTACTTCTTAACAGATGATACAAAAATCTGTGGAAGAGTGGACAGTGAGTAAGGAATAAGGGTTATGATGGATGATTAGGAGAGGTTGGAAAATTGGTCCTTGGTATGGCAGCTGAAGTTCAACATGAAGAAGTGCTAAGTCATGTACACAAGAGCAAGGGATCCAAGAACAGAGTGCAAAATAAGGGGCAAGGGTGAAGTAGATGTAGGAGAGCAGTCTGGAGGTTATTATATTTGATTACCTAAATTCATCTGCTCAGTGTCATTAGACAGCGGGTCAACAGAATGTTGGGATGCGTACTGCAGATGAGTGAATCAGCTGTACAGTGGTGCCTAGTATCAGGTTTCTTCTTGTCAAATAATATCAATAGCTGTACAGTGGTGCCTAGTATCAGGTTTCTTCTTGTCAAATAATATCAATCAGAGTCTCCAGTGAAGAATTGATAAAAATAGAGTGATCACTTGCTACTTGCTTAAATGCTGTTAACTTTCTAATGTATTCAAGCATTATGATTAGTCATCGCCATGGACATCATGACAGTAGTTTCATGAGATTCTGCAACTTTTGAACCTGGCATTACAGGCACCAGGAGGTAATACTGCCTCTGTATAGATCCCTGGTTAAACTCCACATGGAGTACTGTATGCAGTTTTGGAATCTACACCTGAAGAAGGATAGGGATAGAATTTTAATTTGGTCCAGAGGAAGGCCACCAGCATGAGGAAGGGGCAACAGGGGAGATTTATTTATTTACAGTATTTATTGAAGAGTTTCAGCAGGAAAAGCACACTGAGCAATCAAGTTGCTCATCTCCCAGTGTGTCCTGAGGGAGAGGGTAAGAGAGTTACATAGACAAGATACAATAGATAATGACAATTATAAATCAACACAAATACAGTACATAGACACATGTGCAAGTCATATAAGTGCATTACAACAAGGTGATGTGCATACAGATAGTAGCATACATTAGTTAATTGTAGCTAGTCAGTGACTACTTGTTAATTAATGGTTACAGAGATAATGATTTACAAAGCATAATACGCGCTAGGTTGTACAGGGAAAGGCTGAATATATTCATTGTAAACCAAGGGGGGGGGGTCATGATAGACACATTAACATTCAAGTTTCTACAACAAGAGATAAATAAAGTAGACAGCAGTGCACTGTATATCTTACGTGAAAACACAAATACTAGCGGTAATGCTTAATAACTTGTAGGGAATGTTTTAAAAAAGACATCAGGAAATAGTTTCATATGGAAAGGATGATGGAAAAGTGGAACAGGTTAACCAAAGAGGTGGTCTGTGTAAAATCAGTAGTAGTGATCAAATATTGGTGGGTAAGACACATGGGTTCAGTACATGGAAAAAGGGGTGTGAAGCAGGGGGATATGAATGACCACAAGAGGGCTCAGTCTTATCAGATAGACAGGGATAAGGGCACACTGGATAGACAAATCGGCCTTCTTATAATGTAATTTTCTTTCTTTCTTTCTTTCTTTCTTTCTTTCTTTCTTTCTTTCTTTCTTTCTTTCTTTCTTTCTTCAGAATAAAAAACAATGTCACTAGTAAAGCTACAGTACAGTGATAGTTATACAGAAGTTGAATGCTGTTGGGATATACCATACAATGCTCTTCAATTAAGACATGATGTAGTACAGCATTGTTACTTTAATAGCATGTATTTGCTTGTGAAAACACTGTGGTTTGCCTGTGCAAATTCCAGCGTATCCTGAAATACTATTCAACCTCTAAATCTATCACCGTACTTCCGCAAAAAAAATTGTGAAGAAGTTAATTGAGCTAAATGCCCTTTCATGCCTGTTTTCTTTCACTGTTCCTTTGCCTAAGATTTCTTTTGAAATATAAACTTTCAGACATTTCTGGTGCTGCAGATTAAGAATGAGCCAATGCTGAATTTCTATTTGGTTAATGTGCCAAATTCGGACATGTTTAGCATCAATTCCACCTAGTCGAGCCATTGGGCTATTTTAGGAATATGTTGCCTTACATCCAGGTATTTAAAAAAACACTTTTGAAACATATGCTTATTATGGAATATACAATAAAAAGATTAAGTACAAAAAAAACACCTTTATCCCTTCCCAGGTTGTCAGAGTTAATGCCATGACTAACCCTTCACCTACCCTTGTCATTTCCCACCCTTTTCCTTACTATAACAGACATTTTGTTTTGACTGAGCTTTTTTTTTTATCTGACTGCTGGGCCAGGGAAGGGTGCAATAGATTGTGATTACACATGATGGGAGATGGGTGGTTATGTGGTGCTTCGTGCCAAGGACGCAATGTCTCCTTGACTGAATTGTTGAAGCCATTCCAAATACAAGGGTCTGAATCAAAACCAAACTGCAGTTGTCAATTTCCTGCTCACCCTTATTGTACATTGTTTAGTAGTGCATTAGTGTCCCATTATTTCAAGAAGTGAAGAAATGTTCCCTTTTCAATTTTTTTTATTGCAGATGAATTTTCAGAATAATAATTCACCTGTTTCTGCACATCATTGAAATCAACTATTGCATATTGTCCTCAGTGGACATTTTATATGCATCAGGAGAATTGTGGATGTTCCCCGGCAGCTAATTTTCCCAGTGCTTGCTTATGTAATGTCATCAATTCATTTACACTTGACATTTATCTGATGGTCTGCAGGTTAAGTTTGCACTTTTTGATGATACCTCTTTGCTGTTTAAAAAGATGAGGTATTGTGATTTAACCCATCAATTTTACATTAATCCATCACATGCTCTTTGTGTGTAAAGTTTAAGAAAAGCAAATAGTCTGCTTGTTTATGTACTGGCATTCTGCTCATCCAGCAAAGCTGTGTTCATTCTATTTTTCTCTTCAAGAATAATTTAGAATTCCCTCCTGGGTCTGTTTTTAACATGACTGCTTTGCTAAATAATTGGAACAACCTACCCTTTAAAATACTATGCATTATGCATGTATTGCTCTAATACCTGTAAATCATTTGCAGCTTATAAAATGCAGTATATTGTTTTATTGGTAGTTTAAATTATTGCATAAACCATACTATGAAAGAGTTACAGCTGCTATACAGAGCCATACAAGATGGGTAATTTGATGACAGGGTACCCATTATCCTGAATTCATGGTGATTGTGTTGTGGGGTGTTCCTAGGGTTTGATTGATTGCATGAAGCAGTGTTAGTACAACCCAAATGTTGAAACTGTATTTTAAGGCTAGGAAATGTATTCACAAGTCAAGTCATTTTGTTATGCTTTGAAAGATGGTGCTTAAAATGGTTTATGAGTATTTTTTAATGAACACTTAGCAAGTAAAATGACTTGGGTCACCTAGATACTCAATAGTTGGTCTTCAGTCTAGCCCTTTTCAATACATTGCACAAAGCATTGCTTACCAACATTCAGTTGTTCCACTCTACAATCCATACACCATTCTGGGGGAGCATAGTTCCCCTATGGATGCACCCTCAGAGGAGACTAAGGAGGGTGCAGACAACTGTCTCAAGGGAGGCCCCCAGGAAGGAGGCAGAGGGCATTACAGGGAAAGGAAGCAGCTCCTGGTGGGGAACTCAGTTATTAGGGGGATAGAACTGGGGGAGCAGGGAAAACTGAAATAAGGTGCCTGCCTGGTGCCATGGCTTGGAGGGACAGGAAGCGTATCCTTACGATCACGAGAACAGTTGCACGGGAGTCTGAGCTGGATGTCATTGTCCACCTAGGGAAAAATGACTTGGCTCATCATGAGATTAGAGCAGTGCAGAAGGACTTTGTAGAGTTGGGGAGGGGCTTAAAACAAGTAGCACACACAGTATCCTTCTCAGAGGTGCTGCCTGTCAGTGGCATGGGTGAGGCGAGGGTACTCTGCACCATGCAGTTTAATAAATGGTTGAAAAAATGGTGTGGAGCACAGGGGTTTGGCTTCATTGGGGACTGGGGTTCCACCTGGAGAGACACCAGCCTGTACTGGCAGGATGGTCTGCATCTGTCCAGGAAGGGAACAAGCCTTTTGGGCAATCAGTTTAAATGCTTCATTGGCAAGCTTTTAAACTAGTCAAGGGGGGAGGTACTGATAAGCAGCAGGAAAATCCCAGCCTCCCCTACAAAACAGGGTACTAAATGAGAAAAAGACCAAGGTAAAAAGGTCAGAGGGGGGATGCTGCTACAGAAGGCAAAGCCATCAAAAAATGGAGAGCAATGAGTAACAATGCCCATAGTCTGGGTAACAAGCTTCCTGAATTAGTGGCCTTGATGGAGGAGGAATAGCTGGATATCGAGGCAGTCACAGAAACATGGTACACACAGAACCATGACTGGGATGTAAACATACCAGGATACACTATCTACAGGAGGGACAGGGAGGGTAAAAGAGAAGGAGAAGTAGCTCTTTACATAAGAGAAGGAATCAAAGCAACAGAACAAAAGGGTAAACAGGGAGGAGAAGAATCACTGTGGGTCAATCTGGAAGCAGGCAATGGCACCACAATCTGCACAGGGGTTGTATACAGACCCCCCTCTCAGGGGAAGGAAATGGACAAGGAAATGATAGAAAGTATACTTAGAATGGCAGATAAAGGGGAGATATTGCTGATGGGTGATCTGCATATGCCAGATGTTAACTGGAGTGCAGTTGCAACAGCCACTTCTAAGAGTGGAGTTGTTCTAGATGCCCTAGACAACTAGTTTTGGAACCCACTTGAGAGAGAGCAATCTTAGACCTGGTCATCTCAAATGGAGATGGAGAGAGGATCACAGATGTATAAGTGGGTAGCCATCTGGGAACTAGCAACCATCGAACAGTATGGTTCACAGTAAACATAGCAATAGAGTCAAGCCATACAAAGGCAAAAGTACTGGACTTCAGGAGGGCTGACTTTGCCAAAATGGGTGAGTGCCTAAGGAATGCACTAGCAAATGGACAGGAAGGAGGGGTGGAAGAACAATGGGGAATAATAAAATCTGCTATCACAGAGGTAACAAGCCATTGTGTGAAGCAAATAAACAAAACAAAATGATGTAAAAAACCACTATAGTTCTCAAAGGAGGTGGTAGTGAAGGTTCAAGAGAAAAAGAAAGCATTCAGAAAATACAAGGAATCACAGAAGGAGCAGCACAGAGAATTGTATCAGTTAAAGCAAAAGGAAGCTGGGAAGGCAGTCAGAACAGCAAAAGCCCGAACTGAGGAAAAGATAGCCAACTCAGTTAAGAAGGGGGATAAAACCTTTTTTAGGTACATCAGGGAACGAAGGAAGACTAAGGGAGGGATAGTAAGGCTTAATAAAGGGGAGGAGGTGGGCAGAGGGTGACTGTGAAAAGGCAGAGATACTAAACAAATATTTTTGTTCAGTATTTACAAATGAAGAGGGGGAGGTACCTAAAACAAACAATAGAACTACTCTGGATACAGAAGTTGATACCAGCCCATTTACAGAAGAAAGGGTTCTGAAAGAACTCTTAAAACTGAAGGTGGACAAAGCAATGGGGTCTGATGGGATTCATCCCAGAATTCTAAAAGAACTAAGGGTAGAACTAGTGACACCACTGACTACCCTCTTTAACAAATCATGGGAGGATGGGGTGGTACCTGAGGACTGGAGGAAAGCAGATGTGATTCCCCTTCACAAAAGTGGGAGCAGGGCAGAAGCGGGAAACTACAGACCTGTTAGTTTAACCTCAGTGATAGGGAAAATGATGGAATCACTTTTGAAGGAAAGAACTGTCAAGTACCTAGAGGCCAGAGGGGTACAGGACCCAAGGCAGCATGGATTCATAGCAGGAAGGTCATGCCAGATGAATCTAATAGATTTCTTTGACTCAGTGACCAAAGTAGTAGATCAGGGAGGGCTGTGGACATGGCCTACCTAGACTTTAGTAAGGCATTTGACTCAGTCCCACACAAAGATTAATATACAAGTTAGCCAGCCTGGGAGTGGGTCCCAAAATGATAGCCTGGGTAAAGAATTGGCTGGAGAATAGGACACAGAGGGTAATAGTAAATGGAGTCCACTCTGAAGAAGGGGGTTACTAGTGGGGTGCCTGAGGTTCAGTATTAGGATCAGTCCTCTTCAATGTCTTTGTAAGCAACATTGCAGAGGACTGGAAGAAAAGTATGTCTCTTTGCAGATGGCACAAAGATCTGCAACAGAGTTGATGCACAAGGTGGGGTGGAAAGGCTGAGAAGGGACTTGAAGGTTAGAGGAATGGTCAAATGTATGGCAGCTTAGATTTAATGCTAAGAAGTGCAAGGTAATGCACCTGGGAAACAAAACCCAGGGAAGAGTACACAGTAGGGGTGATATACTAACAACAACAAAAATGGAAAGGACCTGGGGTAGTCATATCAGATGACTTAAAGGTGGGCAAGCAATGTGAGAGGGCAGTAAGGAGGGCTGGGGGGATACTGGGATGCATAGGGAGAAGCATCACCAGTAGAAAACAAGAAGTTGTTATCCCTCTGTACAGACAGCTGGTGAGACCCCATCTGGAGTACTGTGTACAGTTCTGGAGACCCAGTCTCTGCAAGGACTTCGACAAGATGGAAGCTGTTCAGAGGAGGGCAACTAAAATGGTGCAGGGTCTGCACAGGAAGACATATGAAGAGAAACTAAAGGAGCTTCATATGTATAGCCTTGAGGAAAGGAGGAAGAGGGGGGACATGATAGAAACATTCAAGTACCTCAAGGGAATCAACAAAGTCCAAGAGGGTAGCATCTTTCAAGAAAAGAGGTGTGCAAGAACATGGGGACACAATTTGAAGATGGGGGGTGGCTCAGAGGTAATGTAAGGAAGTAATTTTTCACAGAGAGGGTTGTGGATGCATGGAACGGCCTTCTGGAGGAGGTTGTGGAGTCAAAAGCAGTGGTTGAATTCAAGCATGCATGGGACAGCCATAAGGCAATTCTAGGGGGTGGGGATAGAAAGAAGTAGGCTGCTGGTTAACTAGGATCTGCAGCTTATCCATTAGGTAGGGAAATGAGCAGATTGGGTGGGCCAAGCGGTCCTTATCTGCTGTCAAATTCTGTGTTTCTATGTTTCTATATCCTTTCATTTGAACCCAGTGTGCAATATACACCCCTTTATGCCTTATGCAGAGCCTGCCACTAGCCTAACAAGTACTTGAGTCATCCCAAAACCACTGCAAACCTGGACTATTCTGCATGCATTTCCTGGCAGTTATGGTTATCTATTTACTTTCATTAATCAGATATCTTCCCAAGCATCAGCCCAATGTCTTTTACATTGTACATCTTACATAATATTATTCTTTGCAGGAAAAACTGCATTAATGCACCAGTTAAGATTCAACTTAATGCCACAAAAGTGTGGAAATGTAGTGTTATGGTTTAAAACCCTAAATTACCCCCACCCCCAAAACAGCAAAAGGCAAGAACACATAAGCAACCACAGACAGTGATCGTCAGATAAGGCAAACAACATACAACTCTTTCTAGATGACACAAATGCAGTAGCACTGATGTGCTACTGATTTGTATCTGTGTCATGCACACTGTAATACAAACACATTCACTTTTCTCTGTAGACAGACATCTACAGTACAGAAATTACAACACTGCTTCTGTGTACAGAAGCATAGGCTCCTGCAGCTAGAGACAAATCCACAATATTCCAATTACAAGAGCTGTTTTGTCTGTAGAAATGCAGACCTCTAGGGGTTTAGCACATCTTTAGTGTCAGGCACTCAAGGACACTGTAAAACATACACACACTTCATGGACCTGAGCTTCTGCAGCCAAAGGTGTAAGATATATACACCAGCCTCTGGCTGCAGAAGCACAGGTGGCTCAAAATCCATGAAATCAAAATTGCAACATCACTTCTGTCTGCATAAGGGCAGGCCTGTGAAAAGCTTGTGCCTCTTCAGCCACAGGTGTAAGTCATATACACTGACTTCTGGCTCCAGATTGGCAGGCACCTGTGGGGCCTGTAGTCACACAGCTGGAAGTTCTGTTGCAACGTGGTAATAATGATTTCAGCAGTAGTCCTAGAAATGTTTCAAGGGGGTAGCAGTTTGTCAGTTAAACAGCTGCATATAGAAAACTAAGCAATAGCAGATCATGCTATCCACTGAGGTAATTTGTACAACATGCATTTGTACATCCGGCTGCAGAAGTGCAGGCCTCATGGGGACTTCTCTCAGCCAAAGTGCAGCTCACCATGGGGCCTGTGCTTCTGCAGCCACACATACTCATGCATGCTGTATAACATATTCACAGAGGTGTGGGTGCATAGGGGTCTGTGCTTATACAGCCACAGATGCAAATTCACTAAGGGACCACATCAGCACCACTGCATCTGTGTAACCTGAAAACAGCTGTATGCTGTTTGTCTTGCCTGATGATGGCTGTTCAGGGTTTCTTGTATGGTGTAATCCTTTTGTTGCTTTTGGTTTTGGGGTGGTGAGTTAGGGTCAGAAAACCTAATGTCACATTTCTCTACTTTTGTAGCATTAAGCTGAATCCTAACTGGTGCAATAACACATTTTTTTTTTCCAAAAAAATTTCCTTTCTTTTTGAGATAGTGGAATCGTATTCTTATATACATTGGTCCCTTCAGGACCTCCATGAACAGATGTAGGTGCTCGGGGCCCTCTGGGTCCTGTACTTTGGGAAGACTCTATCTGCTTATGGCTGTCTGCATGGTAGAGCACTAGGCCACCAAGGCAGCCAAGTGATGAGTGATAAAAAAGTTAAAGGTTATATTAAAACAAAAATCAGAACTTACTGCAAACCTTGAGCTGTACAATGGCGTTGCATTACTTTCTGTCCAGCTGTCCTCATCAAAAAACATTTCTTCATGATTGCTGGTGTCATTGGGTCTGACAATACCAAGCCATTACCTCCCATTATGGGAGAACAGATCTGCTCTTTCCCAGTAAGCTACATCATACCGTGGGTCAGGCCCCAAGGTGAGAGAGACAATCTCCTGCCTGTTTCTCTCTAAGCTCCAGGTCAGCTCATAGGTTCCAGCAGTATAACAGACAGTCACTAACAGGTAGGCAGATTATCTTTGTATCCCATTAATGAGGTCCTTAATCACTGATTTGAGAGTCAAACCATTTGCAAACAAGCTTGAACTGAACCTGGTAGATTTGACAGATGTGCTATTATTTTCTATTACTTTAGCTAATACTATCATTTTGGACAAAATATTTCATAGCACTGCTGCTTTAAAAACTTCTGTAACACATCTGTTTTAGACTTCTGTGTATGGTAATTACATGTGACACACACACTGCAACTTTGTTTCTTCCAACTTCAACATCCTCCAGTCAGTCATGTTATGGAGTGCACAAAAACAGTTGTGAGAACTGGACATGGTACCTGTCAACAGAAGTGTGTATAACAGGAACAGAAGAGACAGTTAGCTACTCAGTGTCTGATCTTGCCTCCTAAATTCCCTAATCACCTACTCAGACAAGCAGAGCTGGGTTCACAGCCAGATGGGGGAGTGTGTCATGTCAGAAGGCAGTCCCTCCCAAAACGTCACAATCCTTGGCTGGGATCACTTATCAGATGCATTCCTGAATGGGCAGGTGGGGGGATAAGGGTCCTGAGGCAGGGAATTAATGGTAGCAAGAAGGTCCAGGATAGTGGCCAAGAAGTTTTCAGTGATAGGTTCAATGGATGTCTGGAAGCCTACCCTAGCTTTCAAGAGAGATGCAGACCTTGGAGTTGCTGGTCCTCAGGAAACAACAAGGCTTTGTCGAATGAGGAACTGCTAGTGTCACACTCCCTTACTTGTCTTGATTTCAAAGTTGGTTTGTTCTTTAGACTACTGATGAAGTACTTACATTGGACACTCTATTACTAGGTTGATGGAAGGGAGAAGAAACACAGCCCCAGCTTTATTAAACATTATTTACAAGTGAGAGAGGAATTTTCAGATAAGAAAATTGATGCACTATAACATATAGATGTTCTGTACTTTGTTCAGTAAAGCCGTTAAAGATAACCAGATCATCTGAATACAAAATGAAATGATTGGGGTTGAAATTGTGATTTTCTCATTACAGAACAGTCACATAACATGCTTAGATTAAAAAAAATAGCATGCATTAAAATGATTTAGCTCAGTGCAAAAAACACTAAAGTGAAGTATAAAGAAAGTCATTTCAAAAGTCAAAAATTGCAGAAGATACTCTCTACTGTTTTTAGCACATTTGACAAAATAGCAGGAAATTGAAAAACTCCAGGAATGTGGTAAAATAACATTATTGGCATATGTTGTGTGCTCTAAATATAGTATGGATTATAAGGTGAATGTTTTGTATAATACATATTAGTGGGGTAGTATTACTATAAGATTCTTGTATCTGAAGTTCAGTCATCTGTGTTTAATGCTTGATAGATGATATACTATGCCTTAATCTACTGCCAATTTAATTCTGTCAACACACAAAGTATTAATGACATTTACTATGAATTTAGACACACATTAAGAATTCACATTGCTGCAGTTCTTACAGAAGATACTGTGTTTTTACTAAATAATTAGGGGGTTTTCAGCATCGGGTACATACGTGTTGAGACAAATTACATATATGGAACAGTTTTTTATTTACAAAGAAACATGAAATATCTGTTCACATCACTGCAGTATTACCTCAGGTTACTCATTAATCAAAACTATGTTTTTTTGTGAATAGAAATGGAATACTTAGACTGGCATACTCAGATATTACTGAGGCTAATATTTATGGTATTGTAGTTTTATAGATTTTAATATTTCTGATTATAATGTGTGTTCTTAAATTGTTATTTTGTTTGGTTTGTGTACAGTGCCTTGGTTTTAAAAGGTGCTTGATAAATAAAGATTTCATTTATTCATTCATTCAAATATGGTTTCATTTCTTGATTTTGGAGTTGGTCCAGATTTAAGATGTCACAATTAGTGTTCTAACCCCAGTGCTCAACTTTACTTGTGATGATAGTGTTCTAGCCATTTAAAAAGAAAACATGATGCTGTAACATTCATTGGAAAAAAAGTCTTATGTTTTTGTGAACTTTTCCAAGAACCAGAAATTGAAGGGTCATTCCCTTTAAATATTTTTTATGTGTGCACCACGGACATTGGCTATATCAGTTGCTCTAATTGATCTGCAGCACTGAGCAAGCCCCCACCCCCATGTCTTCTGATAGATAGATAGATAGATAGATAGATAGATAGATAGATAGATAGATAGATAGAGACAGATTGAAAGATACAGAGAGGGATCACCACCTCACTGCTCAAACTGCAGCCAGCAACACTTCTGCATCTGTGGCTGCAAATGTCAAGAACCTTCTGCTGTTCTCATACATAGAACATAGGTGAATGGCTCCACTCACTAAGCTGGCACCCTGGATATTTGGGGTGCACAGAAATAGTATTTCTGGAGGTTGTTTTAAAATACAAACACCATAATCTAGCCACATGGGCCCTGTTTAGCTAGGTTCAGGTGTCTGGTTTTTTTTTTTTAATACACCATTGTTATGTACTTCCCATGTTTTTTAGTTTTGGAAAACAAGATTGTGGCTTTCATGACACAAAAAATTAATTTTGTGTTGTAAGAAGCAAGTGGTGAGAAATGAAAAATGGTTTAATGACATGTATTTTTCTGTATTCTTTTTTTAAAATTCGAAATTTTATTGTGTTTATCCACACACCAAGCACAACAAACATAACAGAAACATTTTGCTCTTACATAACAATTGACATAAAATAAATGAGTCAGGCTATTTTCTCCCCCTTCTCCTTCCCCCCCTCCACTACCTACCTATCCAACCCCCCTCCCTTAAGACTATGACCCTAAAGGAAGATCCGTTCACCCTTATTCCACTATTATACTACATTCCTAAATTCAGTCTAGATTGGAGAAGGTATAGCATTTGAAACCGGCTCCATATCTTTTCATACGTCTGAAGCGTATTTCTTCTTCCCGCACCTAATTTCTCCATATTCGAGTTAAATAACATCTCCTGCAACCACTCCACATAAGTAATTGAGGTGTCCTCCATCCAATATCTTAATACTACCTTTTTAAGCGAACATGAAATCAGAGCCATATAAAATCTACGTTCACTAAACTTGATGCCAGAATAATCCCCTTTCAGACATATTTCCAGGGTGAAATACTGGTCAATGCCCAACACTGGGTCTGCCATCTGTTTAATTTGGGTCCACAACTGTTTTATCGATGGGCACTCCCAAAAAATGTGATACAAATCCCCTACTGCCTGACGGCACCAGAAACAGTTTTGATCAGATCTATGACCAATTTTACATAGCTTGGAAGGGGTCCAATATAAATTGTTCAGAAAGTGAAACTGCATCACCCTCAACCGGTCTTGTTTAACATATCTATATACATGACTCCAAACACTATCCCAGTCCCTTTCTTGGTCTCCCAAGTGGCTTATCCAATATCTAGGCTTATAATCAAAGTCCACAAGGACTTGCTCAAACAATATCTTATATATTCTGGAGACCGCATGTGGTTCCCATACCATCTGATCCAGCAATTCAAACCAACTCCCATTAAATGCGCCCATCTCCAGGTTTTGGTCCTCACCTGCTCCAATAAATGTGTGATCTGATATAACTTGAAAATCTGCTTATGATCTATATCATACCTAACTAATATTTCCCTTATTGGCAGGACACGATCATCCCACATAATATCTTCTATCCGTAATTCTTTAAGCTGGGGAAGCCAGCCTGCAGATATCATTTTCCCCCCAATCTTCAAATTGGGATTATGACAGACTGGTTGATGTTTGTCCCTATTCGGGATGTAACCTAAATTAACACTTAACTGCCTGTGGATACGCAGGGACTTCACTACTGGGGTAGCAGCCAACTTAGGAGGCAGTGTCTTTGGTGTGGAGTAAAGCAACGCTATCGGATCTATCCCAGCCTCTTTTATCGCCTCTATTTCCAATCTAACCCATGGGGGTACATGAGGCAAAGACTCAAGTTTACTGGTGGGTACTAGCCATCTCAAATACTTACAGAGATTGCTTGCCCAGTAATATAAACCAAAATGTGGTAATCTCAGCCCTGCTCTCTCCCTGGGAACTGCCAGTTTGAAATAAGCCCTACGGGGTGTTTCCCCTCCAAATAAAATCTGAAATAAGCGAATGTAACTCTTTAAACCATTTTAGGGGCAACAATACATTAAGCATATTAAGTGGATAAAAAATCCTAGGTAGGATGTTCATTTTGACTATTTTAATCCTCCCCCAGAGAGAGAGCGGCAAACTGACCCACCTCTTTAAATCCTGCTTGATAATATTTCTAGTGGCGTCCAGGTTAAGTTTCGTTAGTTTTGAGTCAGTTCTCACCAAATAAATACCCAAATACTTCAAAGTATGCGGGGTCCATTGCATACCCATAGCCATCACCTCTGACTTGTATACTCTCATGTTAAGCAGAAATATCTGGGTTTTCTCCACATTAATCTTATAATTTGACAGTCTGCTGTATTCCTCAATAATACCCATCACTGCTGAAACTGAGCTTCGTGGTTGGGTGACATGTAACAAAATGTCGTCAGCATATGCAGAGATTTTAAGCTCCTGCGACCCAACTGTTATACCCGTAACCCTAGGATCTAATCTGATTTTAGTAAGGAGAGGTTCTAAGTATAGATTAAATAAAAGAGGTGACAGGGGACAGCCTTGCCTAGTACCAGAATGAAGGGAAAAACTTGTAGAAAATACACCGTTACAATATATTTTAGCTCTTGGATCCTTATATAGAGCGAACACGTGATTAATAAACTGAAGCGGGAAGCCACATTTCTCCATGGTGATGGATAAAAAACCTCCAGTCCACTCTGTCAAAAGCCTTCTCTGCATCCACTGACATCAAACCACATGGAAGTTTGCAGTCTCTGGATACAGAGAAGATATGAGATAATTTGCGCAGATGGTCTGAAGCCAACCTACCATTCATAAACCCAACTTGGTCATGATGGATTAATTTGGGCATGACCTTAGCCAGCCGAGGCGTCAGAATCTTCGCCAAAATTTTAATATCGTAATTAATCAAGGAGATAGGCCTATAACTTGTAACCTTATCTAACTCCTTCCCTTCTTTTGGGATAAGCACTATCAGAGCCTCAAATAGATAACCATCTACTGCATCCAAAGTCAGTATACTCTGAAATAATCTTTGTAAACCAGGACATAACAGAGTCGCAAAACATTTATAAAAATTTGGCAAAAATCCATCTGGGCCGGTGCCTTATCCTTGAGAACATCGGATTGCATCCAGAATCTCCACATCCGAGATGGGTAGTGAGCTCCCTCCTCTGATCCTCTGTCACCTGGGGCAACTTACAAGAGGAAGATAGTCCTCAACCTTTTCCGTACTGGGTCTAGGGGTCATAGGGCTATATAAAAGCCTTATAATACTCCTCAAATTCCTGACAATTTCAGTAGGGTGAGGTTTTGATGGACCCATCTGTTAGAAGTAATACTATGGACAATTCTGGATGCCTCCCTGCCCTCAACCGCATAGCCAAAAGCCTACTGATTTCTCACCCTGATCCAAATATAACGCCTTTGTTTTGTTAAGTACATACTCTGCTTTTTCTCCCAAAATCCCATCGTATTCATGACGCAACTTAACTAACTGCTCCCTGGTCTCCTCCGATGTATTCCTTGACAAAACCCTCTCTATTTCTCTAATTTGTACCAACAAGTGCCTGGTCCTATCCTCTCTCTTCTTCTTCCTTGCAACCGCCAGCTGGATAAATTCCCCCCGTAACACACACTTTAATGCACTCCAGACTATGTCCCCTCTATCTGTTGAATGTCGGTTCTCTATCTCAAACTGTTCAATCTTCCGACCAATATATTCCTTTATCTCCGTTGAACGGAGCAGTTGATTGTTTAACTTCCAAATAGTCTGTCTGGGAGTATTAGGGGCCAAATTAAGGGAACAGCTAACCATAGAATGATCTGAGAAAATCCCCGGAATAATATTACTATGTACCAGTCCGGAAAGCAGACCACGACTCATCAAAAGTAATCAATCCAGGATCTGGACTTATGGACTTCTGATGAAAATGTATACTCCCTACATGAAGGATACAGCACCCGCCATGGGTCACATAATCCCAGATTATCCGACAGGTCCCTAATAGCTCTCTGTGCTGGAGATAAACCCTTATTTCACTTACCATCTTTATCCAAATCTGGAGTAAATGGTAAGTTCCAATCACCGCCCAGTAGTATTGGAAGGTAATGAAAGCAGACCAGAACTTTAATAAATCCACAAAAACCCGCGTATCCACATTGGGGCCATATACACTACCAATACTAATCTTGTCTGATTTAAAAGCCCTATTACAATTATATAGCGGCCCACAGGATCCACTATTTGCGTCTCACACACAAAAGCAATGCTCCTGTGAATTAGCAACGCTACCCCCCCTACTAGCTGTACTATTTCCAGCTCCATATACCCGACCAATGAACTGACATCTAAACATGTTCAGCTCCTTTTTGAGTAAATGTGTTTCTTGCAAACATATTATCTGTCCCCCTTGCAGCTGTAAATGCTTCAATATTTTGTATCTCTTTATTTTTTGCCTGGCTCCTTTGACATTCCACGTGAACAATTCATATATGCTACCCATTCTCTAAGTAATCCATGTAAGACCATCAAGCCTTATTATCTATCACCTCATTCCCACACCCTTTGGAGTCTATTGGGTGAACAGATCTTCCATTACCTTTACCCTCTAACCCACTACTACTAACCCCCCATTCCGGTCCCTGCCTCTCCCTAAAAGCTCTCCCAACTACCAGCCAATTCCTAACACCTAGGCCTAGAAAAACCATCAATCTCCCCCCCGTTCCCAATCCACTCTATGCCCCCTTCCCCACACATCCTTCGAATCCACCTTCTGGCCCATGATATCCACAGCTCCATTCACTCTGATGCCTCCTTCCAACCTCTCCCTCTATGAAACCCTTGAGTACCTAACCTACACTAAGCAATCCTCCTTATAACCCACTATATGCCTACTAAAACACCCACAAAGCAAACAGAAAAAAACATAAGCTAGTAATCCTATATTAAGAGACCCACTCCCCCAGTAATCATTACTAAAAAACACCTATAAACCTACCCTAACTGAGCTGGAATTGACATCCTAAGCCGCTCAAGTCCGGGACTCCTCTCCCTCATCCATTTGACCATACTCCCCTCTCTAATTTCATCCATTTGCCCCAAGCCTAATTGGGGTTACCCATTACAATAATCCCAAAACAATAATATAGAAGAAACAACTGAACCTCCTATTAAATTCACTCTGTACTGTTAAACATCACAGTGCTGAAAACAAAACTAACTAAATATTAATGTTAAGAGGGCTCCCTCTAGCGGTTAAAGCCCATGGTACATGCAATTTCAAATAAACACTGAGCGTGAGCCTTCATAGCAGGGGATGTGAATAAAATAACGTAATGAGCGCCAGTCTCTTAGTCCAGACACCAGCTAGTGCATACACTCTCCACTTCAACTAATCCCCGGTTAAGATTTAAATTGCCCAGCCACCGGGCACTTTATACAAGGTCCTCTACTCGAGCTTCCGACCGGGTGCACTGTTTTGATTACAGTACAACGATTGGCACCAGCAGTCCCCCGCACATCTGAGGTCCAAGGAAGAAGTGCCAGCCATGATTCAGAAACTGGGAACTCCAAAAACTGTCACCGGGAGCATTGCTGGATACTGTAGCGCGCTCACTCTAATCCAGCCCCACTGCACATATCATACCAAAACTCGTATTCCCAGCTTCATTCAGATGTTCTCCCCCGCATCAGGATCTCTCCTATTCACCAGCAGTCCTGCATGCACCCCCCAGGATCCAGGCTTCACAATGTCTCTCCGTGGAGAATTCTTCCTGCTCCACAAACTGCCGAAATACAAATTGCTTCCGCACTGCTTTTACCAAAGAAAAGGACTTGTATCGAAGAGAATTATTTTAAAGCGAAATCGCAAACCCCATTTTTGAGTTGGTGGCCAATAATTAAACACTACTGTCCAGCGACTAGCCTCCCATCACCACCTTAAAGTTCTTATAATAATTTGAAAAGTTCTGGGAGAGCTGCCGATAATCCTTTCCTCGCGGCCGGAGCATCCTCGAAACTAGACCACTGACCAGACAAGGAAACTTGCAGCTTAGCCGGGTAAACCATTCTAAAACGAATACCCGCAGGTATTAATTTAGAGACAATTGGATGGTACTCCGCTCTTCTTTGGCGCACCGTCAGTGGTAAATCCTGTGTAATCCTTATCGGGACCCCATTCCATTTCGCAACCTTAAGTTCCTTTGCTTTTGTAAAAACAAATTGTCGTTCTTGAAAATTCAGGAAACGCACAATTAAGGTACGTGGAGGCGACCCAGATGGTGGGATCACAAGCAATGCCCGATGAGCCCGTTCTATTGTGAACTTATCTCCGAAGGGCGTGGGGCCTACTGTTTCCTTGAAGAAATTCTGGACAAAAAGAATCGTATCTGTACCCTCCTCTCTCTCAGGGAGACCGATAATGACCAAATTATTCCTTCTACTCCGTCCTTCCAAGTCTTCAATCTTTATCTCCATCCTATTTATTTTCTGTCGCAGATTTACAATCTCCGGCTCTTGTTTAGCCATTCTTTTTTCTAGCGAGGAAACTTTAACTTCTGTGTCCCCGGTACGATGGGACAAATCTTCCAAGGCCTGAGTTACTGCCTTAAATTCCTCAGTCACCATGCACAATTCAGTACGGAAGGGCTTAAACTCAGCGAGGAATTGTGCCAAAGTCAGGGTTACGTTCTCTAAATTAGTGCTCTCGCCTTCCGGGCCTCCAGCGCACATGGACACCCTCGCTTTTTTCGGCAGGGCCTTCACAGGGGAGACTGGCGGAGTATGCCTGGGTGTAATCTTCTTCATTTCGGCTTCCATTTGCACCCAATTCAGCTCCGGGGTTTATCGGAGACCTTAATGGAGTCCGTCAAATTAAATTGAAATCATTAGTCCTCTGAATTATTTAAAATTAGAGGTTTTAATGAGGTAGGAGGCTGGAGCTGTTCGATCAGGCTGCACTCACGGAGCTTGCATCACGTGACCCCCGTATTTTTCTGTATTCTGTCAGAACGTTATCCCATATCCCTTCTGAGAATTGTCAGAATAGCTAAAAACAAAACTAATTCCTTATAACTATGGAACTATTTAATATTTTGTCATAAAACCTTTGAAAGGCATTACATTGGCACAATCCACTTCTACCCTGAACATTTTGAAAAAAAAAAAAACATTCTATACTATCCAGGCTACATGTGAGAGCAAAATCAAAAATCCATATTAAGTATAGGAACAAAATATGCATCTAATGGAAAACAACATAAGCAGATTTCAGAAACTGTACCTGCTGCCATCATGAAACTTTTCAAATGTTTAGAACTTACCTCTTAGACAACGTATGCCACATTTCAACCAATTTTAATGAATGATGCCCAAACTATTAAGTTGCAAAGTTAGGGGTTTAACATAGAACCTGCCTAGCAACCCTAACTATACTGGCGCTACTGCGTCAGTATAATATTAGTGAATAATGATGACCACTGGTCCTAATCATGTTATTCCTTTCCATCAGATCTGTGATTAAAAACTGGAAACCTTGCCAGTGTTCAACCTTTTTCATTAAATGACTTCTGAGTCTAAGGGGAGCATAAAAGTTTGTAAAACATCAGCTCATATTAAATGATATTGACCTCCATTATTAGTCTACACAGTAGAACATACAGTATTGGTAAAGTATACACACATGGGAACATATAATCTTTTGGCAGAAAAGGATCTCTTGGCCCATCTAGTGTGTCAAGATTGTCCCTTTCTAATCTGTCTCAGCAGACCCTAACTGGTCTCTGGCAACCTTCCCTCCTCTCTGCCTATTTATTAATATTTCCTTATGTCTATCCCATGTGTGCTTGAAGCCCCTACTGTTTTCATCTTCACCACTTTCACTGGCAGACTGTTCCAGGTGTTTCAAATCTTTCAGTAAGTAGCACATCCTCACATCCCTCTTAAACTCCCCCACTTCATTGCTGCTCTCTGATTCCGGTGCTCTTCATCAATTGAATGAGGCTTCTTTTCTGCACCCTGTTCACCCACATGAAGTACTTGTATGTCTATATCATGTCACATATCACTCTACTTTCCTCTCTTCCAGTGTGTATGTTTTGAGATCCGTAAGTCTCTCCTCATAGGCCTTTAGTGCAACCCCTACACCATTTTCTTAGCCCTCTTTTGTACTGCCTTCATATTGTCTATGTCCTTTCTGAGGTGTGGCTTCCAGAACACTAAGTAGGGTATCATCAGTGAGTGATATAATGGCAACAACACCTCTTTCTTCATGCTGGAGATACCTCTGCCTATGCATCTTGACATCCCACTAGCCCTACCCACTGCTTTGTTGCACTGACCTACCACTTTGAGGCCACTAGATATGATATCCCCAAGTTATCTTTCCTGCTCAATGAATGTTCACTGCAGAACCTCTTAATGATGTTGTTGAAGTTGTCCTCAATATGGAACTAAGTCATCCGGGTGCTGTGCTGGGAAATCTGAATAGGTTCAATCTGCAGTATCTTACATGTACACCTAAATGTAATGTGAAAAAATAAGAAGTTAATATGCTGTTTGAGAATATGTTTTTGTTCAGCCAATGATTCACTTGTGAGAAGATCTTTCTTATCCATATCTAGTCTCTGCTGATTTTTTTTCCATTTCTCGACTCTGAGTCACAGCTACTTTGTCCACATTTATTAATTCCTCATCAGAGCATCCATTTATTATTCTTTAATATCAACACCAGCATTTTTCATTAATCGTCATACAGATCTCCATCAGACATGCACAGAAACTGCACTCACCAAATGTATTATATGATACTCTACAACAGCACTGGGGAAGACACAATAAAGTGAGGTAAGGTATGGTAAGGTAAAGTAACTTGGTTACTCTTTAAGTGTCAGTTAACTACAGTGCACTGTCAGTGTACCTACAGTGTATCCGCATTGTAACTGCAGCATAGATGCATGCAACACACATGTAACTACAGGGTAATTACCCTGTTGCATGTAATTAATGATTGGTTACATTGAAACCAGCACTTTAAGAGTAGCTGCTAACTTTATTTGTTGACACACTTCCCCAAAGACTCAGCACACATAAAATTTCTAGCATACTGTATCAAACAAGAACAAAACAATTAAATGCAAATTAAATATACATTAAGCAGCAGAAATCAGAAAAAGACAAGAGAGACAACTCCTATGAAGCAACTAAACTTATAAGCAGTACTGTATGTGTAGGTCACTTTAAACAGATGGTATTAACCCCCTTTTATATGCATCTCCCAAGACGGACTCCTTTATGGGGCCAGGAAAAGTAGTTCAGATCATTAGTGAAGTCACCATGAAAGCCTTCTTCCCCAACTGCTTATGTTGCAAACAAGTGACAACTAGCAAACCTGCCTCAGCAGAACTGAGGGGGTGAACCAGAGCATACAAGTTCATGAGATGTTTGAGGTAACCAAGACCTAGACCATGTAAAGCCTTGTATGTTGATAAGCCAATAATGAAGGTGATGTGCTACTGTACAGACAGCTACTGCAACTTGCAGACTACCATTATAGTTTCATAGGTTCATAGGTATGGTGTTACAAGTCCTGTTAGCTACACAAGCCATTAACAGACTTGCCACATGATTAGTGGACAAATTCCCATTTTTTTCAGCCGTACGTTGATCCAACAGTCATTTAGATATTACGATACTGCTGGCATTCACAATAGCTGGGGGTAGTGAATTCCATGTTTGCACTATCCTCTGATTAAATCAATGAACCCTTTTGGTGGTCTTATATAAATCACCTCGTAATTGGCAATTATGAACCCTGGTTGCTCTATTCAGTGTATTTCTTGCTTTCAGTCCTGCACATTCCCAGAGTAATTTATTCCTGAAAGCACTATAAACATAACAAAGGTATCCTCTGATGCATCAGTATTTCATTGAATACAAACCCAGGTCCTGTAATCTGAGCTGATAGTCTTTTTTTTTAACTATGCCTATTTTTTTTGTATTTTTGGTGATTCTCCTCTGAACTATCTCTATTGTTTTCAAACCCCCAGCACTCTGGGGTACACTGGGGGAAGCGTCATGCTCCAAGACAGGCCTGACAAGGGCCTTATAAAGGGGCACTAGGATTTTTCCACTTCTACTGTCTATATTTCTTAGAATGTTACCCACTATTTTATTTGCCCATTTAGCCACTTCTGCATTGTGTCTATCCAAGGATAGCGTATTTGTTATTATCACACCAAAATCTTTTTTGTTTTCAGTGCTGTCTATGATTTTATTATTGATTAAATATTGTGCTGTAGTGCTGCTATGCCAAAAGTGGATTACTTTGCATTTAATTTAGTTAAATCTCAATTTATAAGACTTAGTTCAGTTTCCCAAGTTGCAAAGCTGCTCCTGGAGTACGTTAATTGAATCTTTTATATTGACAACAGCACCAACCTTGGTATCATTAGCATATTTACAGAGCCATGCCCCATTTGACACCAGCATGGTTGAAACAAAGATGCTGAACAAGATTGGCCCCATTATTGACACCTGTTGGATGCCACTAGGGTCCACATCCCAGTCAGACATAAAGCCCCATACTTGGACCCTTTGTACTCTTTCATGAAGCAAAGAACCAATCCATGTCCTAAGGTTGCCATTAACCTTTAGATTCTGAAATGGTTTTAACAAGATGTTGTGTGATACTGAATCAGAAGCCCTAGATAGTCAAGATAAATCGCATCCACCAGTTAACCCTGGTCAAGTGCTTGACTGACTGTTTCAAAGAAATGGAGCAGGTTACTGTCACAGGATTTTCCAACCTCAAAACCATGCTGTGAGACACCAAACAATTGTAGTTGCCGTAGATCATCTGCCAGAAAATCCTTAACAAAGGTCTCTAAAATTTTAAATGTTAATGGGTCTATAGTTATCAATTTGGGCTTTTCCAGTTTTATGTATTGGGGTAATATGAGCCATTCTCCAGACCTTTAGGACTCTAACTTCCCTTAATGAGTTATTATATATGATTTACAGGGGTCCAGCTATTTCATCAGCTATATTGCTCAGGAACATGGGGTGGAAACGTCTGGCCCTGCAGATTTAAATTTGTTTAGCCTCTGAAGTATCTCTTTAATCTGAATTGCACTTATATCATTATGCCATTCTTGTCTATCATCTTTGTCTATGAGTTGAAAATTTAATGTCTCAGGGACCTGATATGTACTCAGAAAGTAGTTGTTAAAAGTTGTGGTAATTTCTTTCTCATTCTTCAGTGTCCTATCATGGTCATTTGAATTTGTAATTTAACTATTACCCTTTCTCAGGCTACCCAAATAACTATATCATTTCTTATAGTTGTCTTTTTTACTGCCAGTCAGTTCTAACTCAGCTTTTGGCTCTAGCCTTAAGTAATGCTTTCTTGTATTTCTTTGCTATTTCCTGATATTTGTTTTTTCTTAAATCTATGGTGTTCTCCTTGTATTTTGTGTATGCCTTTTCTTTTTTCTTATCAGTTTTTGAAACTTGCAGCGAAACCACTTTGGAACTCTTCCTTTTTTATCATATTTCACAATCTTCGGGACAAAAGTCCTTATACATGCTTCTAATTTACTTTCTAATTTCTCCCATAATTCCTCTAGTCATAGACTACCAAGCTCCTGTTTCCAATCCCAGTTTTGTAAAACATGTTTAATTTTAATATAATCAGCATGTCTATAGTTTCTTATTTTTGTTTTGCTTGATATGGTAAATACTTCTTCAATTACTGAGCATTTAACCATGTTATGGTCACTGTTCCCTAATGGCTGAATGACACTTACATTCTGTATAGCTCTGTCCATGTTGCTCAAAATAAGATCAAGCACATGATTTCCTATAGTATTATGCTTCACATATTGCTCTAAGCCTCCTGCTAGGCAGATTTCCAAAAACCTGTTTTCAGTTTTACTAGTATCCTGGTAGGTACACCAGTTGATGCATGGAACATTAAAACACCCAGCAAAATGCTATTTTCAGTGAGTAACATGGAATCAATGAGATCCAGATTAGGTGCCCTGTATCATACACCCAGTGTTATTGTTTTCTTTCCTATGCTGCACTTAATCCATAGTAGTTCAGTATTATCATATTTGGTGTCCTTAATTAATCGGCCTTTCGGCACCATGCAATTCTGCTTAAAGTTGGACCAGCAATACATTCTGTGGTGATTTGCATATGTAGCCCATGATGCTTTGCATTGTGGGGGCATGTGTGATTTTGTATTTTCTTAATTAATACTGCATGAGCCTTTACGTGATTAGCAGTATATAGGCTGACATCACTACCAGTTTTGTTAGGCCTAATTTTTTGGAAATGTTGATAACCTGGAATCTCTATAATCCAATCATCCACATTATTCCATGTATCCTTAATGTCACATATATCTACACCTTCCTTGTTTAGTGTGTAAGTAAGCTCATCCTGCTTATTTCAAATGCCCCTAGCATTTACAAGTAACACATTTAGTTTTTTGTTTTTCCTTACCAGGGTCTTTCTATTATTATTTCTATTGCTTTGGGATGTCACATATGCTGCACCTAACTGTGGAACCTGTTTCCCCAATGTATTTAGTTTAATATCTTATCAATCACTTTTCTAACATATTTCCCCAGCTCCTCACTTCCTTTCTGGTTTAGATGGGGACCATTTTACTGTACCAATCTGGTTTAGATGTAAAAGCTTCCCATGTTTTAATACATTAAATGCCCTGCATTAAGCACCATCTTCTAATCCAATTGTTTACTGCCACTATTTTCTGTTTGGATTCAGCACTTGCTCTGGGAACAGGTAACATTTTGGATACTATCAGGGTACCGTTTACTTGTTTTATACATTTCTCCATGGCAATATAACCAAAATACATTTGATCTTCCCTGGTGTGCTTAACATCATTAGTGTCTACATGTATTATCTCTACAGGGACATCTCCTTTATTAGTGACTATTTTAAGTAACAGGGCCTCCACATTTGTTAATTTAGCTCCTGGCAAATAAGTGCTAGTAACTTTTTCTTTTATACCCCTTGTTGTATAGGTGTCAGTATATTTATTAATAGACTCTCCAACTACAAAGGCTGTGTTGTTTGTCATCTCTGAGCCACCATGATTTTCATTTGTTTCCATTGCATTAGTATCCCCTTGGACTGACTTGTTCATCTAGCTTTCTACATTTATGGCAGTAGCATGTCTAACATCCCGTGTCTTAATATCATTCCCTACATATGCCTGGTTAATCACTTATTATCGATTGTATTTCAGAGACCTGTGTTCCAATATTCTTATTCAGGGATTGTGTGTGTGGGGGGGGAAGTATTTTCTATTGGTATATTAAATGCCATTGCCCTTCTTACTTTTTTAGGTTTGTTGTAAGAAACAGGGTATTCAAACTCTGTATCTCGTTCAATTTAACTTCTACCCCCATTTTTGAGTGTGTTAATTTATTGCCTAATGCATATCTTTGTTAGAAATATCACTAATGGCCATCTGCTTGTAGCATTTAAGTTCAAGTTCCAAACCCAGGATTTTTACTTTTAAATATTTTTTCTCCACACGTTGTTTACACATGTGTTCTTGCAGGACTGTACAATTCTCTAAACTAAACATTTTACACTCTTTACATTTTATTCCCAACTCTCTTGATATCAGTACCATTAAACAGTTCTCCATCCTAGGTCTTAAACATGTATTATACAGTCTTTAACAATCAGAAACAATTCCTAATACTTAAACGAGTCTCCTTTTCTCCACTTCCCCACTAAACACATGTAAACATGGGCAGGGACATGTGTGTCTTTGTGTGCATCTCCACGTGTGGCACTGATCAAGGCACTTCCTAAGCCTCCTGCTTTTGAGCTGAGCCATGACCCGGAAGTGCTAAACAATCATGGTCAGCACAAACTGTGCAAATGCCCAAAATATTTATCCTAAAAAGCAGCAATTTGCTGCAGTAAATATAAAAAACCTGCAACAGTACAGCATTGTTAAAAATAAATAGGCACAGCTAGAGCTATCATGACATGCTTGGAATGATGTGTTCCAGATAACAGCCAGGCCACAATGTTCTGTACCAGTTGAAGGCAAATCATCAGTAGGTACACATCATTGTAGTATTCCAACTTATATGTGACAAATGCATACAGGAAAGTAGTCATATCCCATTCCCAAAACACTGGCTAAGCATTGATTTGGGCATTGTTCTGTAAATGGAAAAAGCCAGTACAGACATCTGCCTGATGTTTTTGTGTCAGTTTGCAGCTCAGCCCATATTCTTCTCATTACCTGCAGTCCTGAGCTAGAAGTCAACCAGTGATGACACAATGGTAATCCCATTCATCATAGCTGCACTTTGGGAACCTGGCCCTACCAGTAACAACACTGTTTTGCCCAGATCCAGGCACAGCCCACTGAAGACCATCCCATAATTGATAATCAACTAAATATTGGTTCATTAGGGAGACCACCTCCAACCTGTCTGTTGCAAACAACATGTACACATGAGCATCATCTGCATTGCTGGAACATTTTAAAGAATCTTTTCACCCAAGGGCATCATGTGTATTGCAAACAATATGGGGGTGTGATCAAGTGTTGCCGTTCTCCTCACTTAAGCACATCTGGTCAACATGTAACCCTCACCTCCAGCAAAACCTGTTGCACCAGCTCAGTGAGGAAAGACTCAAACAAATCCAAGATTGCTTCAGTGAATCTCCCATATTGCCTCAGTTTGTATATCAAAACACCATGAACTTCAGTATCAAATGCTGAGGAGAAATTGAGAAAAACAACAGATCCCACTTCTCTACTGTTGTCATAAGAAGGTTATTTGAGCCTTGACAAGGATGGTCTCACTGCTGTGCTACAGAATGAAATCTGACTGGAGAGGTTTATAGATGTCATAGTTCTCCAGGTGAGTCCCGGTCATTAACACCACTGCCTTTTCTATAACCTTCCCTAAAAAGGGATGGTTCTGACAGGCATGTAGTTTACGAGGAACTCCAGGTCCACTCATGGTTTCTGCAGGAGGGTTCCCTATATTTATAGTACGTGGTTTAATTTATTGGGTGGTGATCATCTGACAGTGCAGTCCCTGGTTTTGAGCGGTACATGAATGAAATAAGGTTCTGATTTGACCTAAGACTCTCTGGTGAACTGTGTATGTGTGAAAGATTATTGGGTATGACAGATAGAGGCTGGGTGTTGGCAATACCAAACAGTTTCAGGTTTTCAGTGTTTTGATCTGATCTGAGAAAAAAGAAAAAGTGCAGCACACTGAACAGCAGCTTGACTGTTAAAATTGAAATGACAGTTACATACTGTGAATATTGCTAAATAGAACTTCTTGCCTAGCTGGACTCTTACTGCACTTTTCATGGGGTTGGGACATGCAGCCTGAAGATTCTGCATTTGGTGTGTACAGTCTGCAGTTTTAAATAATGCCTACATGACTCTGAAAAAACAAGTTCAGGTCAAACTCTCGGGGAAGTGCTGTGACATTTTCAACAGGATCAGCAGCAGACAATGAGGACTGCAGGGGTTTGGAATAGGGTCTGGAGGCAGTGGTGCCAGGTGGATTTGACAGCTTCTACACAACATTTCATCTCCTTCATATTCCTGACTTTTTTCTTTTACATTAAAGGTACAAAACTAGCAAGCTACTACTGTAAAGTGATAAGTGCTATACAATAGTTGCTTACCATGTCAGCAATGTTTCATGATTTATTACATTTCTATTTCTATTATCAACGACCAGTCTAAAGCTTTGTAATGCTGCCTTCCTTAGTATCAGTAATGTGAGTTGGGAGTTACTGCAGACAGAAAAGAGAGAGCTGCTGTGAAGTCTTAGCATCACGTGAATGAACAGGTATGTTCTGAGAGCTACCTTTTTGTCTGTTTCCTACATGTCCAGTGTTTCTACTGTTGAGTAACAAAAGAAAGTGCAGTGTTTCAAAACTGAGTTTAAGCCTACTGTATGGAAAAGGCAGTGCTTTATGAAGCTGTGTTATGTCAGTGAGGCATGTGCTCTACCCCACTTCCATCCTAAAACTTAGAACTATATTTTAACTACATGCTACACTAATGTTTTATGCAAATGTCTCCACATGAAATGTAAATTATTTGTATGATTTTGGAGTTCATACAGTTGCCTACTTTGAAGCATTCAGGCTAATTTTGTGAATGTGAGTATGAGGTTAGGTGGTGGCAGTTTGCTAACATGCATAGGTTGTTTGTTAACCATAAGGTACTTCTTTATTTTAGTGAACTACATAGCAATGATTTTCATGTTAGGCTTTTTTTTTGTGATAGAAGATGATGTCTTCTTTTTTAAACATGCACAATACAATGAACTTTTCTGTAGTGTTTTGGTAGTTTCTGACACAAGGAAGTTAAAAGTCAGTTTGATGCACGTGGGTTGGACAGGCTTCACAGTATAAGATAAGACCAGCTGGTGGACACTGTTCTCCCCACTGCATCACTTCAAATGCTTCTACTTATGGATGGTGATAATGCTAAGAATACTTTGTATAGGTACAGAATAAAAATCCAGTGGTAGGTTGTCAGCCTTTCCAAAAATTGTTTGTCTGACAATTAAAAAAAGCAACACTTTCCCAGAAGAATGAGATATACAGTGGGAATACAGTAGCAGCCCACGGGGTAGATCACCACTGTTTCAAAAAGCTATGCCTGTTCAACACATATAAAACTTACATAAGTCTGCACAGTGTCCAGTCTAAGAGCGGTAGGGGAAGGAATAAGATGTGTATCCATTGTGCTTCGAAGAAAGTCAGTCAAAAGTTGTCAGAAACATATTCTGGTCAGAGCCAATATGGCTGCAATAGGAGGTTTACCAATAAATGACTGGCCAATTTGTCCTGAGACCCAACCAGGAACATAGTATCTATGAGAGTCAGAGGGGGCACAAGGGGAGGGGCCCACTGACATCACACAAAGGGCAGGTGACTTACAGAAGGAGTACTGGACATTGGCCAGGGGGAAAGGCCTGGGGAGGGGCCTGAGACAATAGGCCCTAGGGGTACCTAAGGACATGCAGTGGTATGCTTGCCCTCTTTCTTTGCTGAAAATTCTCCGAGATTTTAGCACATTCATTTGGCAGAGGTAAGGCACAGTTACAAAATTTTAGTTGTTATCGAGATGAGCTGTGGCAGTTGAAGCATACACAGAAGATCTCTGGCTTGGGTGGATCTTCAGCGAGTGTTTATTTGGTGTTCACATGGCACAGTAATGAGCTGTTTGGTGGTTGTTTGTAGAATGAAGCCTGCAGGCCACAGCAAAGCAGCTTCAGGTAACATGTTATCGAGGGAGTAGGGAGGTACTGTTTCATTGTCTGCACTGGTCACAGGTTGGGATACTGTTTAGTAGTTGGCTTGGGTAGGCCTGGGTAGGTCTGCAGTGTGTGTTTGGTCAGCGTTCACACGGCAGAGTAACAAGCCATTTGGTGGTTGTTTTCAGAATGGGGCCTTTTGGCCACAGTGAAGCAGCTTCAGGCAACATGGTATCGGGGCAGAAGGGAGGTACTCTTTCATTGTTGACCTGGATAGGACTGCAGCAAGCATGTGGTCAGGGGTAACATGGCATCAGAATGAGTCGGTGTGGGCTCTTACAGAAGGGCATGCGAGCCACAGCTAGCGCTGTTTGGGTAGGGAGGTAGCGGGGCTTACAGGCCTGCCAGGAGATTTAATGGATGGTGGGGGAGATGCGGGGTAATCATAGCCAGCCTGAGCGGTGAAGTGACTGGGGTCACTGAAGCATGCTGCCCACCGATGGAGGAGGAAGATAGGGCCACGGGTGTGACCCAGGAGCATACAGTCTACGCGGTTGGTGGCTGCCAAATCTTGAGACAGAAAGGCCTCCCAGGGTCGTGCAGGGTGCCTCATGGTCATGACCTCCATTTTACTGGCGGAGATAAGGGATGGCCTTTGAGCACATGGCAGGGAGGAGGGTGGAACAGGGAGGGGATGACACAAGGGGGCCTAGTTTCAACAAAACTGGGGATGGGTTTTGGATGGTAGATGGCCAGTGGCCTGCTCTTGCCTCATGCCACCACAAGGGCTGGGTCACAGATACATGTTGAGGCACTGACTCATGCAATGGAGGGGCAGCCTGGACAGCAGATGGCTTGTGAGTGCACTGACACTAGGATGTGAACTGGAGAGGCCTACTGGGGCAGCATGGTGTGTGGCAGGATCATGGCAGGGTCATGACACCAATTTCCAGAAAAGGGAAGCCCTTGGAGCACTTTGGATCACTTGGGCAGGGTAGAGATGTTATCACGGGGGAGAGGTGCTCTCAAAAACATAATGGATGGTTTGTGGTCAGGCCTAGCGTGAAGGGGACAGCTAGGCCTGCGAAGGCCTGAACCACCACAGGGTTACAGGAGAGGGCACCTTGCATGGTCAGGACAATGCAGGGGTGCAAGGCATGCCTGCAGCAGGTGGGATTTGGACTTTTGAAGACAGAGGAGGGTAAAATCCAGCAGTCGGGTGCAAAATGGAGGGTGGGAAGGATAAAGGCCTCCCCCCTCCACACTTAAGGGAAGGCAGAGAGTTGTGGCATGGGGGTCCATGTCACTGTGGGTTGCAGGCCGGGGTTGGGGAGGACACCCTGCCGGATGGAAGGCAGGCTATTATGATTGTGACCTGGGGCTAGTATCCAATCCCAAGGGCTCACCGATGAAGCTACATGGAATATCCGGCCATAATGGAAAAAGGAGCAAGTTGGGGGGACACCAGCTTGGGACTGGGCTGCAGGTGGATTCAGGCCCACAGGTGCAGCAAGAGGGAGGCTGCAAAGGTTGAGATGGATAGGGGGCTGGATCACTGTGTGTGGGATCTGTTTCACAAAATTTTTTGTATGCTGCTAGGGAGACATGGCAACGAACAGATCCTCGATGTCCAGAGCTACCATGCTTATAGAGGCTGCAAAACTCATGGCTCAAATGACAGAGTTGATGGAGGCAGCTAAGAAAAGGGAGGCCGAGGTGGAGGCTTAGAAAAAAACAAAAGAGCGGAACAAGCGGCCCGGCTCAGGAAAAGGCAATAAATAACCGAGAGGGGCAGGACCTAGTGCCCCGGCAGCACCAAGGCCAGGAACAGAGCCAGACAAGACCCTGACCCAGCAGCCAACAGACTGTGGTAAGGATAAGGTGGATATGAATAAAGAGGCAAATTTACAGGAGAATATTGAGGGGTTGTTAGTGACATGGGGGTGGAGGAAGTGTCCAGAATTCGAACAATGTTACGGGTCATTAAAGAAAAGAAAAATGGAGACAAAGAGGTGTCAGGCTCACCAAAGGGGGCACGGAAGCTGTACAATGGCCCACTAGGTTTCACCCTGGGTGACCATGTACCAGCGTCAATCAAAGAGAAAATTTGGAAAGGTGAATATGTTGATATCTTTGGGCTGGTCAGTGAAGAGACAGCTACCAGATATGAGCAGAAAGAGTCAGTGGGTAAGTCAGAGATGGCAGTAGCATTGGCAGTGGTGGGGCACAAGGCAGAGGAGGCCAGGTTTAAAGGGAAAAATATTGACACATGGCAAGTGGGGTTTTTGATCTGTTGCACCTTGGTGCTCGAGAAGCAGCCTGACCTAGCAATCTCACTGCTCACCTATATAGCAATCATCAGGGATGTGTACCGTGCAAAACTAGGTTTTGGATGGCTCAAGTATGATGAGGCATTCCAGGGAATGCATGGCAGTAAAGGGGGACTTGAGGTTGGATTGCACCAATGCTGAGTTCTGGGTTCAGACTTTGTCTGGAGTGGCAGTTGAGCAAGAAACCAAACAAGTAAAAAAGGGGGTGCAAGCTCAGGGTGCCAAGACATGCTGGGCTTACAACCGAGCCTCATGTAACTGGCCTAGCTGCAAGTTTAAGCACAGCTGCTCACAGTGTGGCGGGTCACACCCAGCCACAAACTGCAAGGTAGGGGGAGACAAAGGTGGACCAGCTGGTGGGCAGGCTCAGGAGCTGCTTTTTTGGAACAACAGGGGGGAGTTAGCAGGGGTCTGGGGCCCAGGAAGAGGAGGTTATGCAAGCAATTATGGATGGAACTAGATTGGAACAGCCGGAATGGAGGTGGGAATATTGTCTAGCCCACACGCCCATTAGGAGGGTGGTGGTGGATCACTGGACCAAATATTACCCCATTGAGAAAGGGGAAGAGTTGTTTAGAAGGGGTTTCCAGAAGGGGGGTTTACATTAGGTTTCATGAGGGCACAGGAGGGATGTGGGCTAGGAACTTGGGATCTTTACAAGGGAAAGAAGACATTGTCCAGGAGGAGATCCAGAAAGAAGTGAGGGCAGGGCCAGTGGAGGGGCCACTGTTCCAACCTCCCTGCATGAGTTTCTGGGTGTCACCCCTGGGATTGGTACCCAAGAAGCAGGAAAGGGACTTCAGACTCAAGCATCACCTGTCCAACCTGAAAGAGGGGTCAGTGAATGGAGTGATTCCCGAAGCTCTCAGCATGGTATCTTACGCGTCACTAGACCAAGTGATAGAGCTGATCCGGGTGGTGGAGGGGGCATGGTTGGCCAAGATGGACATTGAATCCGCATTCCGGCTGCTACCAGTATGGCCAGCAGACTGGGACCTTCTTGGTTTTAATTTTGAGGGTGGCTTGTACTTTGACAAGGCAATGCCCATGGGATGTTCCGTGGCCTGTGCAACGTTCGAGGTTTTCAGCTCATGGGTACAGTGGGTGTTCGAGTGGTGGTACGGACACAGAATTGTAGTTCATTATTTGGACGATTTTCTATTGATAGGGTCCAGTCAGGCCGAGGCAGGTAAGATGTTAGCAGATTTCCAGGACATGTGCAGGACAATAGGGATCCCATTAGCAGCCAAAAAAGCTAAGGGCCTGGCGCGTAGGCTAGAGTTCTGGGGATCGAGTTGGACATGGAGGAAGAGTGTTTTCGCCTCCCGAGGGTTAAAGAAGCATGGCTAAAAGGGCTGCTTGCATCCGTGGATGGGAAGAGGAGGGTGCGCTGGTACAGGTACAACAGCTACTGGGGCACCTTAATTTCTTCTGCAAGGCCATAAGCCCAGGCAGGGCATTTACTAGGAGGTTGGGGAGGGTCACCGGAAAAGCAAAGCTACCTCTTTACTGGGTTGACATCAACAGAGGGGTGAAGGAGGACTTGCAGGTATGGGAGACACTCCTTGAATACTACAATGGGGTGACATTCTGGCAAGAGGATTGGGCCTCCAACACACACCTGGAGCTGTACACGGATACAGCCAGGGGGACTGAGGATAGGAGCCTATTTTCAAGGGGAATGGATCTCAGAGGCTTGGCTGACTCAATGGCTAGAATGGGGATGGACGAGGGACATCACGTTTCTTGAAATATTCCTGATTTGAGTAGCATTGGAAGTATGGGGCACACAAATGGCAGGGCATTGCATAGTTTTCTGGTACTATAACAAGAGCGTGGTGGAAGTGATTAATAGATAGATTGGCAGGATGGAATCAGTAGGTGTAGCGCTGAGTGTCATGATCTTGTTGAGTTTACGGCGCAACCCGTCTTTCAGGGCGAGGCAAATCGAGGGCGATGGAATGAGGTAGCTGACTGTCTCTCTTGTTTTCAGATGGAGCATTTCTGAGAGCTGGCACCACAGGCCACGCTCACCCAGACCAGGATACCAGATCAGCTGTGGGAGGTTGAAGAGAGAGAAAGCCATGGCAATATACAAAGGGTCACGGGTGGCCGGCACCGTAAGGGCATATGAGAAGGTGTCGGAAGGTTTCCAGACATTTAGGGCCAGAATGGAGTGGGAGACAGGCCAATAGGTTGAGGAGGAAGAGGTAATGCAATAAGTAGTGGAGAACTGGGAGGAAGGTCTGGCACACACCACTAATGATGTCCAGCTGGCAGGAATCAGCTGGATTTGCATGGATAGGGGGTGGGTAGATGTGACTGCCAGCTGGGCCATCAGATGGATGGTAACTGGCTGGCAGAGGAGTCTAGGAAAATGGCAGGATGAGAGAAGGCCCCTGATGAGGGTCTCTACTCACAAAGGTAATGCGGGTGGTTGGCCACGTATGCCATTCAGCAAATGAGGCCTGCCTGTTCAAGGCAATATTTGCCATCTTGGCAAAGGTGCCTTTTCAGGTCAGGGAAATGGTAGCTTCCAATAAAGGGGTGACCAATGCAGGGTTACAAGAGAAGTGTGTGAGGTTGGGAGAAGAGAAGGTAAATGTTGCTGCAGAGGTCAAAGATGGACCAGATAGGAAAAGGGGTCACAGTGGAGCTACAGAGAGAGGGGTCGACAGAGGTATGCACAGTCCAGGCAATGTGGGCTTATGCAAAGATCAGAGAGTGAAGAAAGGGGTCCTGGTTTGTGCATGGGGACGGGTCCCCAGTGACAGGTTTCCAGGTGGGGCAGTCCTGAAGAAGGCATTGGCATTTGTGGGTGAGAATCCCGCTGAGTTTGCCCCCCGTTCCTTCTGAATTGGGGTGGTTTCGGAGGCAGCAGTCTTAGGCGCAGATGAGGAGGAGGTCATGGACATTGGGAGATGGGCATTGAACTGTCATAAAAGATATTTAAGGTATCGACAGTGGCTAACTGTTATCCTCCTTTTTCTCCCCTCAGCAGGCTCCAAGAGGCAGGTATGGATCATGAGGCACTCTTTTATCTACTGGGCAGAGAGATTTGCAGATGCCACAAGAATGGGGACACTGCTGAGACCGGGAATCAAGCACACAAAAGTGAGATGGAGGGGCATGAGGTGGCCACAGCTGCTGCCTTTGTTAGAAGAGCTACGGGTCTGATGGCCCATTTAGACTGCATCATCATTCATCTAGGGGGCAATGATCTGGGGACTATGCCCTGGGGATCCTTGATGAAGGGCATTACAGCGTATCTCGAAAGAGTGAAGAGCTGGTGGCCCAGGGTGGTACTGGGTTTGTCTGAGATTACATTTCGGAGGGTGTGAAGGGGGGTGAATAAGCCCCAGGCAGTGGAGGTGGCAAGGAAGTGCCTGAAAAGGAAAATAGCCAGGGCAGTGATCGAGATGGGGGATCCATATACAGCATAGGGACCTTTCATATGATCATGAAGCAGTTTACAGATCAGACAGCATCCATCTCACAGAGTTTGGCATGGTTTATTCCTATGGCCTTTCGGGGAGATAGGGGAAAGCATAAATAGGAGGGGCTTGAAGGACTAGCCCACAGAGGGGAGCCCCATCTTCCATCACAAGCTGGAGATGGGGCAATGGAGGAGTTGTTGGGAGCAAGAGAAAAGGGGGCAGATAGAGGGGAGGAGAGGTACCACAGGCTGGGGACAAAGGAACCCAGGCATGGGAGTAAAAGGGGGGCAGGGAGAAGGTCATAGAGCTAAGTGGTGGATTGCGGTGTCCACACCTGGCATGGGGGGGGAGTGGTCCAGGTAATGTGGTACCCGATGGTGGTGAGTAAAAGGGAGGGGCCGGATCACAGTGTCCAGACCCTGAGAAGAATTGTGGACAGAGAGAGAGAGCAGGATGAAGATCCACAAAGAAGAAGACGGGACTGTTACGTCCAGAGAAGGGGCGTGGGGACTGTTATGTCCAAAATGTAAATATGAACTGTTTGAATTATGATGATTTGATTTCGGATGTAAACAAAGTAACTGTGCCTATGATAAAATAAACAGTGTCGGTGAGCATCCAAAAACTGAAAAAGCTGTGGCCTGAGTTTATTCCTGGGTGGGGATCCGGGGACAAGGAGGTTTGCCAATAAATGGCAGGCCAATTTGTCCTGGGACCCAACCAGGAATACAGTATCTACGAGAGTCGGGGGGAGGAGGGGGGTGCAAGGTGAGGGACCCGCTGACATCACGTAAGGGCAGGTGACTTACAGAAGGAGCACCAGACATTGGCCAGGAGGAGGGACCTGGGAGAGGCTTGAGACAATAGGCCCTATGGGTACTTAAGGGCATGCAGAGGTATGTTTGTCCTCTTTCTGTGCTGAAAATTCCCACCTACTCTCCCTGCAAAGAACAGATCTAATTGACAGGTACCTAGGTACAAGGATCCGGGGGGGGCATGGGCTAGAGGTGTACCCAGTGGGGGGGCCTGGCACAGGACCAGTGAGCCGCAGAGGGTGGCTGGAGGGCCAGGGGACTAGGGGGAGTCCTGCTGGCATCTTGGAGGTATTATAAGAGGGAAAAGGGTTTTGGAAGGGTTGTCAGGATCAAGGAAAAAATGGGGGGGCAGATAGAGGGGGAGAGGATGGGTAGGTATCATGGGCTGGGGACAAAGGAACCCAGGCGTGGGAGTAAAAGGGGGGGTGGGGGAAGGTCACAGAGCTAAGTGGTGGATCGCGGTGTCCACACCTGCCATGGGGGGAGGAATGGTCCAGGTAACCTGGTACCCGATGGTGGTGAGTAAAAGGGGAGGCACCGGATCACAGTGTCCAGACCCTGAGAAGAATGGTGAACAAGCAGAGAGCAGGAAGAAGATCCACAAGGAAGAAGATGGAACTGTTACATCCAGAGAAGGGGCATGGGGACTGTTATGTCTAAAATGTAAATATAAACTGTTTGAATTATGATGATTTGATTTCAGATGTAAACAAAGTAACTGTGCCTATGATATAATAAACAGTGCCAGTGAGCATCCAAAAAGTAAAAAAGCCGTGGCCTGAGTTTATTCCTGGGTGGGGATTCGGGGACAATGATGTTATTGATAGTAGTTGCAGCCTACATGTTATATCCTTTGTAAATACATTGTAAAAATGTATGTGCATGCTGCAGGTACCAAATGATTTATTTGAAAGAACACATACTCCCATGAGTATTTACAAAGGATATAGCAGCTAGGATGCAACCATTATCAAAAATATGATTTTGCAGTTGTACTGGCTCAAGTCAGAGTTTGTTTGTAGATTGGAACTGTCTCTGTCCTTCTCCAGGAGTCTGGGATATATTTTTTTCTTTTATACAGTCATTAAAAAAAAATTGTCAACATAAGGTTCCAAACATCCTTTAAGCATTTTATACAACTCTGCAAAGGATGCCATCCAGGGCCAGTGCTTTTTCACATTTTAATTCTTAAATGGTTATAGTCACTTCATGGTTTGAAAGTGTCTTTAGCCTTAATACAATTCAGGGGCTTTGGCAACACAGTTGTGTAATTATCTTCATAGAAATTATTTTGGGAAGTGAAACCCATTTTTCTACTGCTATGTTGTTACTAATTTCATTGCCATAACTAATGAAGCCCTTGGCTACCAAAATCCAGAAATCTTCAGTGTCATTCTTTTCAGCAACCTGTAACATTATATCCCATTGTTCTGAGTAACATTCTGTTTTCCTTCCTAACAGAAACTGTTGGTATAATTGTAGGCACTAAAAGCACTTATCACCTCACTCCCATCTGTCGTCACTGCTGTACTCTATACTATAATGTATTTACTGCCCGCTTCTACAGAAACTGTATGATGTACTCATAACCAGTATTATTTGTACTACTCTACCATACTGTACTCATCAGTGTAATATACCTCCAACCTTATATGTACTGTTCTGTGTTGCTGTATTGGATGTACTACTGTATCAGATGCACTGCGCTGTACTACGACTGTACCAACTAATATCATGCACCTCCTGCCCTCTTACACAAAAATTGGAAAATTGTATACTCTCCTAGTAACCCTGTACGATATCTGACACTGTGATACTTGTCTGTATGTTCAAACCTTATGTAACAAACCCCGGGTTGCCCCTGAAAAAGGGACATTCGGGGCCCAGTGGGCTTACCCGGTTAACACAATTTAATAAATAAAACATTGATTTAAGAATCTATAGTTTTCTCTGTTTGCAATCTGATTTTCTTTACTATTGCCAGTAATTTCTTTTTCTCCTGTCAGCACTCTTTAAACCATCCATTTTTTTTATTTGTATGTTCCTGGTTGATGTACTGTATATACTGCAATAAAGGTTTGATAATCTCAATGAGTGGCCTTATAATTTCAAAGAATGAATTGAGTAAATCAACGTACTCACTAATTATATTGCTCTCTGGGATTGTTTTTAGCAATAATAATAATCTG
The DNA here is from genome assembly GCA_016271365.2 of Neoceratodus forsteri. Lineage (NCBI taxonomy): Eukaryota > Metazoa > Chordata > Ceratodontiformes > Ceratodontidae > Neoceratodus > Neoceratodus forsteri. The sequence goes on along the minus strand of CM057451.1, from coordinate 201,502,715 downwards.
GTCACTATTTTGCCTTCTAACACAACATCCCACTTCATGTATTTTTGTTGATAATACTTCTAAGGGTAGCTGAACTACTTTGTTTTGTAGACACAATAACTGGTATGTCATCACTTTCCTCCCTGTTTAAAACACCTACATAAACCCACCAATTAAGATTCCTATCCCACCGAAAAAGGTTGATGACTACTGCACTGCATGTGAAAATATGTAAGTTCACCTATAAGCCCCCTACCAAAATGGGGGCTTACCTGCAGCCCATCAGTTCCTGATCATGCTCTCTTTCAGGCCACCTCCTGTTCACCTGTAATTTTTTTTCTCTGCCCCTGAGTCCTGCCGAAGTCCTTCTTTGCCCCTGGTGCCCCAGTGTAAAGGCCAAACCCAGCAAGACTCAAAAATCCAGGCCACGATCACCCACTCTGCCAAAGCACTCTGCTCTGGTGTGGCAGAGATCGTGTAGGCATCAGCGGCGCCTTTGATCAAGTGACCACTCACCCTGTGGTCGAACGGAGGAAGTGTTTGGCAGTCCGAGTGTCCTAGTCTGATCAGTGGGGCCTGGTGAAAACAGACAGGTTGAAGGGAGCACATTTTCAGAAAAAGTTAGAGATCCTCAGGACAGTAGTGTTTGGGTGTATGAATATTAATGAGCTGGAACCCCGATCATCATGAATATTCATGAGGGGCTTCTGCCTCAGGGAAGCTGTATATCAGCCAAGGCCAAGAAAGAAAAAGAAAAGAAACATGCATTACACCAAAAAACTAATAGTGAAACTGCAATGTGTGTTTGGGAAAGATGCTTAGAATGGGAAAGTGTTTAAAATAAATAAATGTTTGATCCTGGATGCACCAGCAACTGTTGGGAATCAGAGAGACAGCCTGTCTGCTGCTGCAAGGTGTCCTTAAATATTGGCAACAGCTACAGGAAAATGGACTGAACAATTAATAAAATATGTGCAGTGACAGCAATACACAACCAGGACTAATGAACTGTGGGGCATTTTGGCAAATATTTATTTTATTCTGGCTGCACCAGGACACTGATTTTTTTACTGTCACTGATCTGCTTAAGGGACTGTGTGTTTTAGAAGCCATTACAGAGCAGCACAGCCAACTGGAAAGCTAGATTGTGATTGGTTGACCATCCATGGCACTCCAGTCATTACATCATGGGTTTTAGCCCACCTGATAGGCTAATGATGCACATGACTCTTGGATCAGATTTCTTGTATACCCAGGTCCCAGAAACCCCAGTTCTCCAGTTCAAATTGTGCATCTGATCAGGCTACAAGCACACCAGAATCCTTGTTGTTTTACTCTAGGAAGGTAGGCCTCTCCTTTATAATTATCTAAGCTGCTTATCCTGCAAATCACCTAGAGACTCATTATGCCATCTCTGCTACAGTTCTTTTGTGTGTGTTTTTTCCCCATCACCCTTTAATATAGCTCCCTAAGGGGAAGTGAATCCTGCAGTATTGTGTTGTTTCCTTGCTATAAATGATTTATCCAGTATTGCTGTTTATTGTTATATTTCTCGGTTGTTTGGGCTAGAAGTTAAAGCCAGCAAGTTTTTTTTTATGGTTACCAATGTGTTGTTTTAAAAAAAATGATTCCTGCTTGGCCTCTCTGGTCTATTTGCAAGGTATTAAGTCCCATCCTGGCTTACTTCAAGCCTAGCGAGATATTCTGAAAACCTATCTGATTTTTTAGTGTTATTTGTGGTTTGCTGTACTGCGTTTTTCCCATTTTTTGGTAAGGGGAAAGGGTTTGTCCTCCCCAGGTCTGTTCACGGTTCTGGTGTCCACCTGCACATTCTCTTTCTCGCGCAGATAGCTCAGCACTCGCACAGGCTGCTCCTTAAGCCTCAACTCGCTTGGTAGACTTACGTGCGAGTGGCTAAATGATTGCCCCTTAAAAACTGAAAAAAAGGGGAGCTCTACCCTCCTCAGGGGAAAATGCGAGCTCATTTCGCTTGCCTTTCAAGCCCAGGGGAGCAGTTTCCACTACAAGGCCTGTGACCTTCTGCTGAGCTCTGCATGATGGCCCCCCCTCCCCGGCGCATGGTCTTAGCATTTTTTTTTTTTTGGTTGGACCCTTATTTCTACCAATGGGAGAGTGCCCCAGTAAACAGTACCAGCTCCTCCTCAACAGATTCCCCATTTTAAGGGATTTCTTCATTCAGGATGGTCTTGTTTGTCTCCCCCACGCTCCTTTCGGCCGCATGGTTCTTGCGGCCTACTTCCAGCCATCGCTGGGTCCCAGGCCTAGCATTGGGGGGTTGGACACCTTCTCTCCCAGCAGACTCAACAGGTAGCTTGGGAAAGAAACACTGGACATTGGAACTTCTGAGTCCTGCTGCGATTTCTCAGTGATTTGCCCCCTGCCTAGGGCTCGGGCCATTCGATACTTCATTTCTTCAGTGACGGCCCTAGCAGAGCAAGTGCTAGTGTGTTTTTTTGAAGGTATCCTTCCAAGGTAGAGTGAATGGCCACACTGAGACCTCAAGAGTAGGAATTCTGGAAGGAGGCAATATATATTTGTTTGTTCTACAAATAAGCAAAGTGCTGGCATGCTGCATCACAGTGGGGGCTGAAAACAAAACCTAGATGCTCTGAGCTGTAAACAGGAGCACTGGTTCAAATAATGTTCCTCTGCAGGCCTACGAAGCCTCCTGGCTCATCCTCATCACCCTCCCAGCACCTCCTCTACCTCCATATGGGGTCCCTCTCTCTAGTGACCCTATATTCTCTCCAAAAGAACCTAGTGGTGTCTCCCTCAAGTTCATATGGTTTCCCTCTCCATAGCAACCCCATATGCCTTACAAAGAACTTGGTGGTCCCTCCCCATGGCGACCTCCACAGTGGTCTTGTCCATGGGGGTGGTCCCTCACTATAGCGACCCCCATGCTGAACCCCACCTGTAGTTCTTTATACCCCTCTACAAGGTCAGCATTATTAGCAGCACCATAGGGCTTTTATACTCATAGGATGTTCTATACTTTTTAAGGCTGTATTAACAGTTATGGGGCACCCACTGAGTTGGAGGCCCATTGTCACCCAGTCCTAACAATATGCCTATTTTTCTTCCTCTCTCCAACAGATGGTCAAGGAAAAGAAATGCACTTCTTGCAGTGCCAACCTCTTACCCCATGCTCCGGGACCCCTATGCCCCACCTGTCTCCATGACGATGACGACTTATCACTGGAGCAAACTTCTGTCATGGGCTCCAATAATCCAGGGCCAACTGGCTCTACTTGGATGGATCCTGGAGCTATCCTACTTCAGAACCAGCAGGCCATGGTAGCAATGATGAAGAGCCAACAGAATTTTATGCTGAAGATAATGGAAAAGTTAGAATCCCTTACCCAGCACAGGGCAACAAATGCACCACCTCTGGAGCCAGATAATATGGGAGGGCCAATGAAGACTGTCTGGATCATGTAGAACCAGCACCAGACTGCCATATACTGGACTCCGGAGCAGACAAGGAGATGCCAGAGGAGGAAGAGGGGCCGGAGACCGATGACGAGGACATGTAACCACAATCTGTGCCTTCTCTCACATCTAAACTTTGCTCTTTTGATATGGTTCCAGTCCTTATGAAAATAGTCAAGGCCACTATGGGGTTTGACATTGAAGAGGGCAAACCAGATTCAAAACTAGAACCCATGATTCAGCAAAAAGGGACTATCAAGGAGACATTTCCAGTATGTCCAGCAATCAAGGACATTTTCAGCAAGGAGTGGCAATCCACGGAGCCTAGCAGAATGTCAAACAAGAGAAACTTGGATCGCATGTACCCAGTTCAGGAAGACAAGGCCAGCAACTGGTGCACAGCCCCAACTATTAATCCTCAGGTGGCAGCACTCAGTAAGAAAACAATTCTGCATTGCAGAACCATATCATTAAAGGACCCCACAGACAAAAGAGTGGAAGACATGTTGAAAAAGGCCTTCAAAATCAAGGGAATGGCCGGCAAATCCTCTACTATGGCCATTTTTATTTTATTTATTTATTTAGTTTTTGTTAACCAGGTAAGTGCACTAGCCAGCAAGTGGCTGTTTTCAGGCACGACCCGGGAGGTAAAATTACAGAACATAACCATACAGTAAGGATAACAAAAATACATGATGAACAGAAATACAGGAAGATACATATGGCAGGATACAATGCATGACAAAGGAAAATACAAGGCAAAATACATTTCAAGGACATTTTCCATTGAGCGCATACATAAAGTGCATTGAAGGACCTAGGAAAGGGAGAGGATAGGTGTAGGGGTAAGCCAGAAACAAGATGGAAAATGACAAAAGGGGAAGGTGAGGAGGTGAGGAAAGGATAGAGGGCAAGGGCCAAAATGGGGGGCTAAAAATGGCTAAGAATATAAGGACAGAGAGGCGGTGGCAGGAGATAGGAGGGAGAGAGAGGAGGATGGCCGGGAGAGGGAGGGAGGGGAGTGAGGGTTAAAAGAAAGCCGGCAAATACGGCAGCAGCGATACAAGGTTCCAACCTGTGGCCTAGTCGGTGGAGCCGAAAGACGGCAAGCGGAGAAAGGGTGACAGGGGGTTACGGCAAAAGACGGCAACAGCGCCAAAAGGTAACAGAATGCGGCTGGGCTGGTGGAACCGATAGACGGCAGGGTAAGGGTGATGATGCTGGTAAGAGGAGGAGAGAAGCGAAAGAGTTACGGCAGTAGCGGAAAAGGTAACAACGCCACGGCACGTGTCCAGATCTGCTGGCTCGAGGAACTCCTTGAGCAGGCAAACCCCAAATCTAGAGAGGCAAAACTGTTAGAATGCACTCTTGATGCTGCTAAATACCTGGCGGACATGGCGGTGGACACTCTAAGACTGAATGCCAGGGCTACAGCCATCATTAACCAGGTCAGAAGAGCTTTGTAGCTAAAATTATGGGAAGCTGACAATGAATCCAAAACACTACTGCAAAATTTGCCCATGAAGGGAACACACATATTTGGGGAGGGTCTGCAGGAATTCTCAAAACAGAAAGAGGATGGCAAAGACCTCCTCAAAAATAAGAATAGACACACCTATCTCCCTTCCACTAGGTGGAGGTTTCGGGGGGAAAAAAGTCTCATCAAGCACGCAGAGACACCCATTACCAGAACAATACATTTCAAGGCAGAGGAACACACAGCGGATACTGCAGTTCCTTCACCCATTCCTACCAGCCCTCCTCCTTCAAACCCTGTGGGTCCAAGTTTGGAATAAGAGGTAGAGGGAATAGGGGAAAGCAACAATGACTACTTGGCCAGAACTCCACGCGGCCGGGAACTGTTTTCACCTGTGGGACAAAGATTGTCACTTTTCAGACACCAGTGAATCTGCACAACCTCAGACAGGTGGGTTCAAGAGGTGGTGTCGAGAGGATACTCCACAGAGTTGTCCCAATCCCCCATCACACACAGATTCATAAGCTCTCCCATTGCCAAAAAGAAGGCAACAGCTCATCAGGTCCAACAAATCCTGTTGGATCTGATACAAAACAGAGCAATACAGGCCGTTCTCTTCACGAACAGAAACTAGTAGTGTACTCCATTTTCTTCCTCATGCACAAGAAATCAGGGGAACTATGCCCCATTCTCAACCTGAAGCATCTCAACCAGCATGTAGTTCCCAAAGGTTCAAAATGGAGACCCTAAAGTTGACTCTATGCAGTATCCGGGTAGGCAACTACCTCACGTTCATAGATTTGAAGGACGCATACCTTCACATACCTATCAGACCAAAACACAGAAAATACCTCATATTCCACATCCTAGGCCAGCCCTACCAATATCAGGCCTTACCCTTTGGCCTTACCTCAGCACCAAGAGTGTTTACCAAGGTGTCAGTAGTACTAGTAGAAAGACTTCGAGAACAAGGTCTCGATATCATCCCCTACTTGGATGATTGGCTGATTCAGGCATGCTCCAAGGAGTACTCACATCAAGACACTGTGCTCACTCTGAGAGCACTCGAGGAGCATGGCTTGTTGGTGAACTAAGTCAAGAGCCATCTGGTGGCCACACAACAGATAGAACACCTAGGGGCACAAATCAACACATCACAAGGATGGGTGAAAACTTCCCAGACAAGGGTGAACAACCGGGATGAATAGCTCAGTTACTAGGTTGCATGGCATCTTGCATCAACCTGATACCTTGAGCCAGGTGGCACATGCAACCCCTACAGACTTATGTCCTAACTCGGGGATCACCGAATGAATATAACCTGCATGTCATAGTTCCACTACCACCATCAGTGAGACAGTCACTAACATGGTGGACAGTGAGTTCCAATCTCACACAAGGGGTTCCACTAGAGGCATCTTATGATGCCACTATAGAAACGGACGCAAGCCTATTGGGCTGGGGTGCTTGCGTGGGTGACCTGACAGCACAGGACTAATGGACAACATCACAGGCCAAGTTGTCCATCAACATCCTAGAAATGAGGGCAGTATACCATGCTCTCAGAGCTTTCAGATCCTCCATTTCCAGTCAGTTGGCTCTGATACATTCTGACAACCAGGTCAAGGTAGCGTACATTGCCAAGCAAGGGGGCACCAGGAGCAGAGCTATGCTGAGGGAGGCGGTGACGGTCCTCAACTGGGCACAGACCAACCTCACTCATCTTGGCACAGTCCATCTCATGGTCAAGCTCAATGTGCAAGCAGATTGGCTCAGCCAACAACAAGTCCACCCAGGGGAGTGGCGTCTCCACCCTAGTCTTTTCCAAATGATTCAGGAGATTTGGGGACCTGTATCCATGGATCTCATGGCCACAGCGGAAAATGCTCAGATCAAAACATTCTATTCAAGATATAGGGAAACCCAGTCTCAGGGAAAGAATGCCCTGTCACAACCTTGGTCTCGGGATCAGGCGTACATTCCCCCCCCATTCTCTTGCTACCCTAAGTACTAGCCAAGATCCTAATATCACGATGAACCATCATCCTAGTGGTACCCTACTGGCCATGAAGAACCTGGTTTGCCACGGTGCTGGCTATGACAATGGACAGTCTCAGGTTTCCCTACCAGCCAGATATGCTGACCCAGGGGCCGGTATTACACCCAGCTCCATGGACACTAAAACTCACAGCCTGGCTCCTGAGAGGAAGAGACTGATGAGAGCAGGTTATCACGAATCATTCATCTCCACGCTGCTACAATCTGGATGATCCTTGACCACCTCTACCTATGGTAGACAATGGTTGGTGTTCATGAAGTGGTGCAGAGATCTGGGTAAGGATCCTGAGCTAGTAGACATGTCCACCACCCTCTTATTCCTTCAACAGGGAGTAGACAAGAGGTTGGCACACTTATCACTCAGGGTACAGCACTCAGCCATTGGAGGAGCCATTGGTCCCATTGGAGGATACAGTCTGGGGCTCACCCAGATGCATTGCATTTCCTGAAAGCAGTGGAGGTATTATGACCCAGAGTCAGACTATCTATCGCTCCCTGGGACCTCCCTTTGGTATTAGATTCCCTCAGTACAACTCCCTTTGAACCACTACATGAGGTAGACCTGTTCTGGGTGGGTCTGAAGACCTGCTTCCTCATTGCTATCTTCTCAGCTCAAAGGATTGGGGAACTAGGGGTGCTGTAATACAAAGAACTGTACACTGTGTTCACCCCCTCAGGGGGTACGCCTACACACGGTACCAGCCTTCCAACCAAAGGTCTCCTACACATTTCACAGGGAACAACCTATTGAGTTGCCAACTTTTTCTGGAGACACTCAACCTGGTGATAAGCCTGTCCCACACCATCTAGATGTTGGGATCACCCTGTCCATTTACATATCTAGAACTCTACCCTTACGCAAGACAGAGAAGTTGTTCATTGTTACAAGGGGACAAAGACAAGGCAGGGCAGCTTCTAAAACTACCATCACTGGCTGGCTCAGGAGAACCATCCAGGAAGCCTACGGGGCTAAGCAACTGATGCCCCCAGAGAGTATCAAGGCCCATTCCATGAGAGCAGTAGCCACTTCTTGGGCAGAAAGGGATAACGTTTCTTCAGAAGACATCTGCAAGGCAGCGACATGGACTCCCATCCATACGTTTGCCAGACACTATAGACTGGAGCACCTGTACAAGTTACAACTGACCTTTGCCACCCAGGTTCTCTCAGCCACCAGCTCCTCCTCCTCTCACTCATTGACCACTCTGTCTCCATCCCTAGGGTACAGTACTGCTACTTACCTACCCATGATATAATGTCTGGAGTGCCATGGATGGTCAACCAATCACAATGGGTGTTTACTCACCTGGTGAAGGTGATTGTGTTGGTTGACATCCATGGCACTCCATGACCCTCCCAACAGAGTGCTCAGAGTGACCAGGATTAGACTAAGCAGAAAAATTACTTTGAGAAGAATTTGAGCTATATTTCACTAAGGACATCCATGATGTCGACCGTCAACCACTTACGGGTTGAGTTTAGATTGTATTAATAGGTAAATAAAACTAGGGCCGCTGGCCCCCATGTACATATCACCTCAGTCTGCATAATTTGCATAATTGTATAGGATTGTTAGTGTTCTTTTTCTCGTGGTTGCTGTTTACTAATCTAGATTTCAGCTATGGAAGATTCGAATTGGAGAACAGGAGTTTCTGGGACCTGGATATACAAGAAATATGATCCTAGAGTCATGTGCATCACTAGCCTATCAGGTGGGCTAAAACCCATAATGTAATGTCTGGAGTGCCATGGATGTGAACCAACACAATCACCTTTACCAGGTGAGTAAACACCCAATAACAAATCCAGGACTTGTGGGACATTAGTCAAAGTTCATGGGAAAATACTCAGTACTCATGGGGAACTGCAGGAAGATAATTTCAGGCACAAAAACAGCAAATTAACTGTGCATAATTCATTTTCTTGACTGACAGACCCTTCAGCCAATTGAAGGCCATTCATCCAAAAGCTTCAGCTGATCAGGAGCCTCAGAAGAGCCCTATAAGAGACTGTGTTTTCCAGCATTTTGCCAGATTCAAGTTGGAACCCCCACAGGGTTGGAGGCTGTAGCCCCCAGCCATGCAGCCAAGCCTGGATGTCTAGCTAATCCTCTCCATCTGGGAGGGGTAATTTTCCTTATAAGTAGTTAAAGTTATTTAGTTTAATGTAGTGTCTACTAGCCTGTGGGTTGCCAGAATGTCCCCCAGGTGCTAGCCCTCCCTTCCTCATTGGGGAAAGATGTGGACCAGCAACCTGATGATAGCAAGCCAGCTGTGAGAGAGCTGGTCGCATCTCAGTTGTGAGAGAACTGAAGAATTCAGGAGACATTTCGTAAAGAATCTGAGTGAGTACTCTTGTACCCCTTGATTCAAGAAAGAAAGGCATCTTACCAAATTGGGGCAGCTTTGCCCAAATGACTGTTCTATGTGATATCATTCTAGGTTTTGCACCCTGCAACTGCTGCTCATAACCTTAGCCCAGCGAGGGTGAGACCTTATGTTGGAACTTTGCTAATCATAACTGTTTGGGGACCCAAGTGAGCCCAAGCATTGTCTAACTGTTTGGGGGACCCATGTGAGCCCAAGCATCATCTATTTGGGGAAAGAACTACAAAAGCACCCCAGAGCAAATGCCCTGAAGCATGGGTTATCCTGGAGGATATTGGCCATACAGCCAAATTTTACAGAAAACACAATTGCACATACCCCAATAATGCCAAGCATTGTGGAAAACATATGCAAATCCCTGTGAGAGAATTTTGGCTGGCTCAACTTTAAGCAGAATTGCATGGTACCAGAAAGCCTCACAGTGCAATCAGCAAAGGCTAAGAACAGCAGACACATAACTTGTGTTGTCCTCATTTGACTCATCAGTGTGCCATATTTGGGTCTTAGCTGAGGGAAAGGGAACCAGCCACCCCTTAAGGGGGATGTTTTTGTTTGGGCCATGGGGACCCCAAAATAGAGACAGAAAAGAACTACAAAAGAACCCCAGAGCAAATGCCCAGAGGCATGGGTTATCCTGGAGGATATTGGCCATATAGCCAAATTTTAAAGTAAAGACAATTGCACATACCCCAATAATGCAATGCATTGTGGGAAACATATGCAAATCCCATTGAGAGCATTTAGGCTGGGTCAACTCTAAGCAGAGTCTATTTGGGGGACCCAAGTAAGCCCAAAAGTGTTGCATAATTGTGCTGATAAGTAATTGTGATAACTACTGTATATGGTCAAAACATCCTGTGGAGCTACAATCCTCAGCCACAAGTCATGTAATGGAATGAGACCCCAAAGTAAAAATCTGATTTTCTGTAACCTTGAAATGGCAGTTTTCCACTCTGTAACCTGTAAATGACAATTTTCCATTCTGTGACCTGGAGATGACAATTTTCCATTGAGTAATCTAACCAGGGTGTCCACCCTGGCCCCTGGTTGAAGGTGCTATCCCTTCATTGAATGTACCAGACATCTATAAAATATAAATGTGCTAAACATATAAATCTGATGGATGTTCACACATAACAATTGATTTCCCAACTGATGTAACCGTCTGGTTTCCTCCTGACTTTGTTCAGTTTGCCAAATGCAGGGCAATCCCTGTGCAGCCCTTAAAGATCAAAAGGTGTTGCTTATTGGTTTGCTTTCAAGTTAAACACTATTCTCTTCTTTAAATGAAGCCAGCCAATGTACAGCTACACCATCCACCAGGCCTACAACCATCTTTGGTAACTGGGTATCCAGTGTAAAGCATATGAGATTGCAGGGTTTCATACCAAATCTGGGGAACTGGTACCAGTGGTGGGTGAAAAATAATGAAATGTGTTCCATCTGCTTTAAGGCAGTTAGATAGCCAGGGCTCTGGGTATCAGTGTTGGTACAAAGTGATTTTTTTTCCAATTATAACTGGTATCTACTCAGCTGAAGGGTTTTCACCAGCAACCAAATCCAATCTGAATCAAATGTACATTTTGTAAATATTAATCATTGCATGACATCTAATCCTTTGTTTCCCCGATCCTAATTCTCTATGTCCCCTAAATAAATACTGTTATTGTTGTTTGCAAACATTGTTGTCATGAGCATATTATTAGAGAGAGTCTAAAGGTAATAGTGGGTGGTATGACATCCCAGGGGGTTGTATCAGGTAACAGCTAGCCCACTAAAAGTTTACAGTCTGGGTGGAGGCACTGTGCATTAAGAAACAGCATGGAAAAGAACCAGTCTAATGTAAATGTGGGAACCCTGGCCCCTCAACTACATCCAGGGTAGTAGGCAGGAGTAGTAGCCCTTGGAGTAGTGCCGCCTAGGGGTTACACACCCATTCCATCTCCTTACACCTCCCATTTAGAGAAAAAATAACAATTCCTCTAAAATCATTAGTAATTGTCATCTTCATGGTTCACTTTTTCATTCCACAATATTTTTTTTCTGAACAACAGGCTCACATAACAGCCAGTTCATGACAGTATTATCATAAAGGCCATCAGAATGCCAATCCTGGCACTGATGTCTCTGGCCAATAATAGCAGATAGTGGACCACTGGACCACCAGGGATAGTAGACATTTATTTCTGTTTATTTTGCATATGCCCACAATTAGGCAGATAGTGGTCCACTGGACCACCAGGGATAGTAGACATTTATTTCTATTTGTTTACAGATGCCCACGATCAGGCAGATAGTGGTCCACTGGACCACCAGGGATATAGGATTTATTTCTATTTTTATACAGATGCCCATGATCGGGCTGTGGATCACATTGTCAGCTGCAGAGGGTGTCGGTCCCTGACGGCTGCTGCCTGGCAGGGTGCCAGGAGCAAGTCATCAGGGATCAGTGCACCTGCATGCAAATGGGGCCGTAATGACATGCAAATGGCCCCATGTGTGTCTTGCATGCATTATGGCCCCATTTGCATGTTAACTTTTGAATATCATGGTTGCTGTCCATGGCGCAATGGATCTTGCGCTAGCGCATCCCCATGCTCCACTCTGGCCACTTGCACTGGCACAGTACCACTGTGCCATGCACACTGCAGGTGGCCAGGGTGCGATATTCAATGCTGATGAACCATGGCGCAGCTCCGTTGAATATTGCTTAGTCCACACCCCTGCGCAGCCAAGTTGAGCTGCACCCAAGCTTGCGCCACAGCCTGGCGCCATTTGAATATCTGGGCCTAGATGTTTAGGGACCAAAATGTTGTCCAGGATCTGGTCCCCCTCAATTTCTACCAATTTGGAAAATAAATCTACATTGTATAGGCCCACCTGTAATCTCAGGTGGTGGGTGATATTCTCCATTCCCCTTATGATCATTATTTTTTATAACAATATCTATGTGTCTCTCTTCCAAAAAAAATCTTCTAATAAGTGTTACAATGACCTCCCCCCAGTTTATTTATAGAAAATGCTTCAGCATGTTACAAATAGACAAGGTTAATTTGGTGCTATTCTCTCTAAACACCCTCTTCAACACAAACATACTCAATAAAGTAGGTATACATACCATCATTTCCTTTATTCCCAAAATTTGGTCTACTGACATATATAGTTTTTAATCCTAGTTTACCTACGGTAACTGATCACTGTTGATCCAAATGTTTGCTATTTTATGTGCAGCACAGACTATAATGGTACTTGTGTTTCCTTGTTCAACACAACATCAGTAAATGTTTGTAATAGTCTCATTTTCTGTATTAAGTCCCATTGAGGTATATAGTAATTTAGGACTGTTCCTGCTAAACATTGTTCTGTTTTTGTCCTATTCATAAAGAGACCATATAGTCTGACAAAAACCTTGCCTTGTAAACATTTGGATTTCATTATTGCATCAGCATCATGACTACACTTTCAATCTATTACAGTTTATTTTCCCTAGAGGTGAACTGTGTCAGACAAATTATTTTTTTAGTTCATACTTAAGGGGTATGATGATTTCTATCACACACATGTTCAGTTATTATAGAGTCATCCACCTTGCCATCTTTTTTTGTTATCTGTAACTTTAGAAAATGATTTCTATTAAACTGCACATCCTCAAATACTACTTGCAACTTCCCATAAGCCACTTCTAAAATCTGACTGCTCTTGCTTTTTACTTCCTTGCCCACATCAGCCACACTCTTAACTACTTCAGTCACCTCCTTCCATTTCTTCTTTTTCATTTTCTTTTGGCCTTTTCTTCCTTACTTTTATTTGGCAATTCATTAAGTACACTATAATTAAATTCTTGTCCCCCTGAGACATTATTGACAGTTATAGAGTTGTCATTAGCAGATGTATAATCTTTTATTGGTGCAATATTGTTAAGTATTCTGATTGCATCATCCAGTCTTTCTCCATTCCTCCTTACATGTATCAGTTTCTTTCCTGTTATTAGGCAGCTGTTCCATTACCATCAAGTTTGCTGGCTAGTTGTTTCTCATTACATTAATGATGTTATTACTTACAAATTTGAAGGAAAAAATCGTGAATCTAGTCTATTGTCTCTCATATCACAGTTGCAAGAGAAATCCTTCTTAATCACATTTACAGTATCAAGCTTATTTATTGTTATACTACCAATCAATAGCAAAGATTGTATGTTATGATTATCCAGTGCTTTGTGATCACGTATAATCTGTTGCAATTATAATTTTATGTATTTATTTATTTCAACTTTGATAACCAGATAAATATAATGACAAAAGGTACCTTTATCAGGCACAGCCCAGGTACAATACCACAGACACTATAGTCAACAAAATAAATTTATAGAGCTTGAGTACAGTGAGTGCAAGTAACAGTAAATAGTGCATGCATGCATACATACACAATGTACAGTATGTGCAGCCTGAAAATTGTGAGTTACAATAATTTGAGAGAGGCAGTACAGTAATTTGCAGGCACGGAGGGGGGACAAGTATGAGATTAGCCGTAGCAATCATAGACTTTGAGTGTAAAGTAATAGTCTGTCAGCTTCTTTTTGAAAGCAAAGACTGTTGAGTTTTTTTTTAAATAGGGGGTATTGAGTTCCAGAGTGAGGCAGCACGATAGCTAAATGTGTGTTGCTCCATATTTGTGCAAAATAGTGGAAGTGTGATGTTATTTTTGAGGCTGAGTGGGAGGAGGGCAAAGTGGCAAATGTGATCTGTTCGCCTAAAGTAGGGGCACCTGTGTGCATCATTTTTTTGATGAACCTGGCAAATGACAGACTGGCTTTCAGCTCTAGTACAGTAGCAGTCAATTTAAGGTGTTTAGTGTAAGGCAATGATGGGTTTTGTTATTGCAATGACTAGATGCAAATTTGCCAGTTTTGTAGTACAGATTATGCTTTTTCTGCAGCACTGTTGTTGGCAGCATCGACAATTAGGGAGCCATAATCAAGTGTGGGGAGCAGATTGCGTAGGGCTATTCTGGTCCTGGTTTTAGGCATTAAGTACTTGCAGAATCATTACAGAGACCCAAGCATTTGATGAAGGAGGTTAGAGGTGTTATAGATGTGGGTACCAAAGGATAGAGTTGAATGTAGGTAGACACTCAGGTATTTGAAGGATATCATTGTTCCAGATAGGTGCCTTTTTGTGTCTAAATAAAGAAAGATCGGGTTAGCTTTTTCAGGTTATAGCTGGTTCCAACAAACACAGATTGGGTTTTTGGGAGGTTCATAACCATTTTTTCTTGCACAAACCAGTCCTGCAATTTTTTGAACTGCTTCCCAGTTTGTAATTAATTGTGTTAATATTGTTGCTGTGGATATATAAAACGGCATCATCTGTGTGGGTTTACAGAGCATTGTTAGATTGTTAATAAAGATGGAGAACCAGAGGGGCCTTAAAATGAAGCCTTGGAGGACTCCACTTCAGATTATATTGGTGCCAGATACTGCATTTTTGACCTTCATCATCATCTTCCAATGGCTCGGACAGTCCAGACAAGAGCATTCTTTAGGTACTTATAGAATTGTAACATCATTGTTCCTTTCTGCTCTAACTATTCTATATTTGTCCACCATCATAAAATTTCTATTCTGATGTTGCATTGATACATTAGGTAAGAAAAGAAAACTACATAACATATAGAATACTCCATGTGTTGGAGTGCATTATAAGAATGTAATACACACTCAGTGTATGATGCTACATAAATGCTGGGAGCGAAGCTTGAGGGGTTTATTCAAGCATGACATACTGAGGGTGCATATTAAACTTGAGTAACCACACCACCGCATGCCTTACTTAATGTAGTTTCTCGATATCAATTTTTTCCTTACCCTTTCTGTCTTTATCATTTGTTTGTCATCCCCTCCTACAAGTGGATTTGAAAGAGCAATTACCTTGTTAAAACACATAAATTGTTTAATGCATTGAAAAATAGCTAAGTAGATAAACACTTACTTTAGTTCACAGTTTTGCGTTCACTTGAACATGTGATTGAAATCATATAAGTAGTACTAGTGACAGGGAGGAGTAAGCACTCTTTTTTTTCTTCAATCAAAACTTGTACTAAAACTGCTGCAAATGTATAAACAAAATAAACTTAGAGTTAACTTTAAAATTACTGTTTTGTGAGTATTTTACTTTTTAAATTGGGTTGTCATGACAACTGGGGAGAGGCATTTTTAACAGCTGCTGATTTTGCTGTTGGTGAGAGTTGGAAAGCAAGGGAATCATGTTTTGCTCAGTAATGTGCCTGTTTTCTAAGAAAATGCCAGCAGAAACACTAACGTACATGTAGAGAAAGAAAAATTTATATGAAATAGTTTCACAGCTGCACTGTAAGGGAAAGAAGAGCTTGAGTGTCTTGAGACAGCAGTCTAATTTGTATGTGCACGCAATTGCCATAGTTACTCGCTCGTTATTATTGCAAATAATAACTGGCTGGCCCATTGAAAAAACTGATGCCAGTTATTATAAATCATTTCCTTGCACATCACTCTCTCCCTCCTTACTCTAATGACTGATTGGCTGGCTTCCATTGGAACCTTGACAGGGGAGTAATTATGGGGGGGACTGGGGCCAAAAGTCCCCCCCAACAATTTGAGTGGTCACATTTGTCACCCCCAACATTCAGCCCCATACTTTGCTGCTGCTGCCTGCTGTGGGTTAGGATGTACTACGTAGACTGATGTAGCGGGACGGTCGGGTTACACTGGTTAGAGTCGCGAGTGAGTGACAGACAGAGAGGTGAGTGAGGATGACAGACAGAGCGAGGGGGGGCATTGTTTCACAAACTGGCCTGACCGGAACTGGGAGGAGCAAGACTGAGTTGTGGCAGAAAGGGAGAAAGTGACAGACCCGCAGTCACTGCACCTGGAAGTAGTGTAAATATGCACTGCCACCAACAGTGAGCGAGGAGTCAGGATGAGCTGGCATCAAGATCATGGTGCTGTCATGTTTGGTGCACCCCTTCCCTGCTGTCTGCCTTTCTGAATGCTGCCACATTTGCCTGCCTCATTCAGGAGCTACCTACACCACTTTGCTTGCCCAATACCTCAAGTTGCCTGCTTCATGTGGGACTCGGGAGTTGGTCAGGCAGTGATGCAGCAGGGTGGGGCCCGCCTGCTGTGAGTGACTGAACTTTGGTTGGTCGGTTGGAGTGTTGGGTTGCAGTGAGTGAGCCTGTGGAACTGTCTACCTGGACACAGAGGCAGAAAAGTTTGGAACAGAGAGAAGAGGACAGCAAACTGAATATGAACAGTGGCTGCAAGCAGCAACTAGCTTGTAGGACTGAGTCTGGTTACTGGTGGTGCTGCAGCGGTGGGTCATGAGTGGGGTGAGTAGTGATTGGGGGGCAGCAACAGCAATACTCATGCGTTAGGGAGTGCCTGGGAAAAGAAGCCTGCTGAAGTCTGCAAAGCATTCTCTCTTCCTGTAGTGTAGTGTGTCTGGACAGGAGTGGGACAGTGGCTCTATGCCTCTGCCAGTGACCACCAGCACAGAAAAACAGCACGATTAGCTTCTCAACTTGAGCTAGCATAGCTCTAACGTGCAAGAAGGCAAGGGTAGCTGGTGTTTAATTTTAATTATTATGTTTATTGGTGGTCTTCTCTGTTGTGCTGTGTTGGTCCTGTCTACTGTCTGTAGCCAGTCAATGCTGTGCTGTCTAGTATCTCTCCTGTGTGCCGCCTGACTCTGACTGAGCCAGTGTACAGTTGTAACAGTGATGCAGTTACAATGAACCCTCACAGTGACACAACCCATTCGACAACCACATTGTTGAATTGATTGTCACAATCATTCTCTGAGATGCTGACTGCCAGTGTTTGCCACTCTCCCCTGACATCTACTTCCTCTGGAGTTAAGAAGCTATAATTTTGGGGGGTGCGGAGGCAGAGCCCCCGACAAACACTAAATCTTATGTCACGCTGTTGCAGTCCTCAAGACATTACCACAACGATTTGATCACTGTTGACAAACTGTTGTCACTGCCAAGTCCTTCAACAACTTTGTTGTCGAAGTGGCTTGGTACAGCCGATTGTATCTGATTATGTCTGCTTTGGTAGGGGCTGCTGTGCTGTGCTATGCTGGCTGGATGGGTGTGGGGGAGGGGACTGGGCAGTTATATGGTTAGCCTAACATGCAACTCCAGTGTTTTCTTCTGTGTTATGTTACCAGAGTTAAAGTAATAAAAATTAAATCAAATCCTGCAGGTGAGTGGACTGTGGATGAAGTGGTGTGAACACCGTTGGAGGGCTTGAAAGGTGGGGGTATTTCATTTTTTTATTATGCAAACAAAAAAAAAACTGCCCAGTGTAGGTGAAACATAGACTTTGACACTCAGACAATTATTGCTTGGCCCACCTAGTCTGCCCATTTCCCTACCTATTGGATAGACTCCAGATTCTAGTTAACTAACAGCCGACTTCTTCCAATCCACCACTATAATTGCCTTATATCTGTCCTATGCATTCTTGAATTCACTCACAGTTTTTGATCCCATGACACCCTCAGGAAGGCAGTTCCATGCGTCCACCACCCTCTCCATGAAAAAGTAATTCCACACGTTGACCCTGAGCCATCCCCCTCTATCTTCAAATTGTGCCACCTTGTTTTTGCACATCTCTTTTTCTGAAAGATGCTCCCCTCTTGGACTTTGTTTATTCCCTTGAGGTACTTGAAAGTTTCTATATATAGCTGTTTCTAATTCTAGAATATGTTTAAAGCAGCAGTAACTGCAGCTTTAAACACAATAAAGAGGAGCAAGCAGCCAGTGACAGCACTAGGGGGTTTAAAACATGGGTTGAATTGGCGAACAACCCACCCTTACCAAATGGGCTGGTGTGGCAGGAAACCATACACAACCAGCACAGTCCACCCTTCACCTTCTCAGTTGGCCACTGAATGGGAACACATGGAGCACGTCTCCAATGTACATTACATGGCACACATGCATCTTCTGTATTGTACAGGGAGTACAGATGGATCATGTACTGTACAGAGAGAGTGCAGCCTGCGTACTGTACAGGGACCATACACCCTGTATAGTACACAGTCCACCCTCCCTGTACAATACAGGAGATGGACATGCAGCCTGTACGGTGCATTGGACGCATGCTCCTTGTCTTCCCATTTGGTGGCTGGCCAAGGAGGTGAGAGGTGGGCTGTGCCAGTCAGCATATGGTCTCCCACAGTGTTTTCAGTGTTTTCCCTGTGTGTATTAGCTTTCAAGCATATGTTGATAGAAATAATGGTATTTTTCCATAGATGATTTACTTTTTGGTGGGTAGCATAGCACTCACAATCCAAGGCTGCTTAAGAGTAACGTTGTCCCCCCCAACTTTGACACTAAAATTACTCCTCTGACTAATGGTATTATCCTGCAGACCTAATACATTGTCTGTTGCTACTCCCTCTAATGACTTCTTGTCCTTAATAAATCCTCTGATAAATTATCATTTCTTTTTCCATTACCAATTGGGGTAGGAGTAGCCATTACCAGTTATTGTTCACATTTATCTCCTTCTTAAAAGCTGTAACCTGGTTACCCTTAGAAGGAGTCATAGTTGTTATTTTAAGCTAATTATTACCAATAGTATTCACTACCATATCTTTTCCCCTTTTTCTCTAACTCTGCTTTTTTGCAACTATGCTACAGGTGAGATAGTACCCTGACTCTGTTCTACTCAACCTCATCAGCATCCCAATTAGCTGTCAGAGTCAGAGGTCTTGTAGCTTACTGTCTATGGCAGAGCTCCTGAAGGAGGGACCTAGATCCACCTATTCACCAACCTGAGACATATGCTGCCAGTGTCATTTGATGGAGGTCACAGAGCTTCATCTAGCACTGCCACAAAGGATTTTACCTTTTGTCAGTTTCTTCCAAGCCATGGACATGCAATGATATCAGCATGTGGGCATGTGTGCTCCCACACATGCCACACAGATGTCCACTGCTGCTATTCCTTCTTAATCATAGTTCTGTCATGGTGTGCACCAAGCCTCTGCTGGGTGTCACTTAAGTGAGGGGCACCACCAACCCTCGCCCCTCAGCGGTGGAGAGCTGTACCTGAGACACTCATCCACCCCCCCCCAGCCAGCTCTCTGATGCTCAAGGCTCACTTCCAAACCAGGGTCATCAGTGCTGTGAGCAGTAGCACTATCACTGCACTAGCAGACTGGCCTCATCTTCTTCCCTTTCTTAATCTTAAAGCTTTATTATGCCAGTGGATTACATAACCACCTCCATTTATTTGATGTTTTTCTGTTTCCTAGTTAACACCATATCCAGAGCCCTCTCACTAGCACAACACAGCTTGATGTTTCTAATAGAAGAAGACAGGTTTTAACTCAACAAAGCTTAACAGTTTGGTAGCAATAAAGTTTTCCTTCAAATACACAAAGTGCAAAAACAGCAATCCATATAATTTTAAGGGTTTACATCAGTCATTCAGTGCTTCCATGTACTGTAGGCTTGCACTTATAATAAATAAGGTCTGAATGGTCTTACCATCCACAAGTATGAGTACTCAGTCATTGTTAAAAGTTCATTTCAGTTTCAGATTTTAAAAGTTCTCTTTGACCAACATTTTCATTGAAACAATAGCTCTTTCTCTGCTTGGAGAAGAGACATTTGCCTATCCACTCAGCTGAAATCCTCAATCTGTCTGTATCATGAAAAAATAAACAGAGTGTACAGATAACTGTTAAGACTGAATACTATCAATACACACCTTTCTCCTTAGTTACAGTAACTAAAAGCACTCAGCTGCTAAGTTTCTGTCTGTCAGTACTGTGTTCTATTTACCTGAAAAAAATGGCTTGCTAGCAATGTCTATAATGAAAATAGAAAACCCCAGTGTTACAAACTCCTTTAGACTGGTTAGTTCAAATTTAATAAAGCTAAGACTACTGTCTTCGTAGCTATATTCTACTCCTCTAAGAATTCTTTTCTGCTTTGCACTGCCTGTTGTTTGCTGCTCTTGCTGAGTATCTCAAAAAGAAAGAAACCAGAGACTAAGGATGTTGCCTGTTATTCTTCTCGGCAACAAATGCTCTCTGCTTCCTCATGCATTTCTGGTGAACAGTAATGCCCCCCAACACATGCTACAGTGTGGCACTTACTTCATTAGCTGACCCAGTAAAATTCAAAAATTTGCAACTAACTAAAAATCCAACACTAATAAATTACAACTCTGTAATAAAATATAATTTACAACCAATTAACAGTACAACTTCAACCTCCCTTTTTATTATTTTGTAAGACTCTTTCTGGCAGCCTGATTTCAGTGGGTTTTACAAATGAGCACATCAATGCACAGGTGCTACAAGTAACAGAAAAAAATAGTATTCTGTAAAATTATAACATTTTTTGCAGGTACAGAGCCAGGTGACTGATCCAAAATACAGGTTCTCCATAAACCACTCGAGCAGCTCCAGTACCTTATAATAACTACCTCATGGCAGTCCATTCTCCAGCTGTCATTCACCCGGCATTCCCTAGGATGTGTTCCTCCACAATGACCACTCCTCTGGGAGTTTCTTTCTCCAACAGGCTGCTCCTGAGCCATGCTGTAGCCACCCTCTGATCTTCCTACTGCCGGCACAATGCCCCTTGACAGCCGACATGACCTGCATGACTCCTTGATGGCTCCCTGACCTCAACCAAAGCACAGAGGATGATCCAACTTCAGACTGTGATAATTCAATTATGGCCAAACATGTGAAAGCTCCACAAAATGCAAGAAAACCCTCCTTTCAAGGTAGCAACTCCCAGGAACAATACAAATAGGGGACTTTATCTCCCTGTGGAACCAGCATAGATGGCTCACTGTCTCTAAAGGTAACTATGCCTTAAAATAAAAGTTATACACAGGTTGTCCCCAATCTCACATGCACTCCTCACAGCAGCTTTTACTTTCTTGTACCTTTTCAAGTACCAGCTGCCAGCGTTCTATTGTTTATTTGTACCAGAAAGAACAGGTCTGTATTTCAGTGTGTACTTTAGTAAACATGTTTCTGATATTGCAATTTGCTAGAGAATAGCCTTCTTAAAATGTCTGTTTTCCTCTCTAGGATTTGTAACACACCTTTGCTACCTAGCTTATCCAAAGACTCTTTCTAATAGAAAAAAAACTTTACTGTACCTCTTCCCAACTAATCTCATACAGCAGCACTCCCAGTGAAGAAATCCCAGTCTGCCACCAGAGTTAATGAAACAGCAGGCTTACTTTATTAATAAAGGTGCTGAGGTGCCACAAATTCAACTAGTTTAAACATATCTTCCTACAGGATGCCAGCCTCAGCCAATGTCATGCACAACTGATGTTTCCATGGAAGTAAGTGCCACTGATGTTTTCCTTCCTAGTCCAGTGTCACCATGAGTTTCATGCTCTTCAGTGTAGTAGCCTTTTTTGTTTCTGACTTCATAAAGCCATCATTTATGAAATCACAGTACATACCATGACAGTGTCATGTAATTGTAGTATCACAAATGCAGCAATTGTGAGGTTACTTGGAGATAGTAAGGTACTGTTTGGATGATTACATAAGTACTATATATTGAAAAAAGAAGACAAACAACTGGGAAAAAATAAAGTTAATAACTGTTGTAAATAAGATAGTTAAGCCTTTAATTTTAGTGGCTACTGTACCTACCCTTTACAGTCCTTCAAAACTATTTTGGTTAACATAAAGATTATATAAAATGGTTATGGTTAGTGGATCATGTTGTATATGAAAAATTAAATAAATAATTTATTAGATATGTGCTGCAATTTCTAAGAATAACTTATTAAAACTCATTCATTGTTTTTTCTTGCTGGGCAAGTAAAGCTGAATTATCTTAAACAATATTTGCACATGTGATTTATTTTATTAATGTATTAGAAATCATTAACCACATTGAAAACAGCCCTTGGGTACTAAAATAGTGCACTGAAGATATTATTCATGTTTTTGACCTTGCTATTTTGGTTCGCATTATTCTTTCCAGTGGTTTAATTTTCCATTATCGATTGGTTCTATTGTTGTCTCATAAATGCATTTAGTTACACATATGAGTTATTAGGATCACCTTGTTGCGGCAGAGCATGTACCATGTACATCATATTCATGTCACTCTGTCTATTCAGGTTTGAAAATATCTGTTCCAAAGGGAAGAGGTTGTAGGTAATTTATCCAGAGACAGATCTGAGCTATCTCCTGCAATGTCAAGTGGTTTTAGATAATTCATCCAAGGAGTCTGGAATGTTAATGCAAATATTTATAAAAAGGTACATTAAAAATCTAAGGTTGTCCATTAGTAATAACATCAAATATAAGGAAACTCAAAAGTAAAACTAATCATTTACTGAAGGAGAAAGAAAGTAAAACAGTGATGCTTTACGGCCCTTGGGAGGGTAAACAATGTTGCTTGTTCCAAGCAACAATAGTATAAAACACTGCAGCCCTTTTATTGTGAGTTAGTTGATGCAGACAGTGTAGCTGGATTGTTCGAAGACCATAATATTGCCACAAAAACTAATAGGACATAGTATTAAACATACTGTGATGGATTATAAGATTAAAACATAGCTATTTCTGAGAAAATGTGAAAGGAAAATTCATCTAAACAAGGGAATGTTGCTCAACACCTAATGTCAAACTTCAAGCTTTTTTTATATTGGGTTAATGCACAATGCCTATGCACTGTGTATGGGTGGTGCATAGGCATGACTACATCCAAATGCTGAGCAGCGGTGATTTGTGCACCATGGTGGCATTCACCACGGGCATGTTGGATCCCCTGGCCAGCTGTGTGGTGCCGCTGCAGGGGCATGCCTTACACTGCACACTGTGCACCAAGGTGCAGAGCACTGGCTGGGAATACATGAGGGGGGACCCTGCCTTAAATATTTATGCTCCTCATCGCAGATTCATAGCAGGGTGTGGTGCCACCAATATCCCCTTGCACACAGCTACACCAGCAAGCTGTGCTGCCTGAGAAGGCTGAGGGTGTCCATTCAGTCAAGTGCCCTTTGTTTAAACCCAATGGGGTATGCTTCTTCCCAGGATCCTCTGCCCATAGATGAAAGGGATCCACTATGGAAATATGACAGGCATACCACTGGATGCCCACCTTCATCCCACATGCTGCCCCTGTGCAGCCACACTCTTCTGCCATGTGGCTGTGTGCTGGGTGTGACTGCATAGTCTGGCAACCAGCAACCATGAATGCTGGCATGTGCATGGTGACATCATAGTGCCCCCCATGCTGCCATGCAGTCAAAGCTAAAAGTGGGATGTACAGTCCCACTGTGTCAGGTCCATTAATGTTAACTGTTCCTGAAAAATATAAACTATCCCTTGTCTTTATTTTCTTACCCTGTAAATAAGAACACAGTTCATCACAACTCTGACTCCCCGACATATGCCCACCCCACCCCATCCCAATCAACCACTCAGCACTCACCACACCACTCAACCTCACTGACCTGAATATGCCCTATGTCGCAGAGCCACTCTCTGATCAAAGGCATGTTTTGCAGCTGGCATGGGTGACTGCAATATGAGAAAACATATCCAGTTTAATGTATTTTAATGATTAGGGTGAATTTTTACTTATAACGCTGTCATTTTTAAATATTTTTAATATTTTTACACTGAATTTTTAATATTTCCATTTTGGAACCCACGTCATGAACAAGGTAAGTGGAATTTTTCAAATCTGTCCTGAAATGTGATTTTGTGGTTGCTGTAAGAAATCACATTTTGGGCAGTATTTAAAAGTGTTCAACTACTAGGTTTGTGAGATGGGGTCATAGGAAGGATATGTTTAAAATTTAGTTCAAAAATATGGTAAAATTAGTAACATAAATGAATGCTGAAATGTTTCAACGTTTACACAGAATTTTGCTAATGTTAAACATTTTTCCACTAAACTGAAAACATGCCCTTTTTGGGATTCTTCCTAAGCAAAAAGGCAGGTTACTTGGTTACTTGGTTTTTAACCCTTAGACTGCTGCCATAATAGAACATATAGGACTTTTGGACTGATAAATATCAGTCCGTGGCCATGCAAGGGTTAAGACAAAAAGTAGGGCAGTGGCCCATTAGGATTTGCCTCCCAGTCTGAGTGGGTATATTACTGTATTTGTCCCATGAAAACAAAAGAAAGCTGTGAAGTCCATGTTTAAAACTAATGAAAGACGCTTGGTTAAATAAATTGTGGAGGAGTGAGTTCCACAGTCATGCTGCACATATGGTCAAAACAATATTCCTTTTATTTGTGTTTACATTTGGAATAAACAGTTGTTTATTATGAGACCTACTATGTACCAACCTGTTGTTAAAATTTAGGCTGCACTGAGTTATAAGGTCTGAGTTTTTTAATATATTAAACAATAACAAGAGGTACCCTCTTGTATCCACTCCTCTCCTCTTGGCTATAGAGGCCAAGATGAGTAAGTCTCTCATTGTATGTCAATGTTACCATCACATACATTAGTTTTGTGATTCACCTTTGGGTCCTTTTTAGTCATTTAATATTCCATTTCAAATAAGGATTCCAAAAAAGAGAGCAGTAGTCCAGATGCGAACTAATGTAGGTTCTATATAATTGGGTTAGACACTGCTTGTCTCTTGAAAGGAATGAATGCTGCGTTGAACGTATTAAATTATTTGTGCGCCTAGATACTTCAGTGCAATGGTCAATTGATGATAATTTGTTGTTAACAATAATGTCTAAGTCCCTCTCTATGTCCACTGACTGAAGCAATACATTATTTAGATAGTATACATATCTGGGTTAATTTTTCTCAAGAGCAACACTGCATTTCCCTGGATTGCAGAACATGTTATTTTTTGTTGCCTAATCCTGGATTGATTTCAGATCACAGAAGCATAGAAACATAGAAACATAAAATCTGACAGCAGATAAGGACCACTTGGCCCACCTAGTCTGCCCATTTCCCTCCCTAATGGATAAGCTGCAGATCCTAGTTAACCAACAGCCTACTTCCTCCTACACCCCACAAGAATTGCCTTATATCTGTCCCATGCATTCTTGAATTCCCCACAGTTTTTGACTCTATGACCTCCTCAGGAAGGCTGTTCCATGTATCCACAATCCTCTCTGTGAAGAAATACTTCCTCACATTACCTCTGAGCTGTCCCCCCTCTATTTTCAAATCATGCCCCCTTGTTTTTGCTCATCTCTTTTTGTGAAAGATGATACCCTCTAGGACTTTGCTGATTCCCTTGAGGTATTTAAAAGTTTCTATCATGTCACCCCTCTCCCGCCGTTCCTCATGGCTATACATCTTTAGTTCCTTTGGTCTTTCTTCATATGTTTTCTGATGTAGACCATGCATCATTTTGGTTGCCCTCCTCTGGACAGCCTCCACCATGTCTATGTCTTTGCAGAGATGGGGTCTCCAGAAATGCATGCAATACTCCAGATGTGGTCTTACAAAGTGTCTGTACAGAGGGATAACAACTTCTTGTTTTCTACTGGTGATACCTCTCCCTATGCATCCCAGTATCCCCCAGCCCTCCTTACTGCCTTCTCACATTACTGGCCCAATTTTAGGTCATCTGATAAGACTATCCCAGGTTACTTTCCATTTTTGTTGTTGTCAGTGTCTCACCCCCCATTGTGTACTCTTCCCCTGGGTTTTTATTTCCCAAGTGCATTAATTTGCACTTCTTTGCATTGAATCTAAGCTGCCATACATTTGACCATTCTTCCAACCTTGCCAAGTCCCTTTTCATCCTTTCCACCCCACCTTGTGTATCAACCCTGTTGTAGATCTTTGTGTCATCTGCAAAGACACATAATTTCCCTTCCAGTCCCTCTGCAATGTCGCTTTTAAAGACATTAAAAAGGACCGACCCCAGTACTGAACCCTGCAGTACCCCACTAGTAACCCTCCTTTCTTCACTTTGGACTCCATTTACTATTACCTGCTGTGTCCTGTTGTCCAACCAGTGTTTTACCCAGGCTACCACTCTAGGACTCACTCCCAGGCTGGCTAATTTGTTTATTAATCATTTGTGCGGGACTGTGTCAAATGCCTTGCTAAAGTCTAGGTAGGCCATGTCCACAGCCCCTCCCTGGTCTACTGCTTTGGTCACCCAGTCAAAGAAATCAATTAGATTTGTCTGACATGACCTTCCTGCTGTTAATCCATGCTGCCTTGGGTCCTGTGCCCCACTGCCCTCTAGGTACTCGACAATTCTTTCCTTCAGAAGTGATTCCATCATTTTCCCTAACACTGAGGTCAAACTGACAGGTCTGTAGTTTCCTGCCTCTGTCTTGCTCCCACTTTTGTGAAGGGGAATCACATCCGCCCTCCTCCAGTCCTCAGGTACCACCCCATCCTCCCATGATTTATTAAAAAGGGTAGTCAGTGGTGTTACTAGTTCTTCCCTTAGTTCTTTAAAATTCTGGGGTGAATTCCATCAGGCCCCATTGCTTTATCCACCTTCAGTTTTAAGAGTTCTTTCAGAACCCCTTCTTTTGTGAAAGGACTAATATCAACCCCCCATCCAGAGTGCTTCTATTGACTTGATTAGGCATTTCCCCCTGCTTTTCCATTGTGAATACTGAGCAGAAGTATTCATTCATTATCCCTGCTTTTTCACTGTCGGTCTCTGCCCAACCACCTTTCTCTTTGTTCAGCCTCAGTTTCCCTGCCTTAGTCTTTTTTTGCTCCCTAATGTACTGATAAAAAGTTTTATCCCCCTTCTTAACCGAGTTGGCTATCTTTTCCTCGGGTTGGGCCTTTGCTATTCTGACTGCCTTACCTGCTTCCTTCTGCTTTAACTGGTACAGTTCTCTGTCCTGCTCCTTCTGTGTTTCCTTATACTTCCTGAATGTTATCTTTTTCTCCCTTACCTTCCCTGCCACTTCTTTTGAGAACCATAGTGTTTTTTTTTTCATTTTGATTTGTTTATTTGCTTCACACAAAGGCTTGTTGCCTCTGTGATGGCAGTTTTGATGTTTCCCCATTGTTGCTCCACCCCACCTTCTTGCCTGTTTGCTAGTGCTTTTCTGAGGCACTCTCCCATTTTGACAAAATCAGCCCCCCTGAAGTCCAGTACCTTCACTTTTGTGTGGCTTGACTCTACAGCTATGTTTATTGTGAACCACACTGTTTGGTGGTCACTTGTTCCCAGATGGCTACCCACTTCAAGATCAGAGATCCTCTCTCCATCCCCATTTGAGAGCACCAGGTCCAAGATTGCTCTCTCCTGAGTGGGTTCCAAAACTAGTCAAGATGAGTCAATGATTTAAATTTGTTAATGGTATCCACTTCTCCTCCCAGCTTTGTATCATCAGATAATTTTGTTATTAAATTCTGTACGTTCACATTCATGTAACTTTTCAATAGTCCAAAAAGGACTGATCCCAACATAGACTCCTGTGGGACCCCACTGCCAACTGGTCCCTCTGCTGAAAGGTGTCCATATACCTTGTTGACCTGGTGTGTACGATTCTGGAAAATAATGACATTTTGCTGTCAGAAGGCAAATTTTTCCATTTAGCTGGTGAAAGTTCACTTTTCATAGGTGAAATTTTGCATTCAGTGGCAAAATTGCGAATTTCGTTTCCACAAATAAATTCATGAAATGGGCAAATTTCATGAAATTATTTGCATAACGAAATTTGTCAATTTTGCACATCTCTTATGATCTAGTTACCAATTTCCAATCAGCCTCACAATATCTGGACTAATTTCCATATTGTACAATTTAGTGATTAGATGATCATGGAGCACCATATCAAAAGCCTTCCCTAGATGTAACATAATTACATTGAATGGTTTACCATTGTCTACACATGTGCTGACTGCATCATAGAAGGCAATATGGTTTGTGGTGCAGGACAACCTTCTTTTAAACCCATGTTGGGAATTATCATCTAATCCTAGAGATTTTTTTTCAAGATCTAAGATCTGTTTTATGAGTCTCTCTAATGATTTACAAAACAACAGTGTAAGACTGATGGGTCTATAATTTGATGCATAACCATTTTCCCCTTTTTTTGTGACACTGCATCATCAGTGCATTTCTTCAATCCACTGGAACCACCCAGACATAAGGGACTTGTTGAATAGGACCATAAGGGGAAAAACTAAGGACTCTGCCTGTTTCTTCAGAAACATGGGGTGAATATTATCAGGTCCAAGGGAGGTGTTCACCTTTGTATTTTTCAAGACTGTGTAAACATCTTCCTCTGTAAAGCTCTGGTTAATGTTGGCAGTAATCTCAATATTAGCCTTAGCCTTTGGTTTATTATTGTATATTGAGCAGAAGTATGTATAAAAAAGATGTGCCATCTCAGTAGGATTTGATATAATATTATCGTCTTGTAAAAGTGGACTGGTAGTTTTATTAATTTTCTAGTTGTTATTTATATAAGCATAAAATGCTTTATTATTGTCTTTTGTGTGTGACTATCTGAATTTAAGTTTTTGTTTTTCCTTTTCAATCAATTTCTTCAGGTTCTGTAATGTAAGTTAATATTTGTTTCCAGCTGCTTCTGTGGGGTTCTTTTTTTATATTGTTTGTACACTTTTTCTTTTCTTTTAATTTGTCTTTTAATTGGACGCATTAATCATTATGGAATTTTTCTCTTATTGTTGTATTTTGTTTTGATGGGGACATATTAATCTTCCAGACCTAAGATGATGATTTTATTTTTTTCCAGCAACCTTCCACATCTAAACACATTAATGTTTGTTTCCAATTCATGGAAGTAAGGGTAGTATTTATAGCATACCAGTTTGCACAGTTATAATCTCTGAAGGTGGTAGTGTTTTTTTGTGGCTGATTTGCTTGACATCAAGGTGCATGTGATCATGCAGTGGTAGCTAGTACCTAAGGGATGCCTACATTTAGATTACATATTTCAAATTTTCAAATCTGCCCTTAAATGTGATTTTGCAGCCACTGCACAAAATCATTTTTTAGGCAGCATTTGAAAATTTTCACCTACTGGGTTCATTAGGTGGGACCATAAAAAGGCTATGTTGAAAAAGTGGTATGAAAATATGGTAAAATTACCATGTTCTGAGTGAACATTCATGCATGACTTAACAAATTTTCAGTATTTTGACTCCAGAAATTCAACATAGCCATTTTGTCACACCACTTTGTAAATGTGAAATGTGTTATTTTTCAAATCTTGGACGAGATGTGTCTTTGCACTTGTGATATGAAATGACATTTTGGCCAGTGTTCTTTAAAGCTCACAAGTCATGTTTACAAGAGGAAGTCATGAAAGACCTTTTCTAATGCCTCCTTGTGGTGGCAAGATGGCCGAGTGGCTGCACCACTTGGCACCTGCAATCTGCATCTGAGCTCTCCCTAGAATGCAGATTATCCATTTTGCAAATATTTTACCAAAATGATACTTGTTAAATGCTTAATAGTCTTGCCTTTTAAAGTTTTGGGATTTGTTCCTTATTTTTAATCTGTCTTGACCACAGCATTTCTTTGTGTGGTGTAATGAGTTGATGTTCTAAGTCAGCGCTGTGAACTGTGAAAATCTTTTACAATCAAAGACAAACAAAGGTTTGATTAGATTACTGTTGTAATGTTGGCTTTTGTAACTCGAGCAAGCAATAGAAGTCATGGACCCATGGCATATGTATGGTCCCATGGCTGGGCCAGAAGACTATCAGAAGATTCAAATGGCAGTTATTTAAAAAGCAGAGCTGTAACTGTGAGAAAACTTACTGTTGTTTGGAATCTGGAAGGCTGTGACCCCCCAACCCGAGCTGGGGAAGGGAGTCAGCAAACAAGCTACTGGAGAAACTGAGGAGATAATTCTATGCTCTTACATGCTCTGATACTACTTATAGAAGGTACGCCATTATTACATAAGGGACTGGTGGGTCTTCTACATTCATGTTTAAATGCTTCACTCAGAGGAGCATTTTCTTTTCTTTTTCCATTCTGCAGTAATTGAGTGGTGTACCAGGGTGGCAGAAATGGACACCTGGATTCCTGTGGCCTAATACGGTAGAGTGCTGGGTGTCCAAGATGGATCGCTATTTAAAAAGAGGATTTTTGGAAAATATTAGGCACCATGGACTTGTGGACCCATGCTGGCAGAAAGGGAGACTGCATGTTTGGTGTTAACATTCCTTCCCATGGTTGCAAGAGTTTAGCTATACAGATTTACTAAACCCAACAAGTAAATGTGAAAAAAATATGAACTCCTCCATTTAGGTACATTTTAAATTTCTACAAGTAAATTACCCTGTCGATCCAAGTAAAGTGGTTGTTTAATGAATTTCTCAAGTAAACAATATGCCAGAATGTGCTGAAAGACCTACAGATACATCAATAAATACTTGATACTTGACCTTGGTAATAGGTCATGTGGAACAATAAAGTTGGAACTTTTATTATATTATGTTTACAAATTCTAAATCAAAGACGGCTGAAGTACTTGTTATGGTCTTTGAACAAGTATTTAAATGAATTGTGTAGCCCACCTGGGTTGTCAGAAGACAAGACCAACTTTTACTTCTGTTTTGTGTTCTGTTTTTCATGTACTATGTGTTTTAATAAATTGTTTTAATTAAAGAATTGTTATTTAATCATGTTAAGTATGAGACTTGAATTCATCATGTGAGCTAGCCAGGTCTCTAATAGCAATAGTGGCTACAGTATCCTTACAGTTTTACAGATATAATATTGATGGTATCAGGCTAATTGTCAGTAAGGAGTGTAGAAGACTGGGATGTACAGGTACATTATATTGGCCCTTATAGATGTGATAGGATAATTACTATGGGGTAGTTTGGGGATTATTCGCAGATGTGTAAAGTGGTGCAGCTAGGTGGTGCTGACAACAACCCTGTATGGGTAACACTGGAGTGTGGAGTTTGAAGCTGCGGATGTGCCCATGATGTGGGCTACCAAGCACTATTTTGAGAGATGAAATGACCCATAGTGAGGAAACTAGGGCAAAGTACAGAGTCCTACCTTATGTGCCCCAAGAGTAACCAGCGAGAGTGGTTGAACCAGGGGTTAATCAACAAGCATGTGGCAGCATGTGCTGTGTGGTTCCCCAGGTGGTTCTGTGGGAATCCATATATTGGAGATGGTTTATATGTGTCACAGGGATGGAGTTAGTATACCAGGACAGGGTTAACTCTGTGGGCCAAAGTAGTCTGACATTGTGCCCGGAGTCCTAACTGGGCTAGGCACATGTGTTCATATTCATTTCTTTTAGAGATGGCTTGACACTGGTATGTGGTGTGCATGTGGGGTGGCTTATGCAGCTTGTTATAACTGGAAAATATCAGATGGTTTCCCATGGTGTCAGTCTGAGACACGATATTTGGACCTTATTCCTCTGCAGGCTGAATTATAATGTAGGAATGTATGGTATGGGCAATTATTTGAAGTTTTAAAGTCTAAAAATATGGAAGCATTGTTAGGATGCAGTTTCTGGATGATATATATTATATATAGAACCATGATTAAGCAGGGCAATTAAGCAAAATTAGATGTTATAAATTATTGGTGCTTCATCAGTTATAATGAATATGGGTAGACCTTGACATTTGATATTTACCATTTACTTTTTTTTCCCTATATGAAGGTATTGAATGTGTTTTTCTTCTATGTCACATGGTAATGGGTTTATTCAGTAAGCATGGTTAGCTAATAATACATGTACATATACGTGTATTCAATTGTAATTTTCAGTTTTTCTTTACAGTCCATTTGCATGGAATGTATGTATTTATCTGTATTTTTTAGCATATTGTAATGGCTTTCCAGCTGAACAATAAAACTAAACTTGAAATGGATTAGGTTGAAAATCTGGGTCAACATTAAAAAAAATAATGATTAGTAAGAAACATTGTGTGCAGTACTAGTCATTTCTCTAATGGGTATTACTTTGTGATCCCTTGCAAGTAAGCTTAGCTCAGAGGAGAGTTCATTGACCCAGCTGGATGGCCTGAGTCTGGGGGGACGGCACTGTCATTGAACACCACCCCTCAACTTGGGTAGGGTAGGTATTGGGTTGTCTGCATGGGCCCAAACACTACATAGTGAAGATAGCTTTCCTTCTGGCATTGGACCCTGCACCTGCACTCCAGCTGGTGCCACAAGGCCTTGTACTTTGGCTGAAAGATGGATTCTTTATCCTATGAATTTCTGTCTGTGGTCACATTGAAGCCCAGATCCCGGAGTGCTTTGTGCTTCCGTTGTCCACCAGACATCCCCATTAATTCTTCACATCTTTTGCTGCACTTCTGTCGGTGGAAGAAGTCTTCCACTGGCACAGAGCCCAGAGGCTCTGCACATCTGCGTGTGTTCACAGAGGTCCCAAAGGGACATTTGTGAATAAGGCTATGATTCCACTATCTCAAAAAGAAAGGAAGTTCTTCACAAAAATATGTGTTAATACACCAGTTAGTGTTCAACCTAACATCACAAAGGTAAGGAAATGTGGAGTTAATGTTTCTAATCATAACTCTACACCCCATCCCCCAAGCAACAAAGGGGAAAAGCCACACAATCAACCACAGACAGCCATCATCAAGTATGGCAAAGAACATACAACAGTCTCCAGTTGACACAGATGCTGTAGCACTGATGTGCTAGCTTCTTGGGTTTGTATCTGTAGCTGTATAAGCAGAGACCCCACATGGGCCATGCTTAGGCAGCCACACCTGTATGTTTATCTCATACGCCATGCATGGGGACAGAAGGCAGACAGAAGGCCCCATGAGGTCTGTGTATACATATTATTTATTTATTATTCATGTATTTATTTATTTAAGTCTTTGATTTCTGGGTAGGTGCACTGATCCAGGGGACCATTTTTGGGCATGACCTGAGTCAACAGTATGGCACAATGAAAATACACACCAGAAAACAAATTATGCAGGAAGTAAACAGAACAGTATAACAGTATAAACAGCACAGTGTACAAAGTGTTGGGGGAAATTAACATAATACACTACATTTTACAAAGAATTGGGGGAAAGGATGATAGGATACAGTATACAATTACATTCTGAGCAAAAATTCAGAGACCAAATCATTGGAAGCACAGTCAAAGGTAACAGGCAATAACAAACTTATTACCTTGATAGATAGCATGATCTGCTGATGCATGGTTTTTGATATGCAGCTGCATAACTGACAAACTGCTATCCCATTAAAACATTTCTAGATCCACTGCTGAAACCAAGATACCCACATTGTAACAGTATTTCTGTCTGTGTAACTGCAAGCCCCACAGGTGCCTGCCCTCCTGGAGCCAGAATAAAGTTTATATGTGCCAGTGGCTGAAGAGATGCAAGCCCTGTACTGTTGCAATTTTGGTATCATGGATTTTGTGGCACCTGTGTTTCTGCAGCCAGAGGCTGGTGCATATACTGCAGTCTTACACCTCCAGCTTCAGAACTGCAGACTCATTAAGTATGTACATGTCTTACATTATTCATGAGTACCTCAGGCTACAGAAGCATGTTTCCATACAGGTCTGCACTTCTGCAGACAAAACAGATCTTGTAATTTGGATATCATGGATTAGTATCTGGCTGCAGGGACCTGTGCTTCCCCTAACCAACTTCTAACCAGTTTCTTACCCAGCTAACCACCTGTGAACGCACCCCTAAGCTACTCAGTTTGCTTACAAGTCTCCTATGTTAAACGGTGTTGAATGTCTTACTGAAAACTAGGTAGACTGTGTCCACAGCATGACCTTTATCGATTTCCTGGGTCACCCAGTCAAAGAAATCAATCAGATTTGTTTGACATGACCCCCCCTCCTCCCAGTGAATCCATGCTACCTTGTGTCCTGTAACTCTATGGATTCAATCCTTTCCTTCAGCAGTGATTCCATTAACTTTCCTACCACCACTGCCAGACTGACTGGTGTATAATTGCCAGCCTCTTCCCTGCCACCACTAGTGTGCAGTGGGACTACATCCAACCTCCTCCAGTCCTCCAGAACCACTCCTGTTTCCAATGAGGTGTTAGCTAGGACAGTCAGAGGTGCATCAAGTACCTCTCTGAACTCCATCAATACCCTTGGATGCACCCTCATCTGGCTCCATCACATTGTTCACTTTCATATTGGAAAGTCCCTTCAGGACTCTCTCTCCTCTGATAACAAACTAAAGACCACCTCCCTCCTTCCAATGCTCTTATTACTTTTTTGTTACCCCTCCCCTTCTTCTTCCTCTGTGAACAGTGAACAAAGGTATTTGTTCAGGATGTCTGCCTTTTCCTGGTCCCCTCTGCATAATTCCCCCTTCTCTTTTTAACCTTACAATCTCACTCCTGGTCTTTCTCTTTTTGCTTACATACCTAAAAATGTCTTGTTCCCTTTCATTGCCACCTGGGCTTTTTTCTCTTCCATTTGCATCTCTGTGCTCCCATTGCCAGTTTTAGGCACCAATGAACCCTGCAGTGATTTGGGGCCCCTGCTCATAGGGCACACCAACCAGAGGAAAGTACCTTATTAGTTTTAGTTATATCTTAACTTTTTATCTTATTAAACCAGAAATAAAGGTCTGTGCAGATCCTTGTGGTGTGGCATCATGATGTCTTGAAATACCTCACCAAGTTATGAATGGCCCAGTCAATAAGAGGCAGATGGATAGCAATGGATGGATGGGAAAAACAGTCCAAGGACTAACACTGCTATTGCCATCTTAAAATATAAATATACCATAGAAAGGGAGGAGGGGTCTGTCTTTATGTAAGGAATGACATTCCATCATTTGAATCCCCCTTTAACATCCTAACTGAGAGTATATGGGTTGCCCTTCTACCATATGGCCTACCAAAAATTGTGATGGGCACTTGTTTATAGGCCTCTGTCAGCTGACTTAGATTACACCATACATTTAACAAAAGAAATATCTTCACTTGCTAATAGCGGTTCAGTTTTTATTCTCAGGGATTTTACCCTCCCAACCATATACTGAGAGACTTTAACTGGAAGTACCAAACATGATAAGATCCTTCTATCACATTCTATCTGTCATAGATCTAGATCTCATCCAATTCATCAGGGAACCAACCTGAAAAACTAATATTCTAGACCTCCTTATTACTAATACTGAAAATAAAATTAACAACCTCTATGTTTCTGACCCCTTGGGCAATAGCGACCATATGTCCATACGTTTTTTTATTTTCTGTAACCCACAAATTCCACATAATAAACTTACAATTAAGCAATACAATAAGGACAACTTTCACAAAATCAATGAACATTTAAATAGCATTAATTGGGAGCATATTTTCTTATCACTTAATACTGAAGAGGCCTGGACCTATCTTAAATCAAAAATTCATGAACTAGAAAATCAATATGTCCCTGAGAAAAATAAATACAATAATAAGGGAAAAATACCCTTATGGTTTAATAATACTATCAAGAAGCAAATCACACTTAAACAAATGCTATTCAAATCATTAACAAAATGTACCTATAATCTTAAAGAGGAAACACTATTCAAGTATAGAAAATCAGTTAAGGACTTAAAAACACTCATAACTATTGCAAAACGTAATTTTGAGTTTAAAATAGCTCACACAAAAATATTCATATAAAGCCTTGTATTCATACCTCAGTGAAAAAAAGGAAACAATAGATCAGTAGGTCAAATAGTCATAAATGATACCACTATTCTCTCTGATACTGAAACTGCCACAGTTTTTAATGAATATTGTTGTTCTATTTTTTCTCAAGAAAACACCTGGAATCAAATTCCCAATTCTAATATCCACCCCACTGATTACACTATTTCTTTACAAGACACAAAGGTTAGGCTTAAAACTCTTAACAAAAAAACAGCCCTGGCCCTGATAACATTAATTCCAAATTTTTAATAGGTACATTAGATGCTGTCACCCTACCATTAACCATAATATTCAACAAATCCCTAAAAGAAGCCCAAGTACCATCTGATTGGCCAACGGCCACTGGTACCCCAATATTTAAACAAGGTACATGTTCAAAAACCAAAAACTATAGACCCATCAGTTTCACTTCAATTCCATGTAAAATGATGGAGAAAATACTCAAATCCATCATTGAACTAGAAATGCATTCTTATGTATTGTAGACTTAACCCAGCATGGGTTTAGACAGGGATGCTCCTGCACTACCATCCTGCTTACCTTCTACGAAAATGTTAGTAAACATCTAGATTCTAACATCCCTGTCGATGTTATTTTATTAGACTACAGCAAAACGTTCAACAAAGTATCACACGTTATACTTGTGAGCAAGCTTATTATAATGGGATTTTCACCAGCGATTATCAGAAGGGTGCATTGTTTGCTAGCAGGTAGAACCCAGAGGGTCAAGATAAATGGAATGTTGTCTGATGAGGGGAGGGTCACTAGTGGAGTCCCGCAGGGCTCTGTTCTGGGACCCACATTATTTAATATTTTCATTAGTGATATGAAACTAGAAGCATCAAATATTATTACAAAATTTGCAGATTATACTAAATTGAGAGGAAGAGTTGACAATTTAATAAATCAAAAAGCTTTAAAATCAGATCTAGCTACAATCAAACATTGGGCATTAACTAATAAAATGTTATTCAACACAACTAAATGTTCAGTCCTGTATATGGGCAAAAACAACCCCAAACAAACATACACCCTCAATAGTAAAACTATCAGAGCATCCCATAGTGAAAAAGCCCTAGGAATAATGGTTAATCACAGATTATCATCAGCAGACCATTGCAGTAAAGTAGCTAACTCAGCCAATGCACTTCTTAGATGGATAAATCACACATTTACTTCCAAAGCAGAACAATGCATAATTACCTTGTATAGATCCCACGTCGGTCTTATTCAGACTACAGGTCCTCCTTTTGGAGTCCCTACCTGATTTCTGACATAAAAAGAATTGAGTAGATACAACACAGGGCAACAAAAATTCTTCCATACTTAGCACATCTCGACTATGAAAATAGATTAAAAAGAACAGGCCTTTATTCACTTGAAACTAGAAGGGTTAGAGGGGACCTCCTTCAGATTTTTAAACTTCTACAATCCCCCACCCAAATGGATCAATGCGGCATTTCATGTGACACAAGGAAAATTGTACCAAGACTGCACAATAAATAGTTAAAAGCTGGCAAAACTAGGACCAACAAGAGAATTAACTTTTAAATTCATCTGGATAACTGATTCTTTAATTAACTACCATTGAGGTACAATCTCCCACAGCGTGGGGGACAATCTCGATGGGTTTCGGCCTTCTTTTGTCCTTAATACCAAGTTACCACAGGTAATACTGAGAATAAAATAAAATAAAATAGTATGTGTATGGACTACATTCAACATATGGGATGATGGTGGGTCAAGCTAGGAACATAGTTAGATCCTAGTCAACTCAGCCTGCAGTCTAGTAACCTCCTCCATCAACCCAGAGAGGTGCATGCAGTTGGGGTAGTAACAGAGTCTCTAGGAGGTCTCTCTGAAAACTGGTACCTCACAGCCTCTACACTGCACCACTCCCAGCATTCTCCCGTTCCTACTTTCCATGTGTTACTTAGAAGCATCTTTGTACCCTTAACCTTGATAGGGTGTTTCTAATTTTCCCCATACTGTATGTCATTTGTTATACCCCTTTGAACATCTACCCTATATAGGTGTTGCTTCTGTTCCCAGTTTTGCCCTACTCTTTTGCTTTTATTCATCCCTTGTGTACTCTTCACCCCTAGTAGGATGTTTTTAGCTAACTGGTGCATTAACACATTTTTTTTTCAAAGAATATATATTTTACAGGTGCAGTAGCACATGTACATTAGGATTGGGTAAGCACTTTAATGTTAAACCCCAGTCTGTGCACCTTAATAACTTTGCCCCAGTTGAACCAATTTACATGAAATTTGAAAAGCACAACATTGCTGTCAGGATCTCTGGCCTTGAAAATGTTGTGTTAATCAGTAGACTGGGGTAAAGTTACAGAGGTACAACAAATGCAAAAATCACCTAAATACAGGCTTTTTTTTTTTGCTCAACTATAACTAAAAATCTAGGAGGATTTGAAACCTGAAACTTGTGGGTTTCCTGTAGTTTGGTTCAAGGTGTGCACTTTTGTATTTTTTGTCACCAACGTAAGTACCTTTTACATTATTTAAGAAACAAAATGTTCATTTTGCGAGCATGCATATTTTTAAAAAATCAACATTCTAAAGATAACTGAATTTTTGTGACAACATAAAGTCACGTTGTAATCTCATGAAACTCTCTTTTTTCTCAACTGGCAGGACCAGATCCCTGCTGATGAATTCCATCCCCACTGTTTTCATTAGGCAGGGACGACATTACATATCAGTGTGTAACCCCGCCCCTGCTGAGCATGTTGTGTGTGGCCCTGTCCACCATTGGCCACAAAGGTTGCTTTATTGTTTTCATCTGTATTTTAATTTTTTTTTCTCTAATCTGGATGCTCCTGTCATGGACACTGTTCCTATTGTAAATATTGTAAAATATTGCAAATATTGTTTTTACCTTTTTCTCTGTATCATCGAATTTCTATACCACTAGATGTTTGTAAAAAATGACCATTTTTGCTCACATACTTTCCAGTATAAAAATAAAACTGAATTGAATTGAACCTGAATATCTGTGGGCCTAATCCCTTGTCCAGTTAAATTATCTTTTTCATTTTTTTATTGTGTAATCTGACACCATTGTGCCCACCCATAATGTCTGTTTGTTCCTTCCCCAAACCTATTAGCTGATGTTGCCAACAGCTTGAGACCCCATCTCCAGTGTCAGTGTACTCAGCCTCCCACTAGCAGTGTGGGACATGGGGGTACCAACCCCTGGTGCCCAAAAGAAGCATCCTGACACTAGGGTTCCAGTGTTGGAAATAACAGTATGCCCCTGAAATAAAGAAAACTATCCCACAACATCTGTGTCTTATATTTCCATTCTGAAATAAAGAAAATAGTCCCTCATTGTCACCATCATCCCAACCCCCATCCTGACACTTCCACCCAGCACCTAGAACCCCACACCCCCCTTACCCTGTACTTACCAACTGAGGTCCAATGCCATAATCCACTCTGGATCACAGACACCTCTTCACTCTTCAGTGCCAAACTGGAAACAGGAAAAAAGGAAAGTTATGTATACTGTATTTCAATGGTGTTTTGAACTCATCTTAATAACTTGTTCATTTTTACTTTTATTTTCCACCAAATTTTCCATGTGTCCTCTTTGGGACCCCACCTCATGAGCACTACCGGGGAAATTATGTTACTCAGACCAGAAAGTGATTTCATGGTTGTCGTGTAAAATCACTTTTCTGTCCCTATTAACATAATTTCACCACTGGATTCATGAGGTGGGCTTCCAAAATGCCATGTTGAAGATGTGGTGAACAAAATACATAACAATGGCCAATTTATGACTGTTAATTTTCATTTTTGTATGTACACTCATAATTTTGGTAATATTCAATATTTTGACCCTATTTTTTCAACATAATCATTTTTTCACACCACCTCATGAACATTACAGCTGTCATTTTTCATATCCTGGCCAAAATTTGTTTTTGCACCTGTGGTGTGAAATGTCCTTTCAGTGGGAATTTGAACACTTTCATCTACCGGCCTCAAGAGGTGTGGTCATAAGAAGACTATGTTAAAAATTGGGGGTCAAAATATTAAAAAACAACAACATTATTGGGGTGTGTTGTACTTTTTCTATGCATGCTCATAACTTTGGTAATTTTTAATATTTAAACCCAAAATCTTCAGCTTAACCATTTTGTCACACCACTTCATGAACGTAACAGCTGTTGTTTTTTCAAATCCTGGCCAACTTGTGATTTCTCACTGCTGGCTCAAAAATACATTTTGTACAGCACAATTTTAAATGACTCCTGTCATGTTCAGAAAGAGGGGTCATAAAAAGACTCTGTGGAAATTCTGGGGTTAGAGTGTAAAAAAAAAAATGAAATAACATTGTTTGCAGGGATGTCTGTTGGCCCAATGATGACCAGGTTGCCTTTCTGTACCAGTGACCTGAGTTTGGATATGAACTCAGTGAGCCAGTTAAATGGGCAAAGGCTGTTGGGGAAGGTGCTGCAGCATGCAGCGCCAGCCCCAGCCTTGGTAGGGATGGAGCAATGTTTTGGTGCAGACACATCACCTTGTTGTGAGCCTGGGAGCCTTCCCTCTTTCCTAGCAGACATCCACCGCACCCCGGGTGGTGCCACTTGACTCCAGTGGCATTTCCAGCTGCTGCCACTGACCCCTTGGATGACCTCAAGCTGCCTTCCTGGTCCCAGCACCTGGCCATGCCTCTCACACTGCCACAGTGCCCTGAGCAGTGCCTCCCTACTCCAGTGGCATCTCCAGCCACTGCCACCAACCCCTCAGATGACCTCAAGCTGCCCTCCTAGTCCCAGTGCCTGGCCAAGCATCTTAGACTGCCACCGCACCCCAAGCAGCACCTCCTGACTCTGGTGGCATCTCCAGCCACTGCTGCTGACCCCTTGGAGGGCCTCAAGCCATCCTCCTGGACCCAGCACCCGGCCAAGCCTCACAGACTGCCACCGCACCCTGAGTGGCACCTTCCAACTCTGGCGGCATCTCCAGCCACTGCCACTGACCCCTCAGACAATCTCAGGCCACCCTCCTGGTCCCAGCACCCAGCCAAGCCTCTCAGACTGCCACCATGCCCAAAGCGATGCCTCCCAACTCCGGTGGCATCACCAACCACTGCCGACAACCTATCGGATGACCTCAAACCACCCTCCTGGTCCCAGTGCCTGGCCAAGCCTCTCATATTGCCATCGCGCTCCGAGTGGCACCTCCTGAATCCGGCGGCATCTCCAGCCACTGCCGCCAATCCCTCAGATGACCTCAAGCTGCCCTCCTGGTCCCAGTGCCTAGACAAGCCTCTCAGACTGCCACCATGCCCTGAGCGGTGCCTTCTGACTCTGGCAGCATCTCCAGCCACTGCCGCTGACCCCTCAGATGACCTCACACAGCTCTCCTGGTCCCAGCACCCGGCCAAGCCTCTCAGGTACTGCCGCCTAAACTCCCGGAGATGCCCAGCTTCCAGCGACTCTCCCATTGGTCCGCCTGCAGCCTATGTGACTCCTGATTGGCCCGGCAGGGAGCCATAAGGTCCTGATTGGTGAGCCTTTTGGCTGAGGTATTGAAGCTGCTGTACAGCTTTCTGAAGCCCTACAACCGAGTTGCCTTAGCTGACCATCCCAAGGCTAACAAAGCGCCTAGCCAGCCTGCTTTTTTGGTCTAATGCATGATTTTGTTCATTAACTCTGTAACATTGTATTTTTTATCTATGTAGTCAATTACTGACACACTACTTCAGGCTTAAAAGCTCTGTAACTTTACTATTTATGTGTTGGTTGTAGTTATACTGCCTGTTTAAACTTATTGCTCTAAGTGATTACAGCCCTGTTTTTGCTGCTTGTATTCTCTGCTGCTTTTTTCTCACTGCCCATGGACTATTGGAGCCTGCCTTTCAGTATTTCTCTAAATACAGCTCAACCAGTGACTTTTCCCAGACCCCCCTGCTGTTTTTTCCCTTTTTTCCCTTACTGCTGCACTAAGCTAACTCTCAGCAGTCAGCCTCCCCGCTTTTATATTTCTCTAACTCCTCTTAATTGCCCTTCCTCTGTCTCTCTAAATCTCTTCCCACTCCTACCTCAGTTGCTAATTTTTCTTTTGTCTAGAATCACACCCCCACCCACTCCTCAAGCTCCCATCTGCCCCCCACCTAACTATAGCTTCAACTTAATCTGCCTTTAATTAATGCTGTTCTCCCTCTTTCCTCACAGACTGCCACCATGCCCCGAGTGGTGCCTCCCAACTCCAGCGGCATCTCCAGCCGCTGCTGCTGACCCCTCAGACAACTTCAAGCTGCCCTCCTGGTCCCAGCGCCCAGCCAAGCCTCTCAGGTACTGCTGCCAAAGCTCCTGAAGACACCCAGCTTTCAGTGGCTCACCCATTGATCCACTTGCCACCTAGGTGACTCCTGATTGGCCCAGCAGGTAGCCCTAAGCTCCGAATTGGTGCACCTTTTGACCAAGGTATCTATGCTGCTGTACAGCTTTCTGAAGCCCTACAACTGAATTGCCTTAGCGGTCGCTACCCAAAGCTAACAAAGCACACAGCCAGCCTGCTTTTTTCTCCCACCCCTACCACCCCTTCCCTGGCCTCCTATTAAATACACTCTTTGCCCCCACCCTTATATTCACTGTACTGTTATTGGCTCCTAGCTTCCTCCCAGTGACTATCGCCCTCCTGTCAGCCACCAAAACCTGCCCCCTCCCCAATGAATATCTGGTTTCATCTCACCCTCCCATGCTCCTTCAACCATGGCACAGAATACAAGGAACCTATCCTCATCATCTCCTTCCTATCCTACGCACCCACTTTAATTCCTCCTCTAAACTGCTACCCCACCCCTCCCCCTCAATCAATCGAACTAACTCTCCCTACCCATGTCCCCCACACTGCCACCTCACCCCTTCCAGCCACCACTTGGACCTACTTTCCAAGGAGCCCCCCCCCTCATTTTTCACCCTTTCCTGCTTGTTATCTTCATGTCAATGTTATAAAGACTTACTCAGGTGGACATTTTTGACTTACTAAGGAAGGTGAAAACTTCCTTCTGAGAGACCTTTTTGAAGTAAAATATGGACCTGGGTGTGGAGATGGGAGGCTCAGTGGGTGAGGTGATGTGAGTAGGAGGGGCAGGTATGTAGGATGACAGATCGCAAAATATTTTGTTGAATGAATTGGCAATATTTTCATCACCATCAGCTGTGGAGGTTTCAGTTATAGTGGCACAGGGCAGAGGCTTTTTTGAATTACCAAGCATTTAACTGATACTTCCCCAGAGTTGCTTAGGGTGGTGAAGTAAGTTTATTTCCTGGGATCTGCAGAAGTTGACCTTCGATGTTTTGATATGGGCATTAACAGTATTACATAGCTTCTTGTATCTTTGAAGGTATCTTGAGTGACCAAGTTCTTAGTATTGGGCCCATGCTTTCTCCCTTTCCCATGACAGTGACTTAATGGTAGGGGTGTAGCATGCCTGTGAGTCTCATTTCCTAATGAGAGTCCTAAAACGGTGCCACAATGTCACATATCCATTTAAACTGGAGGGAGAAATACTCTAATGCACCACTGATGTTCCTGGTACAGGACAGGTAGGACCAATCAAGATGCTGGAGGAGCAAATGGAAGTACAGAAGCTGGTGGGTGTGAAAGACACAGGCATTGACGATTGAATGTTCACCTTTTTCTACCTTAGCAGACCATCTGCAAGTGACCAGGGAGTGGTCACTAAGGACGTCTCGGAGTACGGCAGCTGAGATGACTCTATCTGGGTGGGTGGGTGAAAAGCATTGTGAGGCATCGGCAAGCGGTGAGGTTGGCTTTGTTGCCAGGAGTGCCAGAGGTGAGTGGTCACATGCAGGTGAAGTAAAGATGGTGCCATGCACTCTTCTGGTGTTCTGTGGAGTCTGTACCTGATGTGGTTCTCAGTGCGGATCGGGGAGGGCAGAAGCACAGCCGGAGCCCTCACGACACAGGAGAACAGGTAAAGGACTCAAGGAGCTGAAGAGGATAGATAAATACACAGGGTTAGAGGACCTTTTGGGAGAACAAAGAACAGGAGGTCAGCCTATGGGAACACAGAGAGAGAGTGGAAGGTAATAGCAGCTGGGGGAGGAGAGAACAAGAGAGATGGAGGGAACAGAAGGAGTGAAGAGCCTTAACACAGAGAATAGTCTACAGCAGTAACAAATAAAAATGCAATTCGTACTGTGAAAAAGCTGTAGGTCTGACCCAGGATCAGCTGTAAACACCATAATATAAGCCCCTTAAAGCAACTGTGCATCATGAATAGTACAAACTGGACAGATGATTACTGAGTTAATATAACTACTAAAACATCTACAAATCACTGTAAAGAGTGGTACAGAGACAGCCAATATGGACCATAACCGGTAACTTCCTGGACTACAACTGGTAATTGAGAACAATCAGCACACCTATGCCAGCATAAAATAGTCTCTCAAACAGTCATTGAAGGCATTTCAGGCATCACTAGAGGTTGACTTTGTTGCCAGAGGTGAGCGGCATGTGCAGGTGGAGTAAAGATGGTGCCGCTC
Source organism: Neoceratodus forsteri (assembly GCA_016271365.2). Taxonomy (NCBI): domain Eukaryota; kingdom Metazoa; phylum Chordata; order Ceratodontiformes; family Ceratodontidae; genus Neoceratodus; species Neoceratodus forsteri. The sequence continues at coordinate 201,458,165 of CM057451.1, read as the reverse complement.
ACTCTTCTGGCATTCTGTGTAGTCTGCACCTGATGTGGTCCTCAGGGCAGGCTGGGGAGGGCAGAAGTACAGCCAGAGCCCTTATGACCCAGGAGAGCAGCTAAAGAACTCTTGGAGCTGGAGAGGAAAGATAAATACATGTGGTTGGAGGTCTGTGGGGAGAACAGAGAACAGGAGGTCAGCATGGAGAGGCTTCTGGATGTGGTATGGCTTCTGACACAGAATGCCACTGGTGTAACTAATCCAGATACCTCTGACACTAAATACAATGGAGGCCTAGGTCAGAAAACATGAACAGTCCTGGAGAAATTGTAGAAAATTCACTAGTTGTAATTTATTATTCTAAATCGCAAGAAAAAATAAAATCAGAAAATAATTCAAGACATGAAATCATCAGGTTTCCTCTTAGGCTCTCTTTAAGACAATCTCTACACCAGGACATAAAGCAGCCTGTCTTGTCTCTGTTAAAAATCCATCTCTCCACACATATCCTCAATAAGACAGGTTTCTGTAGTTGTTGGTTGCTAGGCATAAGATTGTGACCCAGTGATCTAGTAGCTGACCAGAGCATTGTGACACATTACAGCATTCTGAGGTCACACTCTATCACAGCTGTCTCTGCAGTCATATCAGCTTTCTCTAGTTTCATACATATACCTGATAATACAAACATACTTCCATAAGCAAAGTAGAAATTAGAAAGTACAGCAGGTAGAGGTAAGATTTGATTGTGCAGTCTAATAGAATGTCAGAAAAGATAGAAATAGTAGAAGCCTTGCTTCAAATTCCCTCCTACATAACACAAATGGAACAGGGCCTAACTTAACCCTGTCACATACTGTACACCTCCCCCTTAAGAGGGAACCTGTTTTTTTTCCCTTTTTCTCTTTAAAACAGGTTTCCAAAACCTTCCCTCATTCTCATCACATACATGTCCTATATATCGTTATTTTCTTCCCTCTCTAATGTTTCTCATTTCTAAATTCCTAACCCATACCATGACAAATGATCTGCAGTGGCATTCTCTTTCCCATGTCTATGCATCACTTTGAATTTAAATGGCTGTAATGTCAGATACCATCTCATGATCCTGGGATTTTTATCCTTTATTTGATTCAACCAACAGAGAGGATTATGATCAGTTATGAGCACAAAATCAGCTTCTAGCAAATAAAAATTAAGGGACTCCATTGCCCATTTGGCCACTTAGGCTTCTTTTTCAATGGTGAAGTACCTTTTTTTGCTGTCATGCAACTTTCTGCTTACATATAGTATGGAATGCTCCTTCCTATCTTTATTCTGGTTAAGGACCACACCTAGTCCCACTTCCAAGGTATCTATTTGTAATAGAAATTGCTCTTTGAAGTCTGGGCTTTTTAAAACAGGGGCTGAACATAATGCAGACTTAATAGGCCTAAAAACTTCTTCACTCTCTAGGATCCATTTTACATTATTCAGATACTTTTTCTTTGTAAGTTCAGTGAGGGGAACAGCTATTTGGGTAAATTCAGGGACAAATCTCCAGTAGTAACCAGCCAGCAATAAAAATGGCCTGACAAGTTTCTTCGTTTTAGGGACAAGGCTGTTAGCTACAGTGTCTGTCTTTGAAGTTTCTGGTTTTACTTCCCCATTTCCCAAAATATACTCCAAATATCTGAATTCCTGCATGCCCAGTGCACATTTGGTAGGTTTAATGGTCAGAACTGCATTTGTGATGGCTTGGATAACTGCTTGTAGGTGATCCAAATGTTTTTTCCAGTCTGGACCGTACATTATGACATCATCCAGGTAAGCCGCACAATAACCCAAGAGTGGGGCCAGAACTACGTCCATGTACCAGTGAAAAGTGGTGGGTGCACCATGTAACCAAAATGCATGGTGGTGAACTGATAGAATCCAGTAGGTGTTGGAAGTGCAGTTTCATCCCTGGATTTTTTTGCTAAGGGAATCTGACAGTAATCTTTGGTAAGAGCAAGGGTACTGATGTTCTTGGCACTTCCCAATCCAGCCACCAAGTTATCTATCTTGGGCATAGGATAGCTGTCAAATTCAGACAGTTGATTACATTTTCTAAAATCAAGGCAAATTCTTACTCTCCCTTCCTTCTTATTTACAATCACCACTGGTGATGCTTAAGCACTTCTTGACTCTTCTATGATTCCCAATTCTTTCAGTTTCTCCATTTCCTTAACTATCCCTGCTCTTAACCTCTCTGGTATCCTATATGCCTGTTGTCTAATAGGGCGAGCACAACCTGTGCTTATTACATGCTCAAAGCCTTTTGCATGGCCAGGTGCCATAGTAAAGGTACTATTAAATGTCTCTACCAGGCTATGCATTTCTGCAGTTTGCTCTGGAGTTAAGAAATCATTTCTCTTTACTGCATCCAAAGTTACAATTAGTTTTAGCCTGCCACAAGCTATGTCTTTATAGAAACATAGAAACATAGAAACATAGAAGTTGACGGCAGATAAGGACCGCAAGGCCCATCCAGTCTGCCCATTTCTTTTTCTACCTTATAAATATGCCATCGGCCTTTGCTCTGTCAGTGACCTATCTATTCATAGTCATTTGTATTGCTCCTTATGCCTATCCATGCCTGTTTGAAGCCCTGCACTGTATTCATAGCCACCACTTCTTGTGGTAAGCCATTCCATGCATCTACCACCTTTCTGTGAAAAAAGAATTTCCTCCATTCCCCTTAATCGGCCTCCCTCTAATCTCATGCTGTGTCCTCTTGTCCTGCTATTTTTCTTATATTTAAACATGTTAGACTCTTTCACCTTGTTTATGCCCTTAAGGTGTTTAAATGTCTCGATCATATCACCTCTCTCCCTCCTTTGCTCAAGGGTATACATATTGAGCTCCGTTAATCTGTCCTCATATGTCTTCTGATGCAGTCCCTGCACCATTTTGGTTGCCCTTCTCTGGACTGCCTCAATTTGGTTAATGTCCTTGTGAAGGTGTGGCCTCCAATACTGCCATGTACTCAGATGGGGCCTAACCAATGTCTTGTACAGGGGTTATTACCTCCCTCTTACGACTTGTGATACCCCTACTAATACACCTAACACCCCCTAGCCTTACCTACTGCTTTAGAGGTCTGCTTGGATGATTTTAGGTCATCAGTGATGATGATGCCCAAGTCTCTTTCTTCCTTTGTGACTGCTAGCAACTCCCCTCCCAGCCTATAAGTGGCTTCAGGGTTTCTCTTCCCTATGTGCATGATTTTGCACTTCTTTGCATTAAATCCCAGTTGCCACTCTTCTGACCATTCTGTTAGTTTATCCAGATCTCTTCTCATTCTGCCCACCCCATCTGGATCATCTACTCTGTTGCAGATCTTGGTGTCATCTGCAAACAGACAAGCCTTACCCTCTAGTCCATCTGCGAGGTCACTAATGAAGATGTTGAATAGGACTGGCCCCAGGACTGATCCCAGAAGTACCCACTTGTGACTTGCATCTCTTCTGACTGTATACCATTTACCACCACTCTCTGTTTTCTGCCGATCAACCAGTTTGCCACCCAGTTGACCAACTTCTGACCCACCCGAGCCTACCTAGCTTATTTATCAATCTTCTATGTGGAACAGTGTCAAAAGCTTTGCTGAAGTAAAGGTGGCGACATCAACTGCTCCCCTTGGTCCACCACTCTGGTTACCCAGTCAAAGAAATCTATGAGATTAGTTTGACAGGACCTTCCTTTGTAAACCCATGCTGTCTTGGATCCTGTGCCCTATGGATTCCAGGTGTTGCACTATCCTTTCCTAAGAAGTGCCTCATAATCTTGCCCACTACTGAAGTAAGACTGACCGGTCTGTAGTTCCGCCTCCTCCCTGCTACCACTCTTATGGGTGGGATCACATAAACCCTTCTCCAGTCTTCTGGGGCCTCTCCTGTGCTCAGAGACTCACTAAACAATTCTGCTAATGGCTCTGCTAGTTCCTCCTTTAGCTCCTTAAGTACCCTGGGATGTATGCCATCAGGTCCCATTGCCTTATCCACCCTGAGCTTAAGCTCTTGTAGGACCCTTTCTTTTGTGAAGGAGTAGTGCTCACCTCCCTCCCCCCTGTGTCCATGATGCTGAGCTGTGGGCCTGCCCTACCTTCTCTTCAGTAAATACTGAGCAAAAGTATCTATTTAGGATAGATGCCTTTACAGGGTCCTCCTCCTCACATGCTCCCTTTTCTCCATTAAGCTTAGCAATACCCCCTCTGGACTTTCTCCTTTCACTAATGTATCTATAGAAAGTCTTGTCACCTTCTTTTACTGTTCGTGCTAGTGTTTCCTCAGTTTGGGACTTTGCCTGCCTTACTGCCTTACCTGCTTCCTTTAGGGCAGTTTGGTATGCCTCCCTATCTTCATCCCGCTGTGTTCCCTTATATTTTCTGAAGGCCAGCCTTTTGGCTCTGACCTTTTCTGCTACTGTATTTGAGAACAAAGTGGTTTCCTTCTTCTTTTGCACTTCCTTTTCTGTCTAACACAATGGGATGTTGCTTCAAGTATTAGTAACCTTAATGCTTGCCCACTTTGCCTGTACCTCCTCACCTGTGTTTCTTTTTGCCAGGGCTAGCTTAACTCTGTTGGCCATCTTATCAAAGTCAGCTCCTCTGAAGTCCCATATTTTTGCCTTGGAATGGGATGATTTAGATGTAGTAGCCAAATTGAACCATACCATGTGATGGTCACTGGCCTCAGGTGACCTTCTACCTGGAGATCTGTGATCCCTTCTTTGTTAGTCAGTACTAGATCTAGGATAGCCCTGTCTCTTGTGGGTTGCTGTACCAGTTGTTTGAGGCCATCCCCTGCAGGAATCCACTATGAGTCTAGTTCTGGCAGATGTTCCTGCTGGTATTGACCAATCTGTATCTGGCATGTTGAAGTCTCCCATTATCAGAACCTCCCTTTAGCTGTCATGTTTTGTATATCTTCTAACAGTAATGTGTCTATGTCCTCCCTCTGGTCTGGGGCCTGTAGACAACCCCAGTTCTTATGGCTGTCCCATTTCCTATTTCCAGGGTGACCCACAGTTCTTCTGGCTCCTTATGTGTATTCTGAATTTCTGTAGCTTTGATATTTTCATTAACATACAGGGCCACTCCTCCCCCCCTTTTTGCACCTCGGTCTCTTCTGAACAATACATAGCCAGGTACTGAAGTCTCCCAAGTGTGGTTACTGGTAAACCACGTCTCACTAATTGCTACTATGTCCAGTTTAGCCTCTGACATTAACATTTATCCCCTTTTCAGTTTCCTGCAATACTAAAAAAGCAGCCGGTGGTGTTTTTTCAACCCAGTTTTTTGGATTAGCATGATATATCTTAGTGGGGTTTCTTCTGTCATGGGTCTTAACCTCATAATTAACTGTGCCAGTACACCTTAGTACTTTATATGGTCCTTGCCACTTCATTAGCAGTTTTTTTTCTGAAGTAGGTAATAATAACAATACATTTTTACCTGGCTCAAAAATGCTTTCTTTTACCCCATAATCATAATAGACTTTCAGTTGGTTTTGGGCCTCTTCCTGGCAAGTATGTGCAATTTCAAGATCCTTGGATAATTTCTTTCTCAGCACATACGTACTCTATATGCTGACATATGTTTTTGGGGGGAGGGGTTATCTTCCCATGATTCCTTTATAACATCTACGAGCCCCCTGAGTTGTCTACCATATAGCATTTCAAATGGTGAAAAAACCTGTTGATGCCTGTGGCACTTCTCGATTAGCTAAAAGCAAGTATAGTAGATACTGGCTCAAATCTCTTCCTTCACCCATCACAAACCTTTTTAGCATGCATTTTAGGGACTGATTAAAATGCTCAAAAAGACTGTCTGTTTGAGAGTGATAAGGGGAGGTTCTCATGGCTGTAACACTGAGTAATCGGTACAGCTCCTTCAGCAAGGCAGCACCAAAAGTACTACCTTGATCTGTAATAATTTCTTTAGGTATGACCACCCTGATGAAAATGTTTGCAAGCTCTGCAGCCACTTCTTGGGTTGTTACATAGGCACCACCTCTGGGTATTTAGTAGCATAATCACATACTACCAAAATGAAAGTGTTACCCAGTTTACTTCTTACTATAGGGCCAATCACAGCCATTACAATCCTTTCAAATGGTACATCTATTAATGGTAGGGGCTGCAGGGACACCTTGTCTTTCCTAGACACTGGGGTTACTTTCTGACATTCAGGACAAGACCTGCAATAAGTAGTTACCTCATCATGGATCCCAGTCCAGTAAAACCTGTACAGCACCCTGGCAAGGGTGTGATCCCTCCCCGAGTGGCCATCCATAGGATTATCATGTGCTATCTGTAACAACTCATTTCTATACTTCTTCGGGATGACCAGTTGTTCTACCTTTTCCTGTGTCTGAGAATTAGCACAAACTCGGTACAGTAGTCCATTACATTTTCTAAAAACAGGTTCCTCCTTTTTTGTGTTTCACCCCTATGAGCTTAAAGTAACATTGCAGAGAAACATCATTATCAAAATCACTATTAGTTATCAGTCTGGTTTTGGGATTTTCATAAATTAACCCCTTAAGTCCATCAGTATTTTGTTACCACTGCTGTTTCAGGTGTCTTCTTTCCTGCCAGGATTTCTGGATCTTGGAGCTGGGCTGAAATAAGTCTTGGTCAAGGCTATCAAGGGGAAAACTGCCCAAATCATCCAAGGTTTTCTTTGCTGGTGATCTTGTCATCACAGCTGCTAAAACTGCAGGTTATTCTCCCTCTGTGATTTTTATTTATTTATTTTTACTTAGTTTTTGTTGACTGGGTAAGTGCACTAGACAAATCCTGCCTTTTTTCAGGCACGACCCAAGGAAGGGGGATACAGATGAATGCCAACTGACTTTGAACCAGATTAAGCTGTTGGTGGTATTTTCAGTGAATGAGGGAAATTTGTCCAGGACACCGGGGAAATTTCCCTACTCGTCAGAGGAGGAACCTCTGTCCAAGATGGCGGACGCTCCCTTGCCTTCTGAGGAGGGAGCTATGGAGGTGGGAGATTTGGTCTCTGCTCCTATCTCTGACCAAATGGAGACCATGATGCCAACAACTGATGTTTTGCCTGTTGATGTTCCTACTACAACTTTAAGTTCTGCTGCTCATACTAAGACTGCTATACGTAGCCCTCTGCTTGCTTCTTATGGAATTGACTTGTATGCCTACAATCAACTTGCCAGAGGATTTTACTTCATCTGATTCTGAAAATCACTGTTTGACAGCCCAAGAGATTCGGGAGTGTTTTGCAACGGCGGAGCGCCGTTATGCTAGTGCAAAACTGAAAATGCATAGAGATATGCAATGCCTGAGAACTGACAGCACAGATGCATCTTCCACTTGGGTCGAAGCTCTTGAAGATTTACCTGACTTGTCTCCTTTCCTGCCAGTTCCTGTGACAGGCTCTGACCTGGCCTGTGTATCGGTAGCTGATGCCCTACTGTCTGCTCCCCTGCTGCCTGCAGTACAATCGGATTTGGTTTCCTTCTCAGAACCTGCTTACATTATATCGCAGAGTTCCCCACATGGACAAGACTTGTCTACAGTAAATGCTCCCCTGCCACCTGCAGTTCAAATGGATTCAGTTTCCTTTTCACTACCTGCTTCCATTAAATTGCAGAGCTCCCTACATGTACAAGAATCATCTGCTGTCATTATTAATAAAGTGCCTACCTGGACTGTTGAATCGGCGCTGGGAGGTGCTGGCTGGGTTCAGGGTACTGTCCCAGGAAGTTGGAAGTCGGGTCCGTCTCCAATATGGTCCCCCCATCCTGAAGATTTTCTAGAGCTACAGAGCACTTTAGGCACTTCAAAAGTCACTACTGACCCCTTGTGTCTCCCTCATGAACTAGAGCTTACACAAAACCCTGTGTTGGATTATCTGAAGGGTTCTCCACCCCATGCTCCTGTTATACTATTTCTATAGAGGCTCTGGCTCCCCTACCACAGCAGCCCCCCCCAAAATATCGGGACCGAGCTGTTCATATTCTTCATTTTTTTAAATTTCCAATCCAGGCTACTAAGAGACACAATGCTGTTCGCTTGGCATACCTGGGGGGGTTACCTGAGCCACCTGATCGGGTCTATGTGGCACGTTCGGTTCTAAAGGATTCTTCAAAATTATTTTCCCATGAAATACATGCGTTAATTCATATCTCTGGTGAAACGACATTTGACATTAGTTTCCAAACATCTAGGGGACTGGAGCATTTTTGGTCAAAGTATAATTCTCTGCGGACTACTGCATTACGGACCCCATTTCAGGCTATTCCTCTTTCTAAACCTACTTCTAAGATGATCACTATTCTGTTTCGTAATGAGAGAGTTGAGGTGGAGGATGTTGTGTATTGGCTGAAACAGCATTGTGATGTCCAGAGACAGCCTGAAGCCATTTTGGATATGGAGAACATTTAGACTGGGGGCAGGAAGTTTAAAGTCTTGTTACAATCTAATGATTCTGGGGTTGTACATCTGCCTAACTCTTTTTTCATAGGCCGAGATAGGGGGGTCTTGTTCTACCCGGGTCAGCAGAAGGCTTGCTAGCGATGTGGTGACCCTGCACATCTTAGTAATGTATGTGATAAAATGAAATGCAATGTCTGTGGGGAATTGGGCCACGTAGGGGCACACTGTTTGAATGAATGTAGATGTAACCTATGTGACGACCAGGGGCGCACCTTTCAGAATTGTAAATGGGCTGTGCATAAACAGGAATTTCACAATGGTGGAGTGGACCAGTGCTTTATTATTTCACAGGCACAGAAGGCCTGTCTCCAGACCACCTTGGCTGTACCTCCCCCTAAGGCAGCCCAGCCCTTACTGCAGGCTTCAGTGCCTGTTGTATCCTCTGAGGTCATACCTCAGATAGTTTCCTTCATGGATGACCCCTTGCTTGAGATTTCTCCTTTCCCTGATCCTGCCCAGTCTAATTTTCCTGTTCAGGACCCAGTCCCAGGTCCAAGTACTATGCCTCCCCACCGCGTGCTTACAAGTGTCATACATAGAAGGTCACTGAGAAATAACCCTGGGGTTGCACCTTATCTAATTCTTTTGAACTTCTCCAACCTCTTTCTGATGACGCTGGAGGTGAGTCGGACTCTTCCTCCATAGCTTCTTCTCTCCCTCACAGTACCACTGACTCTGAGTTGCAACTTGGTACTGGCCTTTCTCAGAAGCGAAAGGCGAGAGTAAAACTTAAAGGGAAGAAGGTGGTTGGGAAAAGGAAATTGTAAAATGTATTTTTTGTCTGTTTCCTTTTTTTTTTGTTGCTATGTTTCACACTGTTTCCCATACTATTAATGTAAATAGTATGAAGCGTATGGCTAAAAGGGGGTTGATTTTTTTCTTTCTACGGCTTTTGCCTTTGGGTTTAATTTTATTACAGGATACAAGACTTCATACTACTCATGAGATCCGACAAGCACAACAGGACTGGTTACTGGGTCCTTCTTTTTGGTCAATTGGTCAGGACTCTTGTTCGGGACTGAGAATTTTAATTAATACCCCAGACTTCCGTTTGCTAAAATTGTTTGATGTAGCCCCTGGTAGGGTGCTTATTATAGATTTTGTCATTGGGTCCTGTCCCTACCGGGTGATAAACATTTATGCCCCTCAAATCAAAACTGAACACATAGCTTTATTTACTTTGCTTCGTCCTTATTTGCACACTTCCTTTCAGGTATTGTTTGCTTTTGACTTTAATTGTGGCCTGAGTCTTCAAGATAAGAGCTCCTTTGCTGCTACAAAGAAACTGTTTTGTGATTCCCACAAATTGGGTAAATTTGTTTGAGTCGCCCACTTAACAGACTCCTATCTCTCCTTTACTACACAACACACCCCTACCTTCCAAAAGGGTAAACTAGCCACACGTATCGATTATGGGTTTTCATCTCCGACAGTGCCAATTATTTCTGCCGAAGTTCAGGCGGTTGAGTTTTCTGATCATAAGCTGCTTTCTGTTGGTTTTGGTTCTGTTGTCTCTTCCCGTAAAGGTCCAGGAATTTGGAAATTCAACACATCTTTGTTGCAGATTCTGATGTTTATACAGTCCTTTCTGTCCTTCATACAAGCCCGTAAATCTGTTTTTATTTGTTATAAAGATCCTGTTCAGTGGTGGTTGGACACGAAACATGATCTGGTTACTTTTTTAAAAACTTACAGTCATTTAAAATGTAGGAGGGAATACCTAGACTATTTGCAGAAGAGGGTTCATTTTCAGTCATTATTAACCATTGCGTACATGACAGGGCAAGACCTTACTCAACAAATAAAAGTGATACAGAATGATATGTTGACTTTCCAATTACGGCAATCACAATAACTTTATTACCAACATAAATTCTGTACTGTTGGAACACGTGATGTTATTTGTCCTTTTGAATCTAATTCCCATCAGACTGCCTGAAAAAATATGACGTGTCATCTAAATTCAGAAGGGACCTTATGTTCCTCACAAACTGAGATTTGTCATATTGTAACAAAGTATACTACGGCCCTTTTTTCTCCCCTGCCTGCTGTGTCTGGTAACAGTGCGACTTTGTATAGTGGCCTTGATATCCCAGCTCCCTCACAGCTATGTCAGGATCAGGTTTGTTCTCCTATCACGAAGCAGGATTTGACATTGGCTATTTTTTCACTACCTGTACAGAGAACTCCTGATCTGAATGGTCTCCTTGCTTGCTTATATAAGGTGCTGGGTGACCATTTGGCCTCAGAACTTACATCCATGTTTAATTCTCTGTTAACATGTGAATCTCTCCCTTTGGAATTCACTAAGGGTACTTTGATTTACATTTATAAACAGAAAGGTGATATCCATTCTCTAGAGAATTGGCAACCTTTATGTATGCTGAACACCGACTTTAAGCTCTTAACGAAAATTATTGTGAAGTGTTTGGTGAGAATAGCGGAGGTGGTTTTGCATCCCACCCAATCCTGTTCTGTGCCTCAAAGGAGAATCTTTGATCATTTGATCCTCTTACGAGAATTATTTTCTCATGGCTATGCAGGTGTGGCTTCGGGACTTGTTGTCTCCATAAATCAGAAGGCTGCTTTTGATTCGATTAGGCATGATTTTTTATGGGAAGCACTTTGTTTTCTGCATGTACCTGATGTTATGGTACGCTGGATTTGTGCTTTCTGTAGAACAGCTACTGTTGTGCCTGTAGTGAATGGTTGGATAGGACCCATGATCCCCATAAAAAGGGGGGGTTTGTCAGGGCTGTCCTTTAAGCCCATTGTTATATGTATTTTTTCTTGATGTTTTGCTCCATCAGTTGAATACTAATTCTCAGATTCGGGATATTTCTAGTTGTGCCTTATGCTTGCCTTATAAGGTGATCGCATATGCAGATGATGTTTGTTTTCTTGTAGCTGATGCAGCCTCAGTGGTTCATTCTCTCTCTCCATGAGTGCTCTATTTTTGGAAACTTCTCTGGTGCTGTTTTAAATTACACTAAAAGTCTGGTTATTCGGGTCGGTCCAGTAACCTCCCCCTCGGACCGTATTGGCCCGTTGCATTTAGTTGAGGGCCCTATTCGCATTTTGGGAATTTTTTTTCGAACACAGGACTCTGATTTTTTTAACTGGAATGTTAAACTGCAACAAGGTAAACTTCAGGTGGCATCCTGGAATCGGAGGCAGATAGGGAAAAAGAAACGTGTTTTCTTAATTAAAAACTATTTGATCTCTACTTTCCTTTTCCTGAGTTATGTATTCCCTATTCCATGACAGCTAGAAACTGCTGTCTTTAGCCTGTTTTTTTAGACTTTTTGGGGTAGTAGGTTAAACCCGATAAAGTGGAATATCACTTATTTACCTATCCCTGAGGGTGGTGTTTGTATGGTTAACCCTTTGTTACTTTTTTCTTGTATTTTTTTCACTGCAAACCTTAGGCCTTTGTTGATTCATACCCAAAGGGGGTGGGAACCTTGGTTTTATGACTCTTGCAGGATTTGGTTTCATCAATGGGAAACTAATTCCTTAACTGTGTTAAGACAAACTGTTAGTATACCAACTTATATAAAACATATGTTTTTACATCTCAAACAATGGAAGGTGTCTGTTCAGATGTTATTAAACCACTCACATAAAGTTTTATATAAGAAATTACTCCAGATGGTTTGTGCTGTATCAGTACCCTTTGATAAGTGTCCTGGTCAACACCTCCCTTCCCTTTTGTTATTGTGGAGATGTAAGAGGATTCCAGCCAAAATGTGGGATTTTCATCGGCTTTTATGCCATGAAACGATTAATGTAAAATCAAATCATAAACATAAGCAGTCCCAAGATAGAATGTGTTCTCGCTTATTATGTATTACAGAACTTGAAACTATCCCTCATTTATTTTTTGACTGTTCCTTTATCAAAAATTGGTGGTCCTTTTTGGCACAGGCATGGGATACCCCCTTGCTTCAGTCTGTTACTTATTTTAATCTTGTATACGGGTTTTTTCTCCCCAGTGGTCAAAATGGCACCAGGACACTTTGAACCTTGTTTTTGTCTGCATTAAATGGAATATTTGGATGGTGCATTGCATGTTTTCTTTACAACAAAAGGACTGCTCCTATTTGGAGCTCAAAAAAAAGATTGTACAAGATTTAAAAGAAATTTATGAGCATGAATGTACTCTATACTCAGAAATGACACTTTTGGAACTTTGGAAAGCTCTTCCTTGGATCACTGACTCTGATTTTGCAGTTACCTGAATGATTGTATAATACTTATCCTGTTTTTCCTTTTTTTGTATTATGCTTTGTGTACTATTGTATGATTTTTGTCTCAATAAAACTTTCCCCTACTCTTTTCGAGAAGTGCCATGGGATCTTTAACATCCACCTGAACTACCACCAATCCAGGATGATGGGACCTCGATTTAATGTCTCATCCAAAAGACGGCACCTCAGAAGTGCAGAACCCCTCTCGTGCTGCATACAGTGTCAGTACTGGGATATTAACCCAAGTGCCAGATGTGGGAACTGAACCCACAGCCCTCTGATCTTCTGGCCTTAGAGGTGAGTGTGCTACCTACTGAGCCACTGACACTGCATCAACTGATTAACTTAGCAAAGCCTGGAAAGTAATTTACAGTTATTACTGGTACAGGTCACTTCAGTACCACTCCTACTTTCATTTGTTGTGATGCACCATTAACGCTGAGAGTCAAGTCGAGTTGTGGGATAGTATTGCGTGCCCCCATGAATGCAGAGGACTCCAGTACCTGGTCCTCTTACACAATTCTTCCTCAAAACATCAGCGTGCATGAGAGTCTTTCTGCTTCCAGAATCTATTAGTCCTTTTACAACCTTATCTCCCACCTTGACTTCTGTTAAATAGTTGCACCAATTTGCTAAGGTCAAATCTGCTTCAATAATTCCTTTCTTATTTTTACATCAGTTTCTTGCAATATGGCCTGGCTGATTGCAATTGTAGCAAATAAAGTCTTTAGGTGCAGATTTGTTACCCCCACCAGAGTACTTATCTGACCTGGAGTTAGACTTGGAAAAAAAGGGTCTTACCAGTCCTGGTCTATCACCTCCTGGCTGTGACATCTGTCAGGCTATCTGATGGTCCTCAGCCAAAGAAACAGCCTTTTCCCCATTTTCTGGTCGGTGCTCTTTTACTCAAAGCTGCACATCTGTAGGCAGGATATTGATGAACTGCTCCATTGTAAAAATGTTGATAAACTGGGGGACTGCTTTGCCCTCTGGTTGTAGCCATTTAATGAGGAGTTCTTTGAGTCAGGTGTAAGCTTCTCGGGGGTTGTGGAATGACTGGTACTTCAGGGACCAAAATTTCTGCCTGTGGGTCTCTCCTGAGATGCCATATGTTTTCAATATTTCTCTTTTTACCAGCTTGTAATCTGCTGTCTGAGCAGTGTCCATATTACTGTATGCAAGTCGGGCTTTACCTGTGAGATAAGGTATCAAGGACATATCCTTGCAAATCCTCTTGGATTAGTGCACAGAGGAGCTGCAAATGCTAACAGCATGATGGGCCTGGTGACACAGAAACCCAGAGACAGAGTACAATATGGATAGAGTGGTATTGACAACAACCATCAAGCTGAAAAGAGACCTGGGGGTAGTCATACTGGATTACCTAAAGGTGGCCAGGCAGTGTGACAAGGAAGTAGATAGGGCAAGTGGAATGCTGAGGTGTACAGGGAGAAGTATCATGAGAAGAAAGATGTAGTTGGTGTTGCCTCTGTACAGATCACTGGTAAGACCTCATCTAAAGCACTGTGTCCAGTTTGGGAGACCACATCTCTGGAAGGCATAGACAGAGTGGAGGCAGTCCATAGGAGGGCAACTAAAATGGTGCTAGGTCTGCATGTAAAGTCCTATGAGAAGATACAAAAGGACCTCAATATGTACACCCTGCAACATAGGACACAGAGTGGAGATATGATAGAGTTTTAAATACCTCCAGGGGGTAAATAAGGTACAGGGTGGGAGTATTTTTCAGAAGAAAAGTCATTCAAAAATGAGGGGACGTGCTATGAAGCTGGAAGCAGTAGATTCAGGAGAGAAATAAGTAAGTACTTCACAGAAAGTGTGATGGATTTCTGGAACACCCGGCAAAGGTGGAGGGGGTAAAAACAGCTGTGGGGTTCAGGAATGCATGAGATAAGCACAACGGGATCATACTGTAAAGGAAGGTAGGAGGGAGAAAGAGCTGTAGATCAGCCGTGGTCTGATGTAACAGTGTAGGAAGGGAGAAATGGACAGACTGGATGGGCCAAGAGGTCTTTTTCTGCTATCAAAGTCTATGTTTCTATTTGGACACTAGAACACAGATGTAAAATATATTGCCCAAGTAATGATGGGGATGTCATAGCAACCACTGGCAGCTGGACTGAGGCAGTGGAGGTGACTTCCAAAGCAAGCACTCTTGGGCACTATGTACCAGTCTTTTGCTGCACAGATCATGGCTATAAGGGGGTGCATTTACAAATTAGGTAAGATGGTGCATGAATGGGCATGAGCCTCTGTCTCTTGCCACATGGTGCTGATTACTGGAGACCGGTGGATTGGACAGTGGGCCGATCAGCCAGATAGCCTGAGCCCAAGGGGGCTCCCTGCTTGTACTGCCATCCAACTATTGACAATAGCCCAGATGCACAACCACCCCAGACAAAACCGAGTACAGCTCCTGGAAACAGGCTCAAGCAACTCATAGACTGGTGGTGATAAAGTCTCTGAATAGGACACTCAAACCCAGCCTGTAGGCTCCCCTGCAAAGGCAGTTTGGTGGATGGCACATTACCCAATAACAAACTGGATGGACTAGGAATCTATAGGATGATCAAGCACCACACACCCATGAACAGGCAGGCTTAAGCAAGCCACCTAAGTACTGTTCTAACTGTTAACTGGATCCAATTGTACAGGTTCCTGGTTGGTAATTCTCAGTAATTTAATAAAGCCAACACACTATTTCTTGCCAAATTAGTTTGTACTTTATTATGATAGTATTAATAAGATTAGCCAGAAAAATCCTATTGTAACAATAAAAACACACCTTGACAGGATGAATAGTTGTGATACACAAAAGAATGCATGCACTCTAGCATAATTTGTAGACCCGAGGTTCAATTAACTGTTATTTACCCAATACACAAAAAGAAACCAGGAAATCCTATTTTAACAATAAGAATGCATCCTGCCATGATTAATAATCCTAGTTTACAAAATGGAATACATGTTAACATTATTTCTAAACATCAGGTAGCCCACCACTACCTGGATGTTCCTATTACAATTTAGTTCTAAACAACCAATTGGAGCAATCCCAATTGGGTGTTCCTAACCTGCAATCTAGACAGTTAGTGATATTTGCATTACAGGGCTACAGATTTTGCAAAGAAAATGAAATTATACTTCACTTTCTCTGGGTCTCCGAGCACTATGGCCAGTTAGATATCACCAACTTCTGTCCTCTCGGAGACATTAGACCTGACAATTAGGTTTCATTTATACCTAACCTGTTTTCATTAAAAGACCAAACTGGAATTTCCCAAAAACTACCTCAGCAGATTTAGCCTGGACACCTGGTCATTAATACATTCCCATAATCAAAGTTGTTGATACCATCCTGTAACTACAATTTCTGAGACATCCCATAATCAACGTTTTTGGTTACAAGATGTACCTGACATTTTGACAAGACAGGGGAGTTATTATTCTCATCCTTGGAGGGGAAAACAAACGGTGAGGGAACTGTATATTTATCACAGATAACTTTTGTCTTAAGAGCCAGAAAGCATATGAGAGATGTGACTAGCTTGCTACAAATGTCAAAGTAACCTTGTACCAGCAACCACATGAGGTATCTCATTATTTCTTATCAGTTTTCTGTTAAACATATTTTTTAACACAAGAGAATTATATGATGAGAAACTTTTAACAGTCAAGGCTAAACAGTTATTAACAGCTGTGTGCATATCTCAGCCACAGCCTCACCTTATGCTTTCAGCTATTTTCTTCATTTTGTAGAATCTTACAATTAACCCTTTTAAAGTCTTACACACACATCCATTTAAGTGACATGGTGGTATTTAGCCACTTGCAGCCTTTTGCTGCTAGATATACTAATTCAAATGCTGACATCATTTAGTCATCTACTAGCCATCTTCACTTTTTACTAACCCTTTAGCAATTTACACTAGCCATTTTACACCTTTCTATCTCCTCAACCTTTTGGTTAACCAACTACATATTGTTGATAAAAGTTTGGTCACTGGTTACTAAAACCTTGGCTACTGGTAACTAAACTTTGGCCACTGGCCACTTTCAACACAACAGTGCCCTACTCCCCAACTCCCTCATCTGGCTCCCAGCAGACTCCCCAGCATAGCCCATGAGGACATGGCCTTTAACACATCCTTTCTAAAAGATGACTCCTTCAGGGCCTCATTCACAGAGGACAATTAGGTGTTCCTCAAGTCACAAAAGAAAGGAGACACTTCAGCAGCTACAGGATGGGATGATCTAAAGGTGTATCATCCAGGACAGGTGTATTAGGTATGTGTCCCACCTCAAAAAGTTATAAACAAAGGATTTAGAGGAGCAGCTGGCCAAATTCAAACATCTAGAGAAGCAATATATGGATGAGGGAAAGTGCTTATGTAGTTTCTTGGCAGACATCATTTTCACAAGGTAAAAGGTTAACTTGCACTTTTGCCACAAGGCAGAGTGCATCCTATTTCATCCCAGCAGTCCTTTTGAGAATCTGGAGAGGCTAGCGGGTCCCTCTATGTGTTCCTGTTGGATTTGAGGGTCTGTTTTACACTCTGGTGAATGTATTAAAGAAATATTTTTTTTTTACTTATTATTCACTTTATATGTTGTGAGCTTATTTTGCTTTTCCACAGTGGGTAGTGCTTGAGTTGTTGATGCAAATTTCTGTTGTCTCTATAGTACACACAGCCATTGGGGTGGCTTTTTGTTGTATTGAAATCTGGACAGAAACCTGGTAGACTCCTTGCATATAAGCTCAATAAGTGTCAGGAGTGCTCCAGAATGCCTGTGATAAAGGACCCCACAGGTGTCCCCATAACAAAACTCCAGGACTCAATTTTGCTTTCTTAAATTTTTGCAAAATACTATATATACAGGAGAAACAACCCTCCACTCAGGAAATGGCCAACTTCACAGACACCTTAGGGTTACCCAGAGTACCACACCACATTAGGGACCACCAGGATCAACTTTTTACTCAACATGAAGTAAGGATGGCCATCCATAAAATGCCTAAAGGTAAAAAGCACCCTGGGGATATGGCCTACCTGCATAATTCCTTCAGTTTTTCAGTGGTGAACTACTGGAACCCTGAATGAAGCATTTCAGGAAGCATGACAAATTGGACAACTGCCTGTGTCAGTGAGAATAGACACCATCTCACTTCTCACAAAGCCAGGTAAAGATCCCATGATGTGTGGCAGTTACTAGCCCATTTCACTCCTATGTGCACACTGTAAAATTTTCACAAAGATGATGGCCTTATGTCTCCAAAACACCATGGCAGACCCAATCAATAGGGATCAGGTAGGATTTGTCCCAAGACAACAAAACTCAGACAGCATGAGGAAGCTGATGAATCTCATTTTGCAGGCATCATATCCCTTCACACCCACTGTGTTGTTATCGTTAGACAGAATAGGTGTTCAATGGGGTTGGATGGGAGTTCCTCTTTCACACCTTGTGGACATTTGGCATTACGGAAACATTTATCTGCTGGGTACAGACACTATCATGGAACACAGATGGAAGTAATTATTAACAATACAGCATCAGTGGTCTTTACTTTGGAGCAAGATACCCAACAAGGTGAACTAAACTCCCCACTCTGGTTTGTACTGGCCCTGGAACCCCTCTTACAGACCATATGGCTCAATGATAACATAAGCATAATATGACTTGGGGATGATCACAAAATACTTGCATATGGTGATGGCATCCTACACATATTGACCCAGCTAGGCACATTGGTCATGGAGATTCTCAAGCTTCTTGGCCATAATGGCCACCTATCACACTATAAAGAAAATGTGTCCAAATTACAAACATGGCTTCAACACAGGCAGATAGCACTTTGGCAAACTTTCCTTGGGGTTACAACCAGTACAGGACAAAATCACCTACCTGGGAATCAATTTTACCTGGAACTTGGGAGAACCTCATAAGCTTAACCTCCAGCTCCTTGATGCAGAGCTGGAACATGACCTTACCAGGTGGAGCAAGCTGCATCTCATACATTGGGGATGGGTGCATGGCTACAAGAAGATGGTATTACCAAAGATATTGTATGTACTTAGCAACCTCCCCACAAACTGCTCCCTGACCTGCAAAAAAAGCCACATAAGCAAATGTTGCCCATCATCTGGGGTGCGGGCCCGAAGAGACTAAGTTTTCTCCAACTCAATCAAGCAGACCACAAAGGGTGACTATTCCTCCAAGGCTATAACCAGAAACATGAAGCCCACCCCACCTGCTGCACAAAATGGCACAGACAGGCTCCGACAACTCCCAAACATACACATCCAAGTGGGCAGATTGTGAGTTGGCACTGTTGGGGACCACTTTAGATACTGTCATGCAGTTCAAGAAACTCCCTAAGGCCCTCAAGACCCACCCAACCCTCTAGACCACAGACTTGTTTTTGAAGAAATGAGCAAAATCTGCTCATTAGCAGGCTACATCAGTCCCCCAGCATCCCACTGAAGATGAATAAATCTCCTGCCATTGAAGGCCAACCCATTGTTTTGGAGGAAATGGGTGTCTAAGGGCATACAGTGTCGTGGACAGCTGGTGATAAAAGGACAAGCCACTTATGGTCCTTCATTCAACTTCAGGACCTTTATGGTCTTCCAAAGCAACAGCAGTGGCAGTATCTCCAGCTGAGGCAAGCCTTTAGTCAGATACTAGGACAGACACTGACCCTTGGCCACACAAATAAAATAGAGAATGTATTATATCCAGCACACTCAGAGGCACCCCTGAGCAGTCACATACTGTATATAGAGGGTTAACTGACCTGTTTCCATACCCCACAGAACAGTTGAGAACCCGGTGATCTGAAGAGTTGGGCTGTGAACTTACTCAGAAGATGAGGCAAATGTACTGGAGCAACCTCCCCACAGCATCTAGGTACACATTTAATTGGTTCATGCAATTTAAAATTCTCCATGACTGGCACAGAATCCCACAGAAACTGCATCGATGGTGGATGGTGAACTCAGGTGCATACTGGAGATGTGAACGTAGCACAGGTACTCTCAAACACCTACTATAGGCTTGCCCTTGAATTCAACACTACTGGTGAGGTGTGCAAGACATATGTGAGGCAATTCTGGGTTTCCTGATGATACAAGGCAATGCTGGGTACCCCACCGATCCATACACTGCTTGTCGTAATGCTAGAGCACATTCACAAGGCCATGCTGAACTCCACCCTAGATTTTTTGCATGTACACTGACTCTTAGAAGTTCTAGTGACAGCCAAGCAAATAATTTTAAGATACTGGTGTCAGCAACAACCTCCAGACTTAATGGAATGTCTCATGGAACTGGACAAGGGTGCTAGTTTTGAGCAGATGCATTATACAACCATGGGCAGCATAGATAAGTACTACACCAGGTGGGGACCCTACCTCATATCATGGTAGTGCAAAATCCCAGATGGTCTTTTTATACCCAAATAGCTACATATGTTGAACTTAAGCTACACCAGCAAGGATCTGAGGGCACCTCCCAATCCTTTCACTTCAGATTCCAACTTATATGCCTCACATATGCAGGGAGTTCCATATACCAGCAACATAAGCTGCTCACTGATTTAGAATTCTGTCTTTGTTCACTACTTTTCTCTGATACATCTATTGTACTGTTATATCAGTTGTCTTTATTAGTGTTGTATCTCCAAGTGGGGAGTTCACAGCCACAGCCAGGAAAGTTCTTTGTTCTCTAATGGTATTTAAAGAACATGTTTACCATGTAATGTGAAAGCCAGAAATGTAATAAACCATTGATTATATATGAATCAAATATAAGTCAGACCCATCAAATGCAAGGTAAATTAATTATTGTGCCAAATATGCAAACACGCTACATCAATGCAAGAAGATATTAAAGGTCTATGTGCCCCTTTTGGCACTTCACTTCTGATCTCTGCAGGATTAAAATTTTGATAGTAGTTACCAATATTTCCATGCAATATTTTCAACTTCAGACAGAATCACTTTTTTGAAAGTCTTACCAGGTTGTGACGGGGGGGGGGGGGGCAGAATAATGATTCTGGCTTAAAACATTTGCTACTTTTGGCAGACATAATGTCAGGTGAACTTACCACTACATTACCGACAGTATATCAAAAGATGTATTAGAATTATACAAGGATTCCAAATTTCTAGAGTCCTGACTAATCCATATTTAATCCAATGATTCTAATGCCATTTCAAAGTTCGGCTCAAAACCTTCAGTGTCTTGTTATGAAGGTCAAAAATGAAATTAACAGGAGTCAAGGTGATATCTGCCATCATGGTGCTAGCATGTTTGCATCCCACCCTGCACCACACAGCACAGAAACCTTTTACTTTCAGTAAAGGGACAACACACCTGTGTTTGATTTACCTGATCTCTCTGGGTATAAAGGGAGGCTGAAACTCCAGGTGCCAGCCCCCTCACAAAGCTCCACCCAGAGTGAATTGCCATAGTTGCATCATGGCAGTGTGGTTTTGTATTTGGCACAATCAATTAATTTACCACACATTTAGTGGGTCTGATTGATTTTTAACAAAATCACTACCCATGAGACTGGAGTGCAACTATTCTTTGCCTGTTATTTGTGACTACCATATCCAGGGACTGCTTATCCCATTCTGTTAGCACCCAGATCCTGCTCTGGTGAGCTTATCCAGTCCCACTCTCACCTTGTTTGAAAACTGTCCCAAGCTTTGTTCTTGAAGTGGGGCTCAAAAAAGGCAATTTTGAAAGTTTGGTGAAAAAATACAGAAAATTTTGTGATTTGAGGAGTGAGGCTGGCTCTCAGACAAGATGGCTGTCTAGGTCTTTCCCACAGTACCTCTTGAGGTAAACTGTCTGACATCATCCATTATAGACAGCATAACTGAAGTTAAAACTATTAGCTGCTCATAGATCTAGCCAAGAGCAACAAACTGATGTCATTATTTTTTACATATCTTAAAGTAAAGACCAGTACGATTGTTTAGACCAACATACCATCCAGAAACACTAGCATGGTGATAGGTAGAAAGAATAAATGGAACCTGATGGCAATCGAAGATACATTTTCCTTGCTACTGAAACTGATGCCAGAGGTGACAATGGCATCCAATCATACCACTCAGGTCATCCAGAAGGTGGAAGCTAGATTGTTCCAAATAGAATGGAAAGTTGCTTCATGTGGTGTGTTGATACATGAGCTCACAGCCTCAGTCAGCGAGCACGGCCACACTATACAGTTTTTGCAAGAAAAGGTTGATGATCTTGAAAATCAGAGCCACCAGAATAACTTGCAGCCCCTGGGCTTCCCGGAAGATGTTGAGCTCCAGGACACAATTTTTTTTTGCTGCGGGTCCTACCCTCAGTACTTCAGATGGAAGGCAATTTATGACTTAACATAGAGAGAACTCAATGCACCCTAGTTCCTCCACCCAAGACCGGGGAGAAATTAAGACCCGTATTGGCAAGATTATTAAATTTCAACACTAAAGAGGCTATTCTGGGAAGGGTCAGTGAACTTGGACAACTAGCCCTGCAAAGATCACCAGATCCACATATGTCAGGATTTCTCCCTGGAGTTATTGACCAAAAGGCAAGCATATACAGCGCCCCATTATGCACAACATTGGAATTAAATTCTCTCTTCGCAATCTGGCAATCATGAGAATCATCCAGAATGGGGTACCCCTGCTGTTATCTACCCCAGAAGCCCTCATAGACTATCTACACAATAACTGAGTGCAAGAAATGAGGGCACCAAGACAGAATGCTCCCACCCAGTTACCCCCTGCCAAACACCATGGAAATAGGGGATGCTTGGTACCCAGAGGTACAGAAGGAGTACAGGGATGACATGAATGAAAATTGGGCTCTTCCTCCCCGTAACCATAAAAGGCATCAAAATTACAAGCATCTCAAAAGGGATTCCCCCTTCAATAGACTCTGATCTAGGAATCATAGTGGGGAAACAGAACCTGAAGCCTCCCCAGACAAATTTGGACCCCTTCTTTCTGCTAACTGGTAAGCCTCGCTCTGGCCAGTTTCACCTTTACTACAACATCAAGACCAAACACCCCTCTCCGATCCAGAGGAGAAGACACCATCACACACAATTTCAACAAAATCTTGGGCTGCTATCATGTCAGACAACACCATGACTTTGGGTTCCAGCCCAGCTACTGTAACACCCCCTTTATAATTGCATCAGATGAGAACTTTGGCAGATGCACCCCACCCTTTGGGTCTGGACCTGAACATCACAGAATAAGGATGAACACATAATCAAATAAAGTGCTGCTTGCTACTTTTTGGGGAGGGTGGGGGAATGGAGTTAGGAGGGTGAGAGTGCATGAATACTCTAGTGATATGGGAGTAACTACACTCCAACAGGCAGCAAAGGCTAGGGATTAGATGATAGGGCAATATATCAGCCTTCCCCCCTCCTTGTAATCCCAGTCAGCGATCGATGGGAGACTCATCTCCCAGCTCCAATCCTCCATGCCTACTCCATGAAAAATGCACATATACACTGCAGCTTATAACAATCAAACTTAAACAGACCCAGCCAGAACCTGTGTATAGCAGTATAATATAACAGTGTCTCGAATATCAGCTCACTCTGCTGTGAAGTTGACAACACCATGCACTTTGGGTGTCTTTCTCTCCCCACCTCCTATTGTTTCAGAGATGCTATCCTGCCAAAAGGTGGGGTCACCTAAGACAAAATATTGTGACAAGGGTGAGAAGAAGGGCACCATGAGAACTGTGACCTCTGCAGCTCCTCAAGTGTGGATCCCAGGACATGCCACTTAGCTGACTGACAATATAATGTTTAGTTATGATGTAGTTTCTGTTTTATGCAGCTTGAATTGTTTGCATTGTTTAAGTTAAAAATACATTTAATGGAATAGGTCACTTTGTTAGAAATGTCCTTGCTAGTCGGCTTAGTAATGTCACCCCTCCACACCAGGTGAGGGCCCCCCATACAGTTGTATTGGTTTTAACTTTATGGCTAAGCACTGGACAATTAAGGCCTCCATCTACCCGACACTGACAAAGTGGGTCTACAGATCGTGGGAGGTAGCGAATCCATACGACCAAGTAATATGAATAATACCCTTCAACCCAAACAACTTGGTGACTGGTACAATCAAAATGGTATATCTTCTGGAGAATTTCAAGTGCTCTGGATACCCATGATAGTGTACCCTAATTTATATTATTGGAGGACATTTGGGTCTCCTATGGATGTAGAAGCCAGAATCTGGATCTAAGAGTCACACACTTTCTGCATTTGCTGTACACCTCGAGGGGAAGTGGACATGTCTTGGCAGCAGTTGTGTGTGCTCTGATCTGCCATGCACCTCCCAGACAAACACACCCATATGGTTTACAGTACTGCAAATGCCAAACTCCCCAGAGTAAAAAGCTGGGCCTTGATCAGCTTTTTCTGCTGGCCCTTAGCCTTCTTCCCTCCTCCTTGTATCATGTTTCTATTTTTGTAATTAGTTTTGCATCTAAGTTTATTTGTTATAGATTAGTTAACAACAAAGATAGATAAACAGATGTGCTGCCCCACAATTCTGATATGAATGTCAGGTACAAAAATCTCCCTTGGTAACAAGACACATAATTATC
The DNA here is from genome assembly GCA_016271365.2 of Neoceratodus forsteri. Taxonomy (NCBI): domain Eukaryota; kingdom Metazoa; phylum Chordata; order Ceratodontiformes; family Ceratodontidae; genus Neoceratodus; species Neoceratodus forsteri. Next base: position 201,433,776 of record CM057451.1, on the reverse strand, counting down.
TTCTGCCTCCCTAGTACTAAAGAAGGAGAATGTATTGGCTTTAGCTTCTTGTAAGTGGGCCTACACTTAGTGTTGCATTAAATCCTCTGTGCTGGATAATGGGTGAGGTAACATGTTAGACGTGGAATGTAGAGGGACTTAAAATAATAATAATAAATTTTATTTATAAAGTGCAATATCAGAAACTATCAAAGCGCTGTACTATTTCTAAAAACAGACGTTCACAAGATAAATAAAAACAGTTAAAAGTCCTAAAATATACAGTTATACATATTAAAAATCATGGCAAGCACAAGCAAACAAATATGTTTTTAATGCAGTTTTAAAGTTCTCCACTGTCTGACACCCTTGTACCTGACAAGGTAGAGCATTCCACAGGTACAAAAGCCCGAGTTCCAAAGGTCTTCAAACACACCCTGGGAATCTCTAGCAATCCCTTGTTGATTGAGCGAAGTGGTCTGAGGGGGTAGTAGGGGCTGAGAAGCACTTGTAGATAACTGGGACCTAGACTGTGTAGGTCTCAAAAAGCCAGCAAGCCAACTTTAAAGGTGATCCACGAATGAACAGGCAGCCAGTGCAGAGCATGCAACACAGGTGAAATATGAGTGGATATAATTGACCAAGATAATAACCTGGCCGCAGCATTCTGCACTAGCTGCAAGTGGTGGATATCAGCCCCTGGAAGCCCTAGGTATAGAGAGTTACAGTAGTCAAGGCGCAAGGTCACAAAAGCATGGACCAGGGTTGGAAGGTCACCGGACGGAACAAGATGCTTATTCCGGGCGATGTTCCTCAGATGGTAGAAAGAGGATTTGACCACAGCTGACACCTGAGAATGAAATGTCAGCCCATCGTCAAATATCATCCCCAGATTCCACACCCATTCAGGGCACAAAAGACAGGTACAGCTGAGTATCATGTGCATAACAGTGGAAACTCAGTCCATGCCTTCTTACAATGTCTCCCAATGGAAACATATACACTGCAAACAATATGGGGAACAACACTGAAACATACAGGACCCCACAAGGCAGGAAGTAAGCATCAGAGGAAAAATTCCCTGATACTACTCTCTGTGATCTGCCAGTGAGGAAAGAATGGAACCATTTGAAGGCTGTGCCCAACAGGCCACAAATGAACCGCAGGTGATCAAGAAGTACCCCATGGTAAGATGGTTCTCCAACTGTTGTGCATTAACTTTCTCAATCATCTTCCCTATAAAGGGAAGGTTAGAGATAGGTCTGCAGTTTGCAGGAGAATCTAGGTCAAGAGATGGTTTCTTGAGAAGGGGGGTAACAATAGCTTCCTTCAGAGAGCTGATAAACTCCCCCGACTCCAATGAACACCAGAATTAGTCCACTAGAACCTGGCCAATCACATCCATGCACACCATTAAGAGGTGAGTAGAGTCCGGGTCTAAACTACAGCAAGCTGGATGCATACTCCAGTGAAGCCACATGATATCCTCAATTGCCAGTCTGTCAAAATCTGCCCAGCAAAATGGGGGAGTTGCAACCTCGATCAAACCACCAGTAACCCCCATAAAGCACGATAAGTGAATCTCAGACCTGATATCGGCAACCTTATTAGCAAAGAAGTGAGCAAACTCATCGCACTCCACTTGTGACAAGGGTTTCTGAACTCCTAGACAGGCTGGATTGCACAGTCTGTCCATGGTTCAGTTCAGATGAGCTGGTTGGTTCTGTGTGGAAGCAATCTCCCTGGACAGGAATTCTGCGCTCTTACTGGTGATTGATGACTGATAGAATCTAAAATGTTCCATCAAGCTAAGCTTGTTGGCATCTAAGCCAGATCTATGCCAAGCACACTCTAACCTTCACCTTGCCTTCTTCAACCCCCTCAAGGTCCCATCAAACCATGGGTACTGAGGGCAGACAGTAAGCAGGTGAACATGGAAAGGAGTGAGGATATCCAGAGCTCCCCCTACTGCTCTATTAAAAGCCTGGACTAGATTCTCTGGACCCTCACTCACCTCCAGAATTCCAGATAGGTCCAACACTGCCAAAAGGCCATCAGGGGTCAAACCCTGTAAAGAGTGGTTTGAACCATTTCCACAGGGACCAGCCTACCAGGGGAAGACAAGAAACTTAATCTGATGATGTGATGGTCAGACCATCTGACAGGTTCCACCCCCAAATCGGAGGCCTCCAACTCCAGGAGGAAAACCAGCTCCAATAAGTGACCGTGATTATGAGTAGCAGAGGAAACTACCTGTGTGAAGCTTAAAGAACTCATGAGTCAGAGGAAGTCTTGTCCAAACTGCGAGAGTTCATCATCGCTCCAAGCACTGAAATCCCCCAGTACCATCAGCCTGGGGGAGTCCAACATCATGTCAACGATGAAGTCTGTGACTTCTTGTAAAAACTGATTCTCACCACCTGGTGGACAGTAGATGAGAATAATTTTGCACCCCACACCCGCGGCTATGGTACACTCAAAGGATCTGGTGTCCTCAAATGGCTCATCAACAAGGCCCAACTCTGATTTAAAACAAATTGCTACACCCCGGCCCCTTCAACCCGACCTTGCCATGTGTATCTCCAAGAAACCAGCTAGAATCGCTAACTCCAGAATGGGACCAGCATTTTCATCCAGCCAGGTCTCGGTGAAGCAAGCCATATCAGATGTCCCAACAAGATCAACTATAATAGCTGACTTGTTTTGAATAGATCTGGCACTGCACAACACTGCATGAGAAACCGAAGCAGTTTGAGGTACTGACCCTTTGAATATGGAGCCCTTGGGTATGGGCACTAAACAAGGTGGCCCTCATTCAGTGCACCATTTCACCCCAGGGTGTCTTCAGGTCCCCACTACCTCAGTCGGGCCACTCAGCTCACCCCACTCCCCAGTCTCCCACCCCTTCTTCTCCTCCTCCCCACTATTCTGATGGCCTTGCAGTGGCCATAAACTGCTGCAGATGGGGGGGCAGGTAAAAAGATGGAGGTCCCAAAGCTCAGAGGGGGAGTAGCACCAGACAGGGAGAGCGCTCATCAAACACATCCTGATCAATATGCGGCACTAATTAGCCCAAACCAAGCAGCTTTAGAAAAGAAAAACAAACCAAAATAAACCTCTAAAACTCACAATAATAACAACAGAAAATAAAATAAAAAATGATTGTAAAAAACAGACTGGGCTCTCACTCCCAGTTGGTAGTAAAAATAATATCACAGTTTACAGTTAAACCAGATCCTGATAAAAATAAATCAATAGTTGATATTTTAAATTTCAGTAGTGAAATAGTATCACAGTTCACAATTAAACCAGATCTTGATGAAAACAAATTGATGATTGATATTTGAAGTTTGGGAGGTTCTCTCACAGCCTCCCTCCACACACCAACAGAAAAAATTGAGAAGTCAAGGACTCTCACTCCCAATCAATAATAGCAAACATGTCCAAACAAGTCCTCAAATGAATAAAACTCAAATAAAAAACAAAGTCTGGAGGTTCTCTCACAGCCTCCTTCCACAGATAAAGCCAAAGACAAATCAATGGAAAAATTCTTGCACAACTCCCTTTAGAAGCAATTCAAACAACAGAGCAAAAAAGAAAGAGCCTCAAGCAGCAGATCAAGATGAAAGTTCATACTTCCCAAATCAAAATTCCCAGCGAAGGTCCAGGCAAACAACTTTTCTTGAAAGCTTCAAACTCCAAGCAGAAAGTGAAAGTCAGCCGGTGCAGTACAGATTGAACAGGCTTAATGAATAAAACCAAGTTCTTTGAAGCCAGGGAAAAAAGGGGAAGGAGGCAACAAGCCACACAGACCCCAGAGCGCCCAGGACAACACAGACGGCCATCCACGGCCCACTAGGCAGTCTACGCCCCTCGCAACCTGACCCCAATCCTCCTACAGGAGCCCAGAGCAGGGTCCAGAGAACCTCCGAGGTCCACAGAGCAAGCCCCTAACCAATCCCCAAAACACCCCTAAACAAGTCTCAGCCACAGTTACTCATAACCTCACCTGCAATTGTCGGTAGTCGGGGGCTGAAAGACAGCAGCAAACTTCTTCACATCTCTGAAGCAATAACTGCTTAAAGAATCCTGAAGGTCCAAAAACCAAAATCCAAGAGTCCTGGTGACTCCAAGAAACAGGTTCAGCCCACAGCATTAAAATAATCAAGCAAATGATAACACAAAGAACCATGAAGGGGTTTGGCTTCATTGGGGACTGGGGTTCCACCTGGAGGGACACCAGCCTATACTGGCAGGATGGTCTGCATCTGTCCAGGAAGGGAACAAGTCTTTTGGGCAATCAGTTTAAATGCTTCATTGGCAAGCTTTTAAACTAGTCAAGGGGGAGGCACTGATAAGCAGCAGGAAAATCCCAGCCTCCCCCTACAAAACAGGGTACTAAATGAAAAAAAGACAGAGGTAGAAAGGTCAGTGGGGATTGCTGCTACAGAAGGTAAAGCCATCAAAAAATGGAGAGCAATGAGTACCAATGCCTGTAGTCTGGGTAACAAGCTTCCTGAATTAGTGGCCTTGATGGAGGAGGAACATCTGGATATCGTGGCAATCACAGAAACATGGGACACACAAAACCATGACTGGGACATAAACATACCAGGATACACTATCTACAGGAAGGACAGGGAGGGTAAAAGAGGAGCTGGAGTAGCTCTCTACATAAGAGAAGGAATAAAAGCAACAGAACAAAAGAGTAAACAGGGAGGAGAAGAAGCACTGTGGGTCAATTTGGAGGCAGGCAATGGCACCACAATCCACACAGGGGCTGTATACAGACCTCCTTCTCAGGGGGAGGAAATGGACAAGGAAATGATAGAAAGTATACTTAGAATGGCAGATAAAGGGGAGATATTGCTGATGGGTGATCTGAATATGCCAGATGTTAACTGGAGTGCAGTTGTAGCAGCCACTTCTGAGAGTGGGGTTATTCTAGATGCCCTACAGGGGGCATGCCTTTGACAACTAGTATTGGAACCCACTTGAGAGGGAGCAATCATAGACCTGATACTCTCAAATGGAGGTGGAGAGAGGATCACAGATGTATAAGTGGGTAGCCATCTGGGAACTAGCGGCCATCGAACAGTACGGTTCACAATAAACACAGCACTAGAGTCAAGCAACAAGGCAAAAGTACTGGGACTTCAGGAGGGCTGACTTTGCCAAATGGGTGAGTGCCTAAGGAATGCACTAGCAAATGGGCAGGAAGGAGGGATGGAAGAACAATGGGAAATAATAAAACTGCCATCGCAGAGGTACCAAGCCTTTGTGTGAAGCAAATAAGCAAAACAAAACAATGTAAGAAACCTCTATGGTTCTCAAAGGAGGTGGCAGTGAAAGTTCAAGAGAAAAAGAAATTAAGAAAGTACAAGGAATCACTGAAGGAGCAGGACAGAGAAATGTATCAGTTAAAGCAAAAGGAAGCTGGGAAGGCAGTCAGAACAGCAAAGGCCCAAACTGAGGAAAAGACAGCCAACTCAGTTAAGAAGGGTGATAAAACCTTTTTTAGGTACATCAGGGAGCGAAGGAAGACTAAGGGAGGGATAGTGAGGCTTAATAAAGGGGAGGGGGTGGGCAGAGGGTGACGGTGAAAAGGTGGAGATACTAAACAAATATTTTTGCTCAGTATTTACAAATGAAGAGGGGGAGGTACCTAAAACAAACAATAGAAACACTCTGGATAAGGAAGTTGATACCAGCCCATTTACAGAAGAAAGGGTTCTGAAAGAACTCTTAAAACTGAAGGTGGGCAAAGCAATGGGGCCTGATGGGATTCATCCCAGAATTCTAAAAGAACTAAGGGTAGAACTAGTGACACCTCTGACTACCCTCTTTTACAAATCATGCGAGGATGGGGTGGTACCTGAGGACTGGAGGAGGGCAGATGTGATTCCTCTTCACAAAAGTGGGAGCAGGGCAGAAGCAGGAAACTACAGACCAGTTAGTTTAACCTCAATGATGGGGAAAATGATGGAATCACTTCTGTAGGAATGAATTGTTGAGTACCTAGAGGCCAGAGGGGCACAGGACCCAAGGCAGCATGGATTAACAGCAGAAAGGTCATGCCAGACAAATCTAATAGAGTTCTTTGACTGGGTGACCAAAGTAGTAGATCAGGGAGGGGCTGTGGACATGGCCTGCCTAGACTTTAGCAAGGCATTTGACACAGTCCCACAAAAGATTAATATACAAGTTAGCCAGCCTGGGGTGGGTCACAAGATGATAGCCTGAGTAAAGAATTGGCTGGAGAATAGGACACAAGGTAATAGTAAATGGAGTTCACTCTGAAGAAAGGGGGGTTACTAGTGGGGTGCCGCAGGGTTCAGTATCAGGACCAGTCCTCTTCAATGTCTTTGTAAGTGACATTGCAGAGGGACTGGAAGGAAAAGTATGTCTCTTTGCGGATGACACAAAGATCTGCAACAGAGTTGATGCACAAGGTGAGGTGGAAAGGATGAGAAGGGACTTCGCAATGTTAGAGGAATGGTCAAATGTATGGCAGATAAGAGTTAATGCTAAGAAGTGTAAGGTAATGCACCTGGGAAACAAAAACCCAGGGGAAGAGTACACAATGGGGGGTGAGATACTAACAACAACAAAAATGGAAAGGGACCTGTGGGTAGTCATATCAGATGACTTAAAGTTGGGCAAGCAATGTGAAAGGGCAGTAAGGAGGGTTAGGGCAATACTGGGATGCATAGGGAGAGGCAACACCAGTATAAAACAGCAAGTTGTTATCCCTCTGTACAGACAGCTGGTGAGACCCCATCTGGAGTACTGTGTGCAGTTCTGGAGACCCAATCTCCGCAAGGATATAGACAAGATGGAAGCTGTCCAGAGGAGGGCAACTAAAATGGTGCAGGGTCTGCACCGGAAGATGTATGAAGAGAGACTAAAGGAGCTTAATATGTATAGCCCCGAGGAAAGAAGGGAGAGGGGGACATGATAGAAATGTTCAAGTACCTAGGGGAATCAACAAAGTCCAAGAGGGTAGCATCTTTCAAAAAAGAGGTGTGCAAGAACAAGGGGACACAATTTGAAGATAGAGGGGGCGGCTCAGAGGTAATGTAAGGACGTATTTTTTCACAGAGAGGGTTATGGATGCATGGAATGGCCTTCCGGAGGAGGTTGTGGAGTCAAAAACAGTGGTTGAATTCAAGCATGCATTGGACAGCCATAAGGCAATTCTAGGGGTTGGGGGTAGAAAGAAGTAGGCTGCTGGTTAACTAGGATCTGCAGCTTATCCATCAGGTAGGGAAATGGGCAGACTGGGTAAGCTAAGCAGTCCTTATCTGCCATCAAATTCTATGTTTTTATGTTTCATTTTTATTTATTTATTTATTTGAGTCTAGGATTACTTGTACCTTTGAGCCAAGGCTCTTTTACAAAGGTTCCACATCACATGGTGTACAATACAATACAATACAGTACAACTTAGCACAATAAGTTGCGGAAAAACATTGAGTTACAGGTACAAAGAGGATTACATTGTTTTGTCTGTGCAATCATACATATTGAAAAACAATATTAGGCAAGGAAACAATAGGGAGGAGCAGCCAGAGGCTTTGTCAGAAACACATTAGGGAAGTGCAGAGGATGTGGAGGGGGTGAGGAAGGAACAATGGGGGAAGGGAAGGAAGGGGAGAAGGAGGTGGAAGAAGGGTTGGAGGTGAGAATATAAGTGCTGAGAAAAAGGGCAGTGGGAAACAGAGACTGGTTAAGGATAAAGGAGAGCTGTTAAGGGAAGCAGTTGCAAGTGCTAGAGGCTGAAAGAAGTAGATGGAGACTGGATTTGAAGTGGCCTAGCTTGGATAGGGAGGAGATGTCACTGCTGAGATCACTCAACCAGAGCAGGGCCCTGTAGGCAAATGCTCTTTGCCCTTGTGAGGTACGGCAGTGAGGGATCAGAAGGAGTTGTGAGTCCGAGCCCCTAGTATGTCATGTGTTTCGAGCAGGAGAAAGGGGAGCTTGGACTCTAGGAAGATAAAAGCCCAAAGTTGTTTTCTTAGCCATTATGCATGTTTGGTATTTTATGCAGTTAGAAAGTTGTAACCAGCCAGTTTGGGAATAGAGGTCACACATATGGGTGAGATGGTGAGATCCAGTAATGAGTTGACAGGCTTTATTGAGGGAATTGGATATCGAATGGAGAGCAGTGGCAGTGGCAGAGCTGTAAACGATCAGACCATTATCAATTAGAGAGACCACAAAGGTCTGACCTGCAACCCTTAGGGCTTCTGGGGTAAGGCATTGCCTGTGCCTGTAGAGAACTCTGATATGAGAATTAGCAGCTTCAGTAACTTTTTCAATGTGCAAACCATCGGATACGTGACTGTCGATTGTGACTCCAAGATATTTAAAAGAGTGTACCTGTTCGAGGGCAGTACCATTGCAGTTTGAGATGGTCACGGGGTGATGCCTGTTTTTGTTGTAAGGGCTGCAGAAAAGCATTGTCTTGTTTTTTTTTAACGTTGAGGACATGCTTGTGTTTAGTAAACCAGTTTTCGACAGACATGAAGCCAAGCTGAAGTTTGCACTGTAGGGGCTGGATTTCCTTGTGGGAGGAGAAGGTTACTGCATTGTTCACGTAGAGTAGTATTTGCTCAGGGCAGGACTGTAGAAGGCTATTCAGAAAGAGACTGAATAGAAGAGGACCTAGAATGAATCCCTGCAGAACTACTGAGTTGGCTAGTCTGGCATCTGAGAAGACATTACCAATTTTTACCTTTTGCAAACTGTTATTAAGGTAACCAGATACATCCAAAACTGAACCCCCAAGCTCCAGCTATAGCTCGGTGACTTAAGCTGAAAAACAACCACAGAATGGTGAAAACTGCCACTAAACACCCGGTATGGTGAAAGCCAACAAGGCTAATCGGAGCTCGGAGAGTAGCGAGAGTAGCATTTGGGAATACAACTCTGCTCATAAACCGCTGAATTACTAACTGTCTCACTCCTTCATCCCTGACTAACTAACTAAAACTCAAAAAAATAACTAAAATAACGCAAAAACAAAGAAATAAAATAAACTCAAAGCAAGTTCAAAGCAAACGAACGGAGCTAAAACACTGCCAGGCTTATAGCAGCTGCCATCTTATACTGAGGTTGATGACCCAAAAACTTTTGGATAAGGGGGAGTGAAAAGAAAGCATGTTTTGCCTCACCTAAAGAAGCTCAAATCACAACTGCCCTTCTTCCAAAAAAACACCTAAATTGACTCTGGCAGACCATGCTAGGCTGACTAGAGACTAGATAGGGCTGGGGTTTCATGCTTCCACACCCACATGCAAACATTGGGTAGTAATCTTTGTGCACAAATCTCTTAGATAAACCCCTACCCACACAGATAGTGACCCACAGGGCAGATGGGTTTTTGCATTAATGGATACTCCCATTGGGCCTATTCTCTTGCAAAACTTTTATGTGCCTAGTGAGGATGACCCCACCTTTTCTCATAATATAGATAACAAGACTGGACAAGTGGCCACTAGGGCTACCCCATCCTCCTGGGAGGTGACTTTAATCATACACTGATGCCCCTGTTAGATAGAAGCTCTGTGGGTACTGAGTACCTTACCAGGTGGTTACAGGCAGTTCATCAAATGATGCAAGACCAGAGCCTAATTGACATATGGCAGACTTTTCATCCGCAAGACTGAGATTATTCATACTACTCTTCAGTCCATGGTTTCCATAGCTGGCTGTATTTCTGGTTAACCTCTCCACTAATAACCCAGCAACCCTGGTCTAATGATCCTTCCTATGGTCATCTTTGATCACACCCCTGTGCAGCTCTACTATGTATGGGACCCTCCCCTGACCACCTCCCCTTCTTGGAGGCCAGACCCTTTTTTGCTTTGGTATCAGGACTTCACCCAATGGGCCCCAAAATAATCTGCTCTTTTCTTTGTGAAGAATTGTACAGAGGACACCTCAGCTTGGAACACATAGAAGGCCTTAAATGCGACCGCCAGAGGGAAAACCATTAGTTGCTTGGCAACCAGACATTGGAAACAGGAACAACAACTCTACAAGTTGGAGCAGGAATTGGAAAGAGCAGGGGCTTAATTTAAAGTATTGTATTACCCCATCCCACATTCTTCCTAGGTTGTACTATCATGGGGATTCACATGGAGATCAATACCTTACTTTCAAGAAAGGCAGACATTTCTACTGTTTGCCTAAAACATTGGGACTGGGAAGGAGGAGAAAAAGGAGGCAAGCTCTTGGCATACCAAGTTCTGAAACAACAGTCTAAAAGATGTATAGCAGTCCCTACGGATCCCACAGGACAGGTCTGACTTAAACCCCAGAATGTTAACAGCATCATAAAAAACTTCTATGCTATCCTATACGTGACCTCTCACTGGCAGGACCCCATTGCTATCAAAGCTTTTCTGAAAACATTTAACCTCCCTTGACTGTCCTCTCAGCAAGCCAACCAATTGGACACGCTACTGTCCATGGCAAAGGTCTTGCAGGCCCTTATTTCCCTGAAGACTAATAAGGAACCAGGAAGAGATGGATTACTTGTGAAATTTCTACATTCACTTGTTTCCATCATTTCCACTGTGCTAAGTAAGATGTACTCAGGTGGAAATCTTGGGTACCAGTCCTCTAACCCTTAGAGAGACAATTATTACTGTACTTCCAAGGAAAGGACCCTACTACACTGGCTGCCAGGTGCATGCCCATTTCTTTAATCAGCTTTGACAGTACAGTGTATGCTAAGGCGCTGGCCAATAGGCTTAACCGCCCAGCACTCACAAAAAATATATCCCTCTCAAGTATTGCTTGTTCAAGGATATTACAGTGCAGACTATATCTGCTCCCTAATGAATCTTATTCACAAAGCAAAAAAACTCCCTTCCCCTGTTTCTGCAGTCACCACCAATATCAAGACAGCCTTCGATTCTATTAAATGGGACCTCTTACAATAAGTGCTTGCTCACTGCGTTTGGGGACTGGTTTCAGTCATGGAACCGCTCCATGTACTCCATCACAACAGCATGAGTCCTTGCCAACTCCCTTCTGTCCAATCACTTTCCATTAGAGAGTGTCACTTGATGGGGTTGCCCCCTGTCCCCGCTCCTCTTCGTTGAAGCAGTGGAACCACTGGCCATGGCCATTAGACAGCATAAAGAGATTCATGACCTAGAAATTGGGCAGCAACAGTATACTACTCTTATGTATGCTGATGACCTCTTAGTCCCACTAGCCGATGTAACCCTATCTCTATAACCTCTCTTATTTTTGTTTAGTAGTTTAACACAATGCTCCGTACTGAAAATTAATCAGTCCAAAATGGAGGTCCTCCCACTAAGTCAGAACTGCAAGTCCAGCACCGTAACATCGCAAGGTCTGAGAATCGCTCCAGCAAGAATTACTTACTTAGGAATCAAGGTTGCCCCAACCCTCACCTGACTATGGGAATTAAACTTATAACCACTATTGGCTACAATAAGAGCAACATTTCAATGCTAGAAAGTGCTCTAACTTACTAGGGCTGGAAAAATAGGTGTCATTAAAATGGAGACTGCTCCAAAATTATTTTATCAGTTATCCCATTTTCCAGTAGAGTTCCCAGTTAGATGGTTTGAAAACATAGGCAAAACTATTAGCATTGTTATATGGGAGGGGGAAAAAACCTAGATATAGCCATAATAAGCTGAGAGCACACAGGCAGGAAGGAGATTGGTGGCTCCCATGGTTTGAGGGATACAAAGGTGCTTTTCAGGCAGTACAAACAATATAATGGTTTAGGCAGAGGTCTGACAATTCCCCTAATTCGGCCTGCATGGAGGAGGATTGAATTACAATGGACTCCCTCCCCTTTCTTCTCTATTCTGTACCTCCTAAGGAATTAGCACCACACCCTACTATTTGGCCTACAATCAAATACTGGTCTCAGCTGTACCAGAAGCTGGGTACAAACCCAGCATCCTTATACCTCACCCTCTTATGGGGTAACTCAACCATAATGGTGGACCAGAATCTCCTTTATTGGCTCCAGTGGGCCACTAAGGGCATTTATTGTCTGAATGCCCTAGTGGAACCTAAGAAATTTCTGGAAAACACTATCTAGGACTTACACACTTGTTGGGGCATCCCTACTTCAGATGTCTGGAGGTATCTTCATCTCAGAAGTGCAATTCAATCCTTTCTACACACAAAATCCCAGAACAGTAAGCCAGCTCCACTACTCAGTTGGTTGCCACTCCCAAAAGGCCAGGCCAGCAAGATATACTCTGTTATATGTGACACCCTGCCAAGTCAATCACAGGACTCTAAGGCTAAATGGGAAGCTACTTAATGCATCACCATATCTGAATATCAGTGGCAGTTCAAGTACAATGCTTTTACAGACACTAGAAGTAGACTGATTCAAAATAAAATCCTTAATTCCTAGTATAGAACCCCTGCAGTTTTTCATACCCCAAAAATCATCAACATGGACAAATGTTGCATATGCCAGACACACATCGGAGATCTATATCGTATATTATGGGCATGTCCCACACTCAACCCTTCTGACGGCAGATATGTCACCTAGGTGTAAAACTACTTTTTAAAAAGATACCCAGCCTGCAGTCCTGCTGCTTTTTGATTTGATGTCTGAGGTGTCCCACCTTAATGTGCAGGAGAACTAGTGGCTTGCACTGTTGAGTATGCAGGCCAAAAGACTTATTCTGTGCAGATGGTGCAAGATGGATACCCTGACCATGCACAGACTGGGTTTTAGCATGCTGAAATGACAACAGTGTTATCGAAGTTTGGCATGGTGAGATCCTCAATGTTGACAGGTGAAAGATTGCCTCTCAGACATTGGTGTATTTCTCTCAGGGAGCTGTGCCCCCCCCCCCCACACACACATCCTCCCTTCTAAATATAACTAACTCTGAGTTGCAGTTGGTTTGAAGGGGAGTGATGGACGGTGAAAGGTCAGATTTCCACCCTCGGGTCTTTAACTTCGACAATGTTGAAACCTGTCAACATTGTCGATGTTAAAGATTCACCATCCTGGAGTCATTGTCCAGTTGACATACCCACAGGCTGCTAATCCCCTTAACACAACTAGCCACGTTAGAATTGATTAGCTCACCTAGCAGCTAAGAACCTCTCAGCTTATTCTAGCTATTGGCAACCATTTGTATCATATGTAAGACACAGAACAGAAATAGGATAACTCTACTGTAATGCAACTACCCTTACCCTCTGATACTTTAATAGGGCAGCATCATAGTACTACTGGCAATTTATTTTTGTTCTCCATAATATCTCTGTAATGTATATACTTGTGTTGGGTTTTCTGTTTTTCTTTGTAGTTATTTTCTTTTTTGTTTCAGGGCAGGATGTCTCGCGCATTTCCAGTATTCTTAGTTTAACTGCTGCATGAAGTTTCAACTGATTAAGCTGGCTACTGCATATTCTTATTGAAGTTAGTATTGCCTTCTTCATGATTATAAAACTGCATTTGGTAAGTATCAGACTGTTTCTATTGCATCCTGTTGTTTTTTTATATATGAAAACGCTACAATAAAAAGTTTAACTGCAAAGAAAATTAGTGACGTTATAAGTGAATGTTGAAATATTTCAGTGTTCACATAAACCAACATGATAGACTTCTTCAACTGGGTTACAAGGTCATTGGACAGGGGACAGGCGGTGGACATCCTCTACCTGAACTTCATAAAAATGTTCAATTCAGTGCCACCTTGCAGACTAATCAAGTAAGCTGGGCAACCTGGAAATAGGGGACAAATTGCTGGGGTGAGTCAAGAACAGGCTAAGAGACAGGAGCCAGAGAGTGGTGATGTGGAGAACTGTCCAAACCTAGGCCTCTAACCAGTGGGGTCTGACAGGGCTCAGTACTCAGATCTGTGCTGTTCAACATATTTATAAGTTGCATAGTAGAGGGGGTCAACAGTAAAATCTGCCTTTCTGCAGATGATACTAAGCTCTGTGGGAGGGTGGACACTGAGGAAGGGAGGCAGGATTTATTGGAGGACCTGGTTAAGCTGGAGAAATGGTTAGTAGTCTGACAGTTGGGTTTCAATGCAAAGAGATGTAAGGTAATGCATATGGGTGCCAGAATCCAAGGGCCAGACACAGGCTGGGTGGAATACAGGTGACAGTGATGGAGGAGGAGAAGGACCTTGGAGTACTGGCCAGGGGTGACATGAAAAAGACAGCAGCCAAGGCAAATAAAATGCTAGGTTGCATCGACAGGAGAATCACCTCTAGGAGGGAGGAAGTTACTAAAGTCACTGAATAGGGCAAAGCAGCAGTATAATATTGTGCTGTGTTGATCTTGAAGGAAACATCCCTCTATTTGTTTGATAATGTAATAGTAGCTCTTAGTCAGAACTGATACTCATTTGACTGTGAAGTTAAATACACCTGAAACAGAAGACTGAATTGGGACATCAGGGCTGTACAAGTGTTGTGGATCTCTTCATTCTGACCCACCTAGTTACAACTTGTGTGACTATGAGGTGGCCACTAGCATGCGCTTGCCAATGGCAGATGTATGGTTGTGGTCAGTCTATGGAACCTTGGCTCTTGTGTCACCCCCACTATGACAATATTGCCACCTTGTCGTATTGTATTTTTTCTGAGAAACATTCCTCTGGTGCATACCAAGGAATCCACCAGACTGAAATGGTTTGTAACCGATCTGGAACATAACATCATAAAACACACAAAAAACTTTATCTCCACTTTCAATATTTTGGAACAGTACAAAGAAAAAACACTCTAAATAATGCATAGGAACGCAATAATGATTGTGCATTTTATTGCATGACAAGTAGCTCCATGTATAGGAAATACTTGATAAAAAACAAAGTATGAGAAAAGAGATAGGGTGCACATCACATACACACAGTAACTTTAAGACTAAGCCCTAAAAAATCAAAACAGCACATCAGAAAACCAAGGATGCTCCTGCCCGTTCTCATAGCAACAAGGAAGTATAAAAACCAAATAGTGAGAAACAATGGCATCCACACCAAAATAGCTAGACTCCAGAAACAGGGTAAGACCTTAAAATTTTAAAGTATGTTAATAAGCGCTGTTTGTAAAGTGAATTTAGGTGCTTTGCACAAAACAAAGTACTGGCAGCATGTTTTACTGTATTTGAGTAGGGATGAGTACAGAGACAGTTCATCACTCATTATGGCATTATCCAAGATGCAGCCAAGGACATAACCATACCGTTCTTGTGTAGTGAGAGCCATCCTATCATCTGGTCTAAGGTACAGTGATGTGTGGAGTAGGGTGACAGTAGTGCGAACCTGCAGATGCTGTTATAGGCAGTGGTAAGTGTGGAGTGCAGAGATAAGGAAACATGGGAGTAAATAGGGGAACAATAATCAAGTAGTGGGGGAGAAGGTTGCCTTGGGCAATGGCTAAGTGTGTTTCATTGGTGAAGCAGTGCTTGAGTCTAAAGCCATCTCTGAGCTTCTGGTTAAACCTTCACAATGTGTTAACGTGTTTGAGAATGAACTGGAAGGGTAAAGGGAGATACCCAGGTATTTAAAGCAGGGAACATTCTGTGGGGGGGGGGCTTTGTGTGTGAGTACTGTGATGGAGGAGTTAGATTTGGTGATATTAGTGAGATAAGGTTAGGACCATAGTAGCATTACTTTGTTTTTTTTTTCCATTGATTAAGAGCCTGTTAGACAGAAACCATTTGTGGGCTGCCCCATAGTTATGGATAAGAATGGTGGATAGATTTCTGAGGGACTTGACAGTGTGATAGAGGACCAGATCATCAGAAACAGTAGGGCCTCACAGGACAGGCTTTCAGCAAGAAGAGAATTTATAAAGAATGAAAACAGAAGGGGACCCAGACTGGAGCCCTAGAGGACTCTCGTGGAAACTGACATGGCCATGGAGGTGGCTGTGCCGATGTTCACAGATTGGAATCTGCCCAAGAGATAACCCTGGAACCACAAAGAGGTCTCAGATGAACAATCAAGGTTTAGGAGTTTTGCATGGAGAATGTGTGATTGACAAGGTCAAAGGCCTTTGTCAGATCCATGAATAGGGCACCAGTGGCTTTTCCTGTATCCATGTTCTTGAGGATGTGATTAGTAAAGTGGACCAAGGCTGATGAGGTCCTGTGGTGTCTCTAGAATCCATGCTGTTGAGGACATAGCAGATTGTATTTCCCAATATGTTCAGAGAGCTGGTGGTGGATGATTAGCAAATATACTAAATGATAAAAATAAGTCTTCGGTGATGCACTGACATGGTGGACTTCAGTTGTAACTTTGTTTATAAGAATATAAAGGATAATCAATGTTTATAATGTTTTATACATTAAATTGATAAACTGTTATTTAAAAAAAAGAATGAATGAGTTGTAACAGACAAGCTTCTAATATTGAACAGGTGTGGTCCAAAAAGAAGCAAGCTGCTTCACTTAATTAACAAATAGTGAACCTTAACAGACATCTTAAACTATATAAAACATGCAGCACCCTAAAGAGAGATAACAACCAAACTATAAGACTCTATTTATATTTTTTGTTCTTTTGTTAACATTTAAAAGGAAATAACTGAATCGTGTTTCCCCATTTTGACATTCTGTTACAGTTTGATTTAAAGAGTAAAATAAGCTAACATAAACAAGTTAACAGGGTAAAAATGAATAGGACCTCAATATAGAGGTGGATATTACTGTTTAAACTACTGTTTAAATAAAACATTGTAAGCTGTTTATATTTTTTTGTTGTGTAACTCTGGGATAATAAAATTCCAGACTGAAGTTTTTAGGTGTACAACAAAATTAATTGTTTAAAGACATTAAGAAAATGTAAAACTAATCAAAAGAAGAACTTGGCTTTTCCCATTAATACCAGACAATATAATATGATTTAAAATATGTACTAAAATATAATTGTATTATTGATCTACATCATAAAGAAGTAGTGTGGTCACCACGACATGTAGATCTTTATGACATGGTGGTTCATAATAAAAAATATTAAAACTCTATCCAGTGAGTGGGTCTCATTGTCTCCAACTGTGCTTGAAAGTTTATTTGAGTTTTTTTGGTAAATGATCCCTCCCGAAGTCTCTTTTTATATTATAGGCAATGGGAGGGCCACACTGCCTCTTTGTGGTTAACTGGTATGAAGTGGTACCAGGGTGAGCACCCTGGTCCACTTATATTGTAGAATCAGATTGATAACTGGGAAGTACAAGAAACTGGGAGGTGGAGGAAGTATAAAAAAAATTAGAATGGGGAACAAGGGAGAGAGGGCTGAACTGGGAGGGAAAGGGAGCAGGTAAATTTAATTGTTTTGTGTGGCAGCCACAAATTCTCCCATTGCTCCAATATGTAACAGGAGAATTGTTCACTCAGGACCAGAAAAACATCTCCTCTCGATAACATCAGCACCAAGGATTTTGACAAATTTACTATATGAGTTAAAGTTCAGAATGCATTTAAATACAGTAACCATATTTACCTTACTTTTTCATGATGCACTTTCATTATGAAAGCTCCTTCACCCTACCCCGACTCTCTCCTGCAGCAGGAAAAGCTGCTTTCTCCTACCGGCTTCCTTACTTGTGGAGCAAACTTTAACCCCTGCTATTAGAAATTCATTCTCTCACTCTAGCTGCAAACAACAACTATGTCTCCTTCCTCCACCTTAATGTCTCCTGCCACAACTGAGCTAAACCCACAACTTCTATTGACTTTACCTTCCTACAATTCCTCCCCAGCATTTATTAAAGATTCATTATGTAGAGCACTTACTATTGCATGGTTCACCTCTAAAGATTCATCACATGTCATGTTTTTGCTCTCACTGCTGTATTATATTGATGGCAATTAGCTGCTATTGTTCTGTTGACTAATTCTCTGCATTTCCACTGCTCCTTCCCCTAGGTTGCACCTCCAATCAAGCCTTGGCTGAGCATGTCTTTCTCGGTTACCAAATGTTTAAATAAAAATAAATAAAAAATCTTTCCAGTCAGAAAGTGGATGTAGAACATGGGCTCATCTTTACGTAAGTGTGTGGGTGGGGTGGGATGGTGGGTACTGAGTGGGGAATGGGGTGGGGTTAGTGGGTGGTGTGGAGAGGAAAGATCAATGAGGGGTTTATTTTCTTCTTTGCAGGTTTAAATAAAACAGAACAAAAAAATAAGGAACAGTTTTGCTTTTTTACAGGGTACAGAAAAGACACTGAGGAATGGGCACCTCAGTGTTGGCATTAGATGTTTGGCAGTACTGGGGTTGGGCACACAGGTGTTGCCACCTATGAATTGGGGAGGTTGGGTCATATGGAGTGTAAGAGGTGGTATGGGCACCTCAGTTCTTTTATACTGTAGCATCAGATCTACAACTGGGAAGGACAAGGAAGGGCTGGTTCAACTGGGAGGGGGAAGGAATATAAATAAAAGACAAAACAGAATTGGGAACAATACAGGAGGGATGGCTAAGCTGGGTGGAGAAGGGAGCATGTAGGTTTCGCTGGTTTGATATAAGCCAAAAATTCCCCTGCCACTCCACTTTGTGCATAACAGGGGAATTATTGACTCATGACCTGAAAAATTTCTTCTCATGCTAAGTAGGGCACCCAGAATTTTGACAAATCTCTGTATGAATAAAAGTTAAGAACACAATGAAATACATTAACTGGACTTACAAAATTTCTTATACTGCAGTCATGGTTCCATCAGGAGGACATCTTCTCAGTCAAAGACTGGATGTACAACATGAGACTATCTTTAGGTGAGTTTGTGTGTGGGGGAGATGTAAGGTGCTGGGAACTGAGCAGTGGATAGGAATGGGGTGGGTGGGAGCTGTGGGGTGAGGACATATGAATGAGGGACTGTTTTCTTCTTTATATTTTTAAATAAAACAAAAAACACAGAGGAACAGTTTTCTTTTTTTACAGGAACTGGATCAACACTGGGGATTGGGCATACCAGTGCTGACATTTACCATTCAGTAGCCGTGAATGTGGGCACCATGGTGCTACTAACTAAGTATTTGGGTAGGGCAGGTGATCTGGAGGGTAGGGGTGGTATGATTCTGTACTGAGGTGGGCTCCTCACATCCCTTATACTGTAAAATCAGATCCACAATTAGGAGGTTTGAGGAAGGGCTGGCTGAGCTTTTAGGAGGAGGAAATATAAATAAAAACAAAACAGAATTGGGAACAGCAAGGGAGGGATTACTAAACTGGGAGGGGAAGGGAGCATGTAAAAATTCCCCCATTGCTCCACTATATGACATGGGAATTTGTGGCTCATGACCTGAGAATCATCTCCTCTCAATAAGCTTGGCACCCATAATTTTGAAAAAGATACTATCTGAGAAAAAGTTCAGAATGCTTTGAAATACATTACTGAACACTCTCTAGCACACAATCCATATGGAATTACCCCCCATGGAGCTGTGGCTCTACCACCCAGGCAGGGATGAAGTG
This sequence comes from Neoceratodus forsteri, assembly GCA_016271365.2. NCBI lineage: Eukaryota > Metazoa > Chordata > Ceratodontiformes > Ceratodontidae > Neoceratodus > Neoceratodus forsteri. The sequence continues at coordinate 201,414,334 of CM057451.1, read as the reverse complement.
GGAGAGGTCCCCCCATGGTTTAACCCCATCTCACATGTTCAAGGCCACTGTTTTTCGGTTTTTACCGGAAAATCCGGTAAAATTCCGGAATTAGGGCTGCCTAAAAACCGGTAAAAACGAAGATTTGATGGAATCTGGCAATTTCTATCAGATCAGTAAATCTATAAAAAAGTGTGTTTTTCTTTTCATTCCTTCCTGTACTATTTTCATTTGTTTTATTTAATGCTCTGTATATTAAGCCTTCTTTAATTCTGATTATTTATGCACATACTAAAAGAATGATAACAGAATCCCAGTAAAATCCGGAAATTCGAGTAACTATCACCGGTAAAATTCTGGAATCTTAAGTCTTGAAAATGGAATTTAATTGTTTTAATCACCGTAAATCAGTGGCCTTGCACATGTTGTACCTCATTGTCTCATAGGGATCCTTCATCCATGGACCTTTGTGCTGGTGGGAGAGATCCATCCATCAAGCTCTCTTGCCAGTGTCATACTGGGGCCAAGCATTTTTGGAGTACACCCCACTGAGGTGTGACATGTGCATGACATCAAGGTGCATGCATAAGTGCTGTTTGACCTCAGCTTACCTCACGAGTGGCATAAGCCATGAGTGAGGTGTCTAAGGTCAAACAGTACAAGTGTAGATAAATCATTTATCTGACAGTGCACTATTGTATATTTTATTTATGTAATAGGGATACATTCTGTCAGAGCAGGGACATTTGCTTTTGACTGTTTATCTTTTTTTTTAAATGATCATTTCTGGGACTTTTTAACTTTTCTAGTGTATGTTCACCCAGGGCTGTGGTTGTTATTAAATGAAATAACACTAATTTGGTAGAAAACTTTGTGCTGAACAAATGGTATGCTCACAGTACCATGCTACTTTTTTTTAAAGTTATTTGCATTTGTTTGTCTATAACGCGGACAGAAAATTGAATTTTCTGCTGTTTTTTTTGCTAATTATAAAAAAAACTAAAAGGTATTTATAAATGAAACACCATTCATTTTGTAGATATTTTTGTACTGAACAACTTCTATACTCACAGTACAATGCTGATATATATATATATATATATATATATATATATATATATATATATATATAGACACACACACACACACATATACATATACATATATGCCATGCATCATAACCTCAGTCTTCATATTTATTCAGGGATTGGATTATTTCTTTACTGAACTGTAATTTAATTTTGTCAACAATCAAGAGCACATAAGCAATTGCAATGGACTAGATAAGTTGGGAAGTGAATATAAATTAATCATGTTTTACTTTCTCTTTTTATATTTAGCAGTCTCTTTTATCTCTACCACTATAGCTTATAGTACTGTGTGTTAATTTGAACTGCAAAATTCGTAGCCTCACAGTCTCCTCACAGTGGGAGGTCATGGAAGTCAGAGGGGGACAGATATGCTTGTGTGTTTTAGAAAAAAAAAACTTGATAGAAGTATTGTCCTGCAATTTAAGTAACCAAAATTATACTATATAGTTTATATCTGTACTGATATTAAACACAAAATGGGATACTTACAAACGTAGTGTGAGAAACAACTACAGTATATCTCACATTTCCATTCTGTACCATGCCTTTACACTCACCCCATGACAAAATGTTCTATAATTGTTGGCAAACTGTTTTCTAAATCCATATCAATGAACACTAAGTGGCAAGGTGACAGCATTGGCATCCATTAATGAATAAAGAGCACAAAAGTTTTCCTTCAAGAACTGCACTAACAGGGTCACTGTCCACACTTGTTGGTACCTTCTTTTTTACAACTATTTTTTTTATAAAACCACATCACCTACTATATTAATAGTTTGACTCCATGTTCCTGTTGCATTATTCACCCCTCCCTTTTTTATTGGGTTCTGGTGACCCTGTTAGTGCAGTTCTTAAATTAGAACTTTTGCACTGTTATTAGTTGAAGGTAGCCAGTGCAGTCACATTGCCCCTTAATGAAATTCACTGAAATGGATTTAGAAAATATTTTTTAAAGAATTATTGAATATTCTGTCATGGGGCGAGTGTACATGGATGGCAAATAATGGAAATATGTGATATATTTGTTTCTTGCACTACCTTTGTAAATATCTCATTTGTTGGTTAATATCGGTACAGATATAAAGTGTATACTGTAACAGGTGTTGCTTACATTCAAGGATGATAATTCTATCAAGTGAGATTTGTTTTTCTAAAACACATGAGCATGCAAGCCAGGTGGCACTGAGGCACTGGACACCTTACCTTGTACTCTTCCAGTGACCTGTGTTCAGGAACAAGCATGGGTCACTGGGGGTCAGCACAGGAGGAGAAGGATTGGGCATCCAAGGGACTGCTCTCCTTCTCTGGGGAGAGGGGCCACCAGCAGTCCATGGCAGGGATGAAGTGGAAGAGGGGCTCCCCCCAGTTTAACCCCATCTCCCATGTCATACCTCCTTATTTCATTGGGGTCCTTCATCCATGGGTCTTGGTGCTGGTGGATGACAGTAATCCATCCAGCTCTCTTACCAGTGTTGTACACGGGCCAAGCATTTTCTGAGTACACACCCCCAGAGGCATGAAATATGCATGACATCAAGAAGCATGCACTGACATCTGTCACACCTCTCCCCCTTGAAGATGGTTCAGTACCTGCTGCATCTCTGGCCTTTGCCAAAGGTCAGTATGGCATGGAACCTCATCCCCCCCCTTCCTCCCTAAAGAAGGTGAGCAGTCATCTGACACTACAGCCTTCTCCTCTGGCTGGCACTCCATCTCCTAGGCTTGTTCCCAAAACTGGGTTGGCTGCATCGCAAGTGGTAGAGCTACCACTGTGCCTGCTGGCCGACGGGAGTTACCTTATTTTCTCATATCGCACTCACAGTTGCAGGAAGAGAATGTCTTTCCAGTCAGAGAGCAGATGTACAACATGGGTCCATCTTTTCATGAGTGTGTGAGTGGGATAGAATGGTGGGTGTTGAGTGGGGGATGGGTGGGGTTGATCGGTGGTGTTGAGAGAACAGATCAGTGAGGGACTATTTTCTTTACAGGTTTAAAACAAATGATTAACAGTTTTACTTTTTAACAGAGACTGGCCCAACACTGGGGAGTGGACATGCTAGTGTCAGTATTTATTGTTTCATAGCACTGGAGGTGGGTACCCAGGTGTCATCACATATGTATTGGGGGAGGCCAGGTGATCTGCAGGGTGTTGGGGGGGTAGTATGCAGCAGTACCAATGGTGGGCACCCCAGTCCACTTATTCTATAGAATCAGATCCACAAACAAGAAAGACGAGGGAGGGCTGGCTGAGCTGGGAGGGGGAGAGTGTATAAATACAAAACAAAACAGAATTGGGAACAACAATTGAGGGATGGCTGAGTCAGGAGGAGAAGGGTTCATGTAACTTTCCCTGTTTTGAGTGCAAGCTATAAATTCCCTTGTCATTCCACTTTGTGAGCAATAGGGGAATTCTTGGCTGATGTCTCAAAAAAGTCTCCTCTTGCTAAGCTGGGCAGCCAGGATACTGGGGTGCTCAGAAAACATATTTCTAGGCCTAATTAAAAACAAATACCTGCATCTAGCTTAACGGGTCCAGTTTAGCTAGGTCCAGATGTTTTTTTTATTGTTTTTTAACATATCGTTTTTATATATTTTCCATGTTTTTGCTTTAAAAACACCAAGATGACAGCCATTACAAAACCCAAATTTTGTCACAGCCTGAAAAACATTAAGTGGTGTGAAAGCAAAACAATTGTAATACCATAATGTTCAGATCTTACCAGAGGGTCAGCCTACAAACCCTACTAAGCATGCTCAGAAAAAAAAAATCTTAAAACCCTTATAACTCTGGAATCTATTAATTTTGTCTCCAAAATATGCTACCTTGACATGGGTGACTTTTACCCTAAATATTTTGGAGAAAATTCCATACTGTCTATACTGTAGCTGAGACCAAAAAAATATAATGGGAATAGGAAATAATTTAGATGTTACTGTCTGTCTTTCCACTGCCCCTTCCCCCCCCCGAGTCGCACCTGGAATCAAGCCTTGGTGCTGCTTGCCTTTCCTGGTTATCAAATATTTAAATAAAAATAAAAAAATCTTTCCAGTGAGAGAGTGGATGTAAAACATGGACTCATCTTTACCTGAGTGTGTGTGGGGAAGTGGGATGTTTGGTACTGAGTGGGGAATGGGGTTTGTGGGTGGTGTGGAGAGCACAGTTCAATGAGGGGGTTATTTTCTTCTTTGCAGGTTTAAATAAAACAAAACAAAAAAATAAGTAACAGTTTTGCTTTTTTAGAGAGTGCAGACTAGACACTGAGGAATAGGCACTTCAGTGCTGGCATTAGATGTTTGGAAGCTTGGGGTGGGCATGCTGGCGTTGCCGCCTATGAATTGGGGGAGGTTGGGTCATCTGGAGTGTAAGGCATGGTATGGGCACTTCAGTTCTCTTATACTGTAGTGTCAGATCTACAACTGGGAAGGACAAGGAAGGGCTGGTTCAACTGGGAGGGGGAGGGAGTATAAATAAAAGAAAAAACAGAACTTGGAACAACACAGTAGGGATGGCTAAGCTAGGTGGGGAATGGAGCATGTAAGCTTCTCTGGTTTGGTATAAGCCAAAAATTCCCCTGCCACTCCACTTTGTGTGTAACAGGGGGATTCATGACTCATGACCTGAAAAATGTCTCCTCTTGTTAAGTGGGGCACCCAGGATTTTGACAAATCACTGTATGAATAAAAGTTAATAACACATTGAAATACATTAACTGGATTTACATTATTTTCTTATACTGCAGTCATGGTTCCATCATGAGGGCATCTTCTCAATCAAAGACTGGATGTACAACATGAGACCATCTTTAGTTGAGTCTGTGTGTGTGGGGAGTGTAAGGTGATAGGTGCTGACTCGGGGATATTGATGGGGTGGGTTGGAGCTGTGGGGTGAGGATAGATGAATGAGAGACTGTTTTCTTCTTTATATGTTTAAATAAAACAAAAAAACACAGAGGGACAGTTTTCTTTTTTTATGGGAACTAGAACAACACTGGGTAATGGGCATATCAGTGTTGACATTTATCATTTGGTAGCCGGGGATTTGGGCATCATGGTGTCACCAACTAAGTATTTGGGTAGAGGAGGTGATCTGGAGGGTAGGAGTGGTCTGATTGTGTACTGAGGTGAGCACCTCACATCCGTTATACTGTAGAATCAGATCCACAATTGGGAAGTTTGAGGAAGGGCTGGCTCAGCTGTTAGGGGGAGGAAGTATCAATAAAAACAAAACAGAATTGGGAACGACAAGGAAGCGATGACTGAATTGAGAGGGGAAGGGAGTGTACAAATTTCCCCCATTGCTCCACTATATAACAGGGAGATTTTTGGCTCATCACCTGAAAAACGTCACCTCTCTTTAAGCTTGGCACCCATAATTTTGAAAAAGTTACTGTCTGAGTAAAAGTTCAAAATGCATTGAAATACATTACTCAGATTTACCTTATTTTCTTTTTTTTTTTGTAATTTCTATTTATGATCCCTTTACTCTAGACTGTACCTGGCCGAATCCTCTCTAGCACCCAGTCCCTACAGGTGCCCCCCCACAGAGCCATGGCTCTGCCCCCAGGCAGGGATGAAGTTTGAGAGCCCCTTCCCCCAGTTTAACCACATCTCTCATGTTGTACCTCATTGTCTCATAGGGGTCCTTCATCCATGGGTCTTGGTGCAGGTGAGTGAGAGCCATCTGTCCAGTTCTCTTGCAGTGTCGTACCGGAGCCAAGCATTTTTGCAGTATACCCCCCAGAGGTGTGACATGCATATGACATCAAGGCACATGCACAGGTACTGTTTGACTTCAGGTAACTCCATGAGTGGCGTAAGCCACAAGTGAAGTGTCAGAGGTCAAACTGTACAAGTGTAGATAAATTATTTAACTGACAGTGCACCATTGTATATTTCATTTATGTAATAGGGATGCATTCTGTCAGAGCAGGGACATTTGCTTTTGACTGTTTATCTTTTTTTAAAGTGATAATTTCTGGAACTTTTTGTTAACTTTCCTAGTGTATGCCCACCTAGTGTATTGGTTAACAAAACTCATTTTGTAGAAAACGGTGTGCTGAACAAATGGCATGCTTTCAGTACCATGTTACATTTTCATTTTAAACTTATTTGCATTTGTTTGTCGAAAAAGTGGATAGAAAATTTAATTTTCTGCTGTTTTTTTGCTAATTATGAAAAAAACCTAAAAGGTATTTATAAATGAAACACCACTTATTTTGTAGATATTTTTGTGCAGAATAACTTCTATGTAAGCAATAATGCTCAACAGGGTGGGCGGTATTGGGCAATACCGGACCGGCCAGGGGCATAATGAGGCCCGACGCCGCAGGCGGAGGGCCTTATAGCCCTTGGCCGGTCCGGTATTGCCCATACCGCCCACCCTGGAGGGCATTATTGTGCTTAGAAAATGGGCTAACTGTTGAAAAATAAAGAGAGAGAGTAGTAATTTTTTAGTGAATAAATGAAGTTTTATTTTAACATTTTTTTGAAAGTTGAGAAAAAATAGTCCGTTTTTAATATGTTTAAATATGGTTAAGAATATTGTAATATTATAAATAGACTGTTAAACATTTAAAATGGTAGTTTAAATAATTTAAATGTAATAGTTTAAAACAGTGTTAAACATTTAAAACATTTTTAGGGTAGCTTTATATTTTAAATATATCTCAAATAGTGTTAAAAATGAAATACTGTTTACAATCACTGTTAGACTTGTTTACAATCACTGTTACACTTGTTGAGGGTAGCATTTCTTTCATTTCTGGTAAGTTATGAAGTTAATTGGTGAATTAAATGTGCAATTAATAGGCTGGAAAATGTTCTTCGTTGCACTTTGTGTGAGATCAGTAGGTGGCAGGCTTCTGTTACAGCTGCTGCTGTGGTCTTCATTATCTGTGTTCTGCTGTGGTGTCTGAGCTGACATTTTCTCTTTTTGACTTTCTTTGCCTGCTAGTATGGAGCTCCATGTTTTTCTGTCGGCAGTTGAAGGGGCCCAGTAAGATGCTAAACTTTGTTCTGAGCAGTGGCCTGTGACTGCGACGATCTCTTTGTCGGTAAGTCCTGCTCTGCTATAGCTGCACTGCAGTAAGCACTACTGTGGTTTGTGTAACGCTGGATAAATCAGCTTCTTTGCTGAGTCGAGGCATGAGGGAGCCTAAGTAATTTTTTCCCATGGGCTCCGTGGAATACCAGTACTGTTGCAGATCAAGGAGTTCTTGTGGGAGCTTTTTGGGATGCAGGTAGAAAGCTGATGCACTTGGTGGGCATTTTTGTATGTATTTTATGAAGGAGCTAACAGGGCAGAGCGGGTCGTTTTTTTGCTCTGAGATGTAACCTCGTGAGTTTTCTTTATTTAGCTCCTGTGGATCTTTGTGGTTTTTGGTTTCCTGATTGTATGTGAGTGTTATATATTTATGCCTAGTTTCGTCCTGTTTTATTGTGTAACTTTGTTTTGTTAGTTCACGGATGCCCTCCCGACCGCGCCTGGGCATGTGAAGCTGGATATCAAACCAGACTTTACGGACTAAGCCAGGGGCAGTATCAGGATTTAGTGCTGGACTGTTTCTCAGTTTTTGTAGCTCTGATGTGTTTATTGCTGGATGGTGGCTTGATATGTCTTTTTGTGACTTTCTCAGGTGTTTTAGCACTGCTGCTAGGATGTTGTTTGATGAGTTGAAAGCTGGGTTATTAATTATGCTGACAGGCCCACGGAGATCTGTACTGGCGAGGTGGCGGTTGATGCCCGCGCGCAAGGCGCAGTACCCAGCTACTGAATACTCTGTCCCGCTGCTTGTTCAGACCTCTGCGTAGAATCACCTGAGGAGATCATTTAAATATTCAAAGCTGATGCTTTGCCAGTCAATAGTTGTGTGATTGTGTGTTAGCCACTGTTCAAAAACGGAGACTGCCCATTTAGTGTTTTTTACTGTGTTCAGTTCTTGTCTTTCACTTTCGATTGTGTCTAGCTGTACATCGGTGACTGAAATGAAGCGCTCACTTACTTGCGGTTTTTCTGTTTTGTTTTTTACAGGATGACTTCTTTTCCTTTGCTGTGGTGGCTGGTCATCTTCCGTGAGTACATTGTGGTGCTTTAAGATGCTTATTAGGTCAAAATTTATAGCTATGTGGTCAGACATATTTTTTTTTTTAAACTGACATTTACTACTGTTACTTGCTTGATAGAAGTGGTCAGCTGGGCTGCAGGATATGGGCAAGGTACAGTGGTCAGCTGACTGGCACTTCTTACTTGCTGGTCATCTATTGAAACTTAATGTACCCCTATCTTGAGGGTACTGACCAATCAGATTGCAGCAAGTAAGAAGCCCATTTTCTAAGCTCACAGTACTATGCTGTTATTTTTCATTTTAAAGTTATTTGCATTTGTCAAAAAGAACGAAAATATTGATTTTTCTGCAGTTTTTTGCTAATTATAAATACATCTATAAGATATCGATAAATGAAACACCACTCATTTTGTAGATAATTTCATGCTGAATAACTTTCATGGTCACAGCACTATGCTATCTTTTTTCATTTTAAAGTTATTTGCATTTGAATATAGTTAATACTGGTACAGATGCTAAACATTCTAAATGAGTTCCAGATTGATCATGACATATCTGCTATGTGTATAAATTTATGATGACGGTGCTCTATTATTTGTATAAATGTGAGAATTCCCATTTATCACATAGCAGCTCAGATTTATCACATAGGATTTATGTCCATGCCTATTGCATATATATAGACAGACAGACAGACAGATATATAGATAGATAGAGAGACAGACAGACAGACAGACAGACAGATAGATAGATAGATAGATAGATAGATAGATAGATACATAGATAGATAGATGAAAAAGAGGTTGAAATATGTACATTACTCACATGACAAAAATCTAATTTCTTTATAATACCACTAGGAGAATAGCCACACAGAACTGGAATGTAAAGGAATGCTGGACTATGTCAGGCAATGGTAGCAAAGCAAGGCTAAATCACAGTGGTGTGTGTGTGTGTGTGTGTGTGTGTGTGTGTGTGTGTGTGTGTGTGTGTGAAATTTAAAACCTTGGAGGAAATAACATGGCAGTGATTGATTGATTGATTGATCTATTTATGACCCCTGTACTCTGGCATTGTAAAGGAATTCTGGACTAATTACTGAAATGTGATTCTGGCAAAGTAGGAGATGTGTTACAAATGCAAAGGAAACACACTTTGTTTTTTCTTGTTTTTTGGGGGAAGGGACTTTATCTGGCATAGTTATCTTGTGTAAGAGACTGTGCTGCAATTCTAGCATGATCTTAGGTGGGAAAGAAGGCTTTGAAGTAATACTGAGTCCCTTTTTGAAACAAGATATGTGCAGGGCTCTGCCCACTACAGCCATAAAAATGTCTCATGAATAAGAATTATTTGGTTGCACCAATCAGCTATCCTAAAAACTCCATGCAGCATGCTCAGGAGCCTTATTTTAAAACTTTGTAACTCAAGAATTGATTGATATTTTTTTATAAAATGTTTGAAAGGCACACTCTTGGTCGGAGCTGCTTTCACAGTAAAAATGTTTGGAAAAAAATTCCAAACCAATTTTACTCTACTTGTGAGCAAACAAATGGCCAAGTGAATTTTTCAGGCTTTTTCACTTTCTGGAATTTGGAATTCAAACAAGCAACCATTATAGATTGTAGTACTGTGTGTTAATTTGAGCTACATAATTCACAGCCTCACAGTCTCCTCGCACTGGGAGGTCATGGAGGATGGGAGGGACTGATATGCTTATGTGTTCTAGAAAAAAAAACACTTGATAGAATTACCATCCTGCAATTTAAGTAACCAAAATTATACTAACCAGTTTATCTCTGTCAAGGCCCCTGGAATTCTGAGTTTCTGTGGTTGCGGAATTTGCAGCAGAATTTGCACCATGCCGCAGAATATATATAGTGCCGCAGAATTCATTGTTTTTGGAGAATTTTCAAATAAATATACTGTTTTTCCATACTGTCAGGCTTTCTTTCCCATCTCATTTATTCTGAAGCCCTTCCCCTATGCTCAGCATATGATGTCATCGATGACATCACATCATAGTTAGCCAATGACAGGACTGCGTTCTGCCAGAGAAGTGAATAAATCATGCCGCAGAAATCAGAAAATGCTGCCGCAGAAGCTAAGGAGCCCTGCCGCAGAAATCAGAAAATTCTGCCGCAGAACACCAGGGGCCCTGATCTCTGTACTGATATTACCCACAAAATGAAATATTTATAAATGTATTGCAAGAAAACTACAGTATATTGCACATTTCCATTCTGTATCATGCATTTACACTCGCCCTATGACAAAATGTTCTTTGATTGTTTAAAAACTGCTTTCTAAATCCATTTCAATGAACTCTAAGAGGCAAGATGATAGCATTGGCAATCATTAATGAATAATGAGCACAAAGGTTTTCCTTCAAAAACTACACTAACAGGATCACTGTCGACAGTTGTTGGTACCTTCTTTTTTAAAACCATTTTTCCAAAACCACAGTACCCAAAATATTAATAATTTGACTCCATGTCCCTGTTGCATTGCCCCCCTTTTTATTGGATTCTGTTGACCCTGTTAGTGCAGTTCTTAAAGGAGAATGTTTGCACTTTTACTAGTACTACATAATGACAATTCTTGTACTGCAAAGTTATGATTTACCCTAAATGTATTTACTACTCTCTGGTCTCTGTACCCTCTCCCCAGATGTAGACAAGTCCTACAGGGCATAACTGCACCTTAGATGTAGAATTCCTAGTTCCCAGGTGGTCAGCATCTTCTCAAGCCACCGCCTGAGACCACATGTCCCTACTCTTCTTTAGCAAAGCACTGCTAAAGCCGCTAATCAATCAGATTGTGAGCACTCTTCAGCCCCTACTTCCAATTGGCTTCTACAGTCTACTTATGTGATCATTCTAATTCTTGAGCACCTATTTTGTCTGACTGTTATTATAGCTAACCTTAGGACTTGAGTGTGATTTTTGGGAAATTCCTGTGATAATATCCATTTCTGAATCTTTGTGGTTCACACCAGCTTCTACTATATGTTGCTTTTCACTGTATCTTTCTGAATATCCTAATAAGCCATTATGTATGTTGCTTTGTGTATTGACTTGCATATCTATTATATTATTTATTCACATTGTAAAATATATCTGTTTGTATTTTACTACTGGAACGGATTTAACCAGGTCCATCTTGTAAATGAGTTTGCTCAACGATGTTCACCTGGATAAAAAAAGATTTTGATTGATTAATTAATTGATTGATTGACTAGTTTATGATAGCCAATGCAATCACATTGCCCCATAGTGATGTTCACTAAAATGGATTTCGAAAATATTTTTTAAAGAATTATAGAACATTCTGTCATGGCATGAGTGTACATTCATGGTACGGAATGGTAATGTGTGATATAGTTGCTTCTTGCACTGCTTCTGTAAATATCTCATTTGGTGGTTCATATTGGTACAGATATAAATGTTATACTGTAAATGGGGTTGCTTAAATTACAGAATGATAATTCTATCAAGTGAGAAGTTTTTTTTTCTAAAACACATGAGCATACCAGCCCCCCTCTGAGATCCATGACCTCCCACTGTGAGGTTATGATTAATATAGCTCAGATTAACACACATCCTTACAAATGGCAATGGTAGGGAACAGAGAGAACATGATTAATTATATTCATCGCCCAACCTATCTGGTCCATTGCAATTGCTTATGTGCTCATAATTGTTGTTGTAATTAAATTACAGTTCAGCAAAGAAATAACATTAGTATCTGGCCCAGTGGTTTACAGGTTTGAAACACTGAATGCCTTACCTCTTGTCACCCCAGTGACCCTGGTTCAGGAACAAGCCTGGCATGCTGTGAGTTGACTGGGGACAGAAAGGATTGAGCCTCCGCTGGACTGCTGTCCTTTCCCAGGGAGGGAGGACTGCCTATCCTGCTGAATGATTACCACCAGGTGAAGGTGTGGTAATGCAGGTTGAGGATGGCAGGGAAAAGTGGGAACTGATGGATTACATGTTCATGTGCATGCCTCCACATAGCACATCCAGCTTGCATGCCCCAGTGCAGGAATGGGGACATAAAATGGAAAACTGAAAGTAAGAGCAGACCCCATGATGCTCCTATCATGCTTCCATCATGAATTATCCTCAGGTCCCGAGCCAAATCTTTACTGTTGCACCGGGGGATGGGGAAGGATGACCCTCTGCCCTGTACACACACACACATAAATATATATATATATACACACACACACGCGCGCGCGCACACACACACACACACATATATACATACCAAAGGAAACTCATGATCATTTTATAATATCACTGGTTTGTGAAGAGGGGATACAAACTGCATGGATGTAAACTTTTGATTAATGTCCAAATTCTTTTGCTGCTCCAAAAACACATGTAGTATGTGTTTGTTATGATACCATCTTTCTTACACATTTTTCACTACCATCAATAATAACATTTTGCAGCCATATTGGCTCAGGCTAGAATTTGTTTATTTTGGAATAAATTGTGTTTTGTGCTTGCAAGAAAAGTTTTCATTTTGTGAGCTTTGAGCTTTAATAACATTTGTGCCAATCAACACAATTGGATGATTGTTTGCATGCACAGTCAGGGTAACAAGTTCTGATGATTTTGTGATGGGTGCTCATCTGTATTCTGCGATGAGGGAGAATCAATATAAAAGTAAAAAAATGCTGTTTTATGATCTTTTTATTTTGCTCACATCTAGGGCAAAAACAATTTGGAATTTTATTTATAAATGTTCAGGGCTGAAGTGGTTCTGATGAAGAAGGTGCTTTTTGAAGATTTTGTGGAAAAAATGTTGCTATTCCTGAGTTAAAAGGTTAAAATTTGGCTTCCAAGCAAGGGTTGAGTTGGCACTTTAACGATAAACCCGAATTTGTGTACCTTAATCACTTTGGTGCAGTTCTACAAAATTGCATGACATATTTTCAAGCTTGGTCAGGGTGCAGGCTTCTTATGTCTTAAGTTTTATGATAGCTGCTTGTCCAGATTCTGAAATTTAAAGGTTTTCAGAGTAGCAGTAGCTTATTCCAAGGAGGTGCCTTTCAAATATTTTGTAAATAAATATTAATCATGGCTTGTGTTATGAAGTTTTAAAAGAAAATTAGCTTCTGAGCATGCTAAGTAGGTTTTCCAGGATAGCTGTATTTAATACACAGGCATGGTAGTGCCTCTAGGTTATAGCGGGGAATACAAGGAAGTAGGCTGTTGGTTAACTAGGTTCTGCAGCTTATTCAATAGGTATGGAAATGGGCAGACTATGTGGGCCAAGCAGCCCTTATCTGCCATCAAAGTCAAAGTCTAAGGCTGAGCAGACTGTTTAGCATCAAAGCCAATGTGCAATGCAATTTACAAAAATTAAACTGTCAGCATCATTCATTAAATATTGTTCACTGACCTATGCAGCCAATATAGTGTTATGCTTGTGTAACTGTGCTAGTTTGGTTTCGGCCATTCGCACTCTGTATTACTGAGGAATTACCACCCTGTAGGAGTACGATGGCAAGGAACTCTCGGAGAGGGTTCCACCCCTAGAGGTGCCATGGTACTGTTCCTGTGGCTAAAGGTACTTTAGGAACCCCCCCAAAAATGTAGTATCATTCCCAAAAAGGATGCAAACATGAAGCATAATGCAAGCAGTAACAGTGATGTAGAAGCAATAACTGTAACATAGTAGTAGAGAAGCATAGGCAGTTTGATAATGCAATGATATGCTCAGTTGTCCTAGTAACAGCTCAGGTTTGCATAGCATGACACTGATGGCTAACTGTGAGAGAAGGGAAGCCCCTAAGGAGAGAGGGAATTGCGGGGCAACCTCCACCTCCATCCAACAACGGAACCTACCTAAAGAAATGAGGTAAAACAACTATGCTAACTAAGTGTTATGACCTGAGGCAACAGAGGAGAGAAAAAAAATCCTATGAGAAGGAAATCTCTGGGGATCCAAGGCCTAAGTCACCTTCCCTCCAGGCTTTGGAAAATTTAGTGATGGCTCTGCAACTGTAATTTGGAAAACCCAAATAAAGGGAGGTGGAAAATATTCCAATTTGGAGGGAGACTCTCACTCAAACACTCTAGCAGGAATGTCATGGAAAGTTGCAAGAAAACTCTGCAACAATACGTGCATCCAAGGTGCAGGAGGAGAGGAACAACTGCTGAGGCACTCACCTGGCCTACCTGTCCTAAATCAAACCAGGTGAACCAAGGGTAGTCGTAGGGAGAATGCGTTGAAGGTGCCTTGCTAGGGAAACCACTAAAGTCAATGGCCAACTGTTATAGTGGAACATTAGAGCCAAAGGAGATTGTCATAACCACCCTTCACTGCTAGTCTTAAATTCTACACCAGGAGCTGCTGTCCTGTAGCAGGCAGCTAAAGCCAAGCCTGGGGTGAGGACATTCCCAGCTATGGGCCAGGTGAGAAGGATCCCACCCAAAGTTGGACACGCTCAATGATGCGGACTAAATGCAGAGTGAGACCATCAGCTGCAGGAATCCTGAGCCTGATCAGAATGGCTGGCATGCCCCAGAAATTGATTGAGAGCTGAAGCTGGTGAGCTGAATAAGCATGGTGTGCTGAGATCGTAATAAGTATGGAGTGTTGAGACCTTGCAAGCTCAAATGTGGATCAAGTGCAGCAGAATCCCAGGCCAAAGACGATGGGATGGCAGTATACATGAAGTAATGGATTGCGTAAACAAGGAGTAACAGCTGCATAAGCAAGTGTAGACCTGTACATAGGTCAGTAAGCAGTAGTCGTGAAAGGTGAACCAACATATCAAACTTGTATAGAAATTAAACAACTGAATCAGGAGCAAGCCAGACAGACAGTATAAAGCAAAATCAAGGTGACAGACTCTGAGGATTTTCGGAGGCGAAGACAGATTTTTTAATATCAAGCTATACTAACAGCCTCAGCAGGAGCTATTTGGCTGACCTCAGAGTTATACATGCAATAAAACAGGGAGAGAATGCTTGAAAGCAGGTGTAGCCAGGCAGTGCAGTGAAGCTGCAAGTAAAATGAGAAGCACATGTAGGGTCAGAGTAAACTGTGTCAGGTGAAACAAATTGAGTATGCAACATGAATCAGCTATGACTGAGCTGAAAAACACAGGTAATGAATGCAGTTGCATTGCAGTAGTTTGAGCATGGTGAGCAGTGTTAAAACACAGGCACTGGGTACAATAGTAATTAAAGTAAACAGTCAGCAGCAGTGGCTATAGGTGTAGGTAACTGAAAGCAATAGCATGAGCTCTGCGTAGCAGAATGCTAGGAGTTGCTGTGTAAGTAATTAGAGCTGTGATTAAGTAAAAGCGAGCAGTATAAGCTCCTGCTAGGAGTTTAGAAAATAAAAGCCCCCACACAAAGACTAAACCAAAACACAGCAAAACAGAAAACAGGGAAATGCCCCAAAAAAGAAACAGAAAACACAGGGAAGCACACAGCCGGATGAAGCTACAAACCAGAAGAAGGAAAACAAACACCAAAGTTGGGCAGAGACACACATAAACAGCAGGCTGGGGGTGGGTAGGCCCCAGCCAGCTCAGAGGACAAACCAACAGAGCCTCCAGCTACAAAGAAAAAAATGCTTCACAGTGAGGCTTAGAGGAACTGCTTATATAGCTCAGGTAGTGGGAATGGCTGACTGCTGGCCACTGAACTCCAGGCATAGGCTTACATTTAGAACAACAGTGTCTGATTAGTGTTTTATGTGAAATTCTACCATTTCATGCCATTCATAGCGATTTATTGTGTGGTCTGCTTCAGCAACACAGCTAGATTCTGAGACTTTCTGTTCCCTGTGGTAATCGGCATGTCTTCATCCCGGTGATGTCATTTGTGGTGCTATTCTCTTTCTTCAATACATAAGCTAGGGAGACTGTCACATTGCTAAGGTCTGTAAAGACTTCTTATTCCTTGCACTGCACTTGTTGCAAGAATCTGAAAGTTGTTTATTGTTGTGTCAAGCTCAATGCCAGTAATGCACAATACCTGTTTACATTTAATATTTTAGCCTGTGCAGAAGTCAGGAAGAGTAGCATATTAATGTTAAAGTGATAGTGGAAGGTCCACCAAATGTCTTTTTCACATAGTATACCATTCCCAGCCATGCATCAGATGTTGAAGCTGCAATTTGTTTTCTACAAAAAGCTGTCATAGTCATTTTATTGCTATGGTTTATCCGCTGTTTGTTTCTAGCTGCTTTCCAATTTCTCTGTGCAGCCACACATCCAGAATGATGCCATACAAGGGAGCTGTCAATGTTTTACATACATAAACAAGGAATTCAGGGTAATTTATATCATTGGCTTAAATGTACCTTACTCAGAAGAACAGTCTCATATGTTGATAGTGGTGAGCACATAATGTGTAAATGTCCATAGCAAGGCACTGTGAGTGCAATAAGAAGCTGATTTTCAAGTTCCTTACTGTGAGGGGTTGCCTTGTATTTCTATAGTGGCATCAACAATATAAGCTCTTATATGTTTATTTTCAAAACAAGGCATTGTGCATACTGTAGCTATAAGTCTTCTTTACTGAGAGATGTAGTCTCCTATTTCTGTAGTGAGCGCATAAAAATAATAGCCTATATAATAATGTACATAGTGAAGCATTGTGGGTACAGTAGAGTACACATCTACAGGTTACTTCTCTCATTTTCTATGACAAACCTCAGTAAATCATTTTAAAATCTTATTTCTATCAGGGCTAGTACATCCATCACTAGTAGGAATTAGTGCAGATAAGGTCCATATTAAATTTAATTTATTGTAAAGTAGACACTGACCAACAGCGGTGAAGTTACCAGCATTGTATTACTAGCAGCAATACAACTTCCTAACAGGCACAGTTAAGTAGCACCCCAAATTACATCAGCAGTCTGGAGGCATGCTGACTCAGCATCCAGTAACCCTGTAGAAAAGGATCACAACAAAAATATACTAAAAATGCATTAATTATTTGACTTTTGTTACAACCCTGTAACACACATTGGTTTTATAGCAATGTTTATTGAATGGTGATGCCTCTTTTAGTTTTAAAAAACCTTTGCATATGACATTTAATAACTTTGGTGCCATTCAACAAAACTGAATGAAATTCAGGGCAGCATGATCATATGACTTCACAAGTTTTGGGATGTCCATTTGCCTGGATTCTAGACAGTGAAAAGTTGATACAAATACACTTGTTGGCCATTTTTGTGCTCTCCTTTAAAGCAAAATTGGTTTATGGTTTGGATGTTTCTTCTTAAATGTTTGTGGTAGAAGTCGTTCAACACAAGGTTATCCCTTTCAAATGTTTAAAAAACATATAACTCTATTTTGGAGTTACAAGGTTTTACAATTTTGTGTCCGAACATGCTCAGTAGGGTTTTCAGGATAGCTATCTGGTGTGATCAAAAAATATTTTGTTGCAAATCAATTTTTATTATGCAAACAACGTTTCTGTATGTTCACAAGAAAAAATTATGTTGTGTGCTTTCTGCCTTAATAACTTTGGCACTGGTTGACAAAATTGCATGGAATTTGCATTCACAGTCAGGGTGCCAAGTTCTTATGATTTGGCAAGATTTGCTAGTGCCAATTATCAAGATTACGAGCTCTAGGGACTGTAAACATAAGAAACCCAAACATTTTTGGCTTCCTTATTTGTTTGCTTTTTGTTTGCATCTAGAGCACAAACAGCTTCTAATTTTGCTCCAGAATTTTCAGTGCGTGTCATGCATATTGTTGACGTGGCTGGAGAAATCAAGATTTTGATAAAGCCACACACAGAGGTACTTTAAGTGTGGTACTTTTTAAAGAACATTATGACTCATTACTGCAGGTTCTACATAGACAACCTTAATTGTGGGGCATAGTTCCAATGCTTTACAATAGTGCATTGGCTAGGACATGTAGCTTGTCCTTTGGGGATAAAGATTATTTTTTTGGAACCTGGCTAGTCTCTGCTTAGTCCAAAGATCATGTAAACAGCCATGATGTCATTAGGAGATGGCTACTTTGAGTGAATCCAACACTAGACATTAGATTAGATTGCAAAAAGTTCAATAAATCTATTTTAAACTAAACATTAGTACTGTGGTGCCCAGTTTCAGGCTGCCTCATGTCTAGTTACCACATGTCTAGTCATGTCAATCAGTACCTATGTCTTAAGCAAAGAGCAATCAAGAAGTGTCAAATAGCCAAGGCGATCACTTTGTGCATACCTGCCTTCTTGCAGTTTGTCAGCTGACCACTAGAGCACACAGGCTAAAGGGTCTGTGAAGCACACAGATGCACAGCATTGTTTTTGTTCAGCAACTCCTGCTGACTGTTTAATAACCCTGCAGATGATGACGCATTTGTGTAGCATTTAAAAACTGCAATTTCAAGTCATACTAAGCATTACAACTAGTTGTGACTACAGACATTGTGACAGTAGTATCAGAATATCTTCAGCCATAATGAAACCTGATGATGTTCACTGCTGTAAGTCACTTTGCAAAGGTAAAAAATAAGCTTCTGTATCAGGTTAGGCATATTCATTTGAGCTTTGACTAAGTTAGATTAATAACACCTTTATCAATATGAGCTCCTTGCTCAGATGCAAGTAAGTAAGTAAAATTTTATTTATATCAAGCGCCCTTCCCAAGCACAGAGTGCTTTTACAATATTCAAAATCACTTTAAAACACATTTCACAAACAATAAATCCAACAGTCATACAGTGCAATCACTTATTATGTTCCAGCAAATGCTAGGGCAAAAAGGAAAGTCTTTAATTGTTTTTTAAAACTTTCGACAGTCAGGCAATCTCGTATCTGACGAGGTAGAGAATGCCACAGGGTTGGTGCCATATAGGCAAAAGACCTACCTCCAGACATATTTAGACATACCCTGGGAATCTCTAGCAATCCCTCATCAGAGAAGCAAAGAGAACGGGCAGGACAGTAAGGCAGCAAGAGCTCTTTCAGGTAGTGAGGTCCCAAATCATGTAGGGCCTTAAAGGTCAGTAATGCGACCTTAAAGGTGATCTGCCACCGTATTGGCAGTCAGTGCAGATCATGTAGCACAGGTGTCATATGGCTAGATCTTGAAACTCCCATCAACAACCTGGCCGTCACGTTCTGCACAAGCTGCAAGCAGCAGATATCCTGCCCCAGCAGTGCTAGATAGAGGGCATTGCAGTAATCAAAATGGTTGGTGACAAAGGTATGGACCAAGATCGAAAGATCTTCCAGTGGAACCAGTGTTTCACCCGGGCAATGTTCCTCAGATGAAAAAAGGCAGCTTGGACTATAGCCAATACCTGCGCCTTCATAGTCAGACCTTTGTCAAAAATCAAGCATAGGTTATGCACTTGGCCAGAGGCAAGAAGCGGAGCCCCCCCCCCCAAGATATAAACCTGAGGGTTTCCCAGTCCAAGCCTTATCATCCTCCCTGCAGGGTCCACAACAACACCTTAGTTTTCCCTGAATTCAACCTAAGCCAACTAGCACTCATCCAATCCTGAATCTCCAGGAGGCAGTTATTAAATATTGTGATGGAATCAGACTCCTGATCAGGCATAAAAGACAGGTAGAGCTGAGAATCATCAGCATAACAATGAAAACTCATCTCATACCATCTTACAATGTCCCCCAATGGAAGCATATACTCCATGAATAACATAGGGGACAGCACCAACTCCTGTGGTACCCCACAGGGCAGCCAATGAGGGACCGAGGTGTAAATTCTGGACACCACTCTCTGAGATCTACCATCCAGGAAAGATCGAGACCAACTGTGGATTGCTCCCCCCTCAGACCACAGAGAAACTGCAGGCAGTTGAGCAGTACCCCATGATCCACAGTGTAAAATGCTGCTGAGAGATCCAGGAAAACCACAATGGAATGGGTCCTCCAATCTCATGCCATCAGGAGATCATTCAATACCTGAACAAGAGCCATCTCTTTACTGTGCCTTTTCCTGAAGCCGGATTGGAGAGGGTCATAGATATTGTGGCTGAACAAATGATCCTCCAGTTGCAGAGCTACCACCTTTTCAATAACCTTCCCTACAAAGGGAAGGTTAGAGACTGGTCTGTAATTTGCTGGTCAGTCTGGGTCAAGACAGGGCTTTTTCAACAGGGGATGTACTACCACCTCCTTTAAGGGATCCAGAAAGATCTCTCTCTCTCTCTAATGACACGACCACTATTCCAGCCAGGACTGGGTCAATAACATCTACACACACCACCACCAGGTGAGTAGGGCCTGGATCCAACTTACAGTAGGTAGCTCACAGAGTCTGAATGATCCTCACTATATCTATTGCTGCTGGTAGTCTAAAGGCAGACCAGTACAGCTGGGCGTTAGTACCACCCGATTGAACAGTACAATGTCCAATAGAAGGACACTGGCAGATCTCATCCCTGATGATGGATACCTTGTCAGCGAAGAATTTTGCAAACTCCTCACACTGTACCTGTGATAACGCTCTACCAGTCTGAAGACAGACTGGATTGAAAAGTCTGTCCACAGTACGGAAGAGCTGGGATGGTCTATTTCTCTCTGCACCAATTTCCCTGGACAGGAACTATGCCTTCTTATGGGAAATTGCTGATTGGTAGAATTTATAATGTTCTAGAAATTCAAGTCTATCCACCTCCACTTGAGTTTTCCGCCAGTGTCTTTCCAATCTTTGTCCCTTCCTTTTCAACTCACAGACCTCCCCATCAAACCAGGGAGCTCTCAAGTGAAGAGTATGGGGACAAACACAAATTGGAGCAATGGCATCCAGGGCCTCAGTTACAACCCTATTATAGGCTAGGACCAAAGGCCCTGGATCCATGCTATCCCTTGGAAGACCCGAGAAGTCCAGCTCTGTCATTAGGCCTTCTGAGGTAACCCCTCTTAAAGGACATGACTGTACTAACTCCCTAGGGGCAGGCCTATTTCAGGGGGCCACAAATCTAAACCTCAGGGTGTGATGTTCAGACCATCCGACTGGCTCCACATCCACATCAGATACCTCCATCCCC
Source organism: Neoceratodus forsteri (assembly GCA_016271365.2). Classification (NCBI taxonomy): domain Eukaryota; kingdom Metazoa; phylum Chordata; order Ceratodontiformes; family Ceratodontidae; genus Neoceratodus; species Neoceratodus forsteri. The sequence goes on along the minus strand of CM057451.1, from coordinate 201,393,182 downwards.
AGATGGAACATCAAGTCCAATGTGTGCCCCCCTCATGGGTTGCAGAGGTAATTACCCATGACAGACCCAATGAATCCATCAATTGGAGGAGGTTTTGACCAAATGGCGAGAGTTCATCATCGACCCAGGTATTGAAATCTCCCTGAATTAACCCTCTGGGAGATTCCAATACCATATTGGTGATGAAGTCTGCAACCTCCTTCAGGAACTCCCTCTCATCCCCTGGTGGATGGTAGATAAGAAGGGTCCTGTAGCCTGCACCTGCACCCACTATGCACTCAAAGGAGTTGGTATCACCAACTGGCACTTCCCTGAGATCCATATCTTGTCTAAAACAGACTGCAACCGCCCCCCATCCCTCTGGTCCACTCTCAGGAGGTGAATCACCGAGAACCCAGTTGGAATCGCAGAGTCCAACACAGAACCAGCATTTCCATCTAGCCAGGTCTTGGTGATGCAAGCCAAGTCGACAGAGGAAATAAGATCCACAATCACTGCAGTCTTATTCCTAATCGACCTGGTACTGCTTAACACCACCCAAAAGGGACAGGAATTCAAGGGTGATCCCACTTTCTGCCTGACACACTCCAAGTCAGTGCCATTGGGTATGGGGACTAGGCAAGGAAGACCTCTTTCCAGAACACATTTTGCCCCAGAGCATCTCCTAGCCCTCACTGCCTGAATCCATTTTCTTCCCTCCCATCCACCCCAAGAGTTCCAGGATCCTCATATCTTTCTGCATTTTGATCTCATAATGCTGAGATTTCGACATCTAGCATAAACCTCCCCGGTAAGTGAGGGTAGTTTAAAGGGACAGAGATCCCAAAGTCTTGAGGGGCAGTACTGCCTAACCATCCTACTTATACCCCAACACATATTTTAAACCCTTTTATTCACCCTCATACAAACAAAGCCCTCCCACCCCCAACTTAAACAATCCTAAAAGGAAAAATAAATAAAATACCCCCGTTTGAAATATTAGAACACAATGCAGAAATACTCTATCAAAAACCAAAAAAACTCATTCACAGAGTCTGGATTTGAAGTCCAATCAATTATTCCAGCTATATATACAGGTCCATTTGAGCTCTCACCTCCAATGGGAAGTCAATTAAATAAACAATTTTAAACTGAGTCATATCATGTTTATAAAAGAATTCCTTGGAGCTCTCACCTCCAACAGAAAATTAAACCAGATAATAATTTTCACTGAGCCAGTCTCTCACATTGGCTACAGTACTGAACAATGGACAAAAATAAATAAATAAATAAACAATGAGTATTCTTTACTGCCCAGCAAAGTACTTCAAATTGGAAAGTTCTCACTAATGCTTTGGTTAGATTCAGATCTTCTTCTCCCAATAATCTTGACCTGGTCCACAGAGTATAACAATCTTTCAAAAAATCCTGGCACATCAACGGATAGGGATCACAAAAGGGGGTCACCAGTACACAAGCAGGAGATGACCTTCACCCACTGAGCCCACAGATTTGTCCCCTGGGCAGGGATCAACTCTCCAGAAGATCCCCCCAGAACACTAGAGGCACTGAATGAGCACCATCCACCCTCCAACAGATCAAGCCCCAGTGTCTCTTCCCTGGACCCAGCAGTAATGTTCAGCTCCCCCACAGTACCGACAGCTTCATGCCACCCCAATATACTCTTCACCTTCAGCAATCCATGAAAGGAAGGGAAACGGGTAGAAAACAACCCCTCAATCTGTTTGCCAGGAAATCCGACAGTTCCCACAAGGTCTTACTGTCCAAGAGAATCAATCCACTTGAAAGGTTCATTCCTGCAGAGTCCTTGGAAACACTTCTCACAGCTCCATCAAGATATCAAAGTTTTAAGCAGGCAGTAAACAGATATAGTGTGTATAGGTATGTTCATTCTTATTTCCAATAACTGACTTTTCCAGACTTCAAAAAGACTGCAAACTGATGTCTAAATACAAGACACATAATATTCCTGCACCGCATTTATAACTCACTGTCTCACTTACTTACCCTAACTAAACTAGCATTACTACACTACCCCTTAAAACAAACATTTGCTGTTTAAGCTCTCATTGGCTTCACAATGCCTAAGCAATTCCGTACTAATAAGTACATGTGCACAAAAATAAATAACAAAAGTGCAAGCCGAAAACTTTGAATTTTATACTTAAAAATGGCAAAAAAGTGCTTTTAAGTTGACAAAATGACAGCTCAAAAGTAAAAACAGAACCAACAACACACGACAGTCTGACGGCTAGCCCAGCGTGGCCGCCATCTTGAGGTAGCACTACAGAGAAAGCAATATACATAAAAGTGCTCGAAAAAACTATTGTTTGCATTCAATGGTCAGTGTGGTGTGCCATATATATTCCTGCATCTTTTTGTGAAGTGACCCTTGCAACTTTGTTTGGAGACTGGCACTGTGCTTTTGGCCTATACTTGCAGACTACACCGAAGAATACTGCTCATACAGTACCTACCCTATAACTCCTTATTGATCCTGTATTCCCAAGGATCCCATGTCTTCTCTATGACCAATGAGTCCTGATGCAATGCACCACAGGGTCAAAAATACTGAAGGACTACAGACCTTCTGGTGCTTGAGCCCAAAGGCCACTGTCAGATACAGCAGTGCTTGTACAGTAGTGCTGTCATATTAATTTTGTCTAGTTATGTTATGACACTACTATCACAACACGTTGAGTAATACTAAGACATATTGACAGAAAACACATAGAAATAAGTAATTAACAGTGCTGGCTCTGTCCATTCTTACCTGTTCTTGTAAGAAGGTGCTAATTGACATGATTAGACATAAAGTAACTCAAAACAAGTTTCCCCTGTATAAAGAACATTGAGTGCACTCTTGCCCAGTAGACCTGCTGCAGCCAGGTCTACTGGCTGCAGCAGGTCTACTGCTATCAAATTCTTCTGTTACTACAATTGACATTGCTGGGACCAGCAAACATATGCACCAGCCTCCTTGATGATTAACTTGGAAATATGAATTAAAACATCACAACATCTCTAAAGAGGATAATAAATTTGCTCAGAGAAGCTAACTGCTTGATCTCTCCCCATTCCTGGTGTGTGTCACGTGCCTTGTGCTCCATGGAGAAGAATAGGGGTATCATTAAATTTGCATTTTATTGTTTCAGAGGTCCTTCTGGGTTCAGTCAAGTGAATTGATCAGCTGTGTTGGACTGTGTTAAATGAGCAGCAATTTTGAAATTGTTTTTCATTTCTTGAATGATTAAGTTTTATAAAGTTCATGCATATATTTGCCAAAAGAAAAAAAGGTAGATGAAAAAGAACAGCTGTTTATTTGTTAATTCTTAACTGACTTTGTTAAATCAGTCACAAATGAAAAACATTTTCCCCAGTCAGTCACCAGAAAAAGAAAAGTTATTTACTGTAACTCCAGATCTTCTAGAATGTATTCCCCATAAAGCACCACTTTTTTTATATTATGCCAGAGGCCCTAGGATCTCACTGGAGTAAGCATGTGCTGTGTGGGGTGCTAGCAATAATGTTTTCCCGTCAAAAATATCAAGATACTTATTGTTCCTTTTGTTCCCTGTATTCAAGATACACATTTTTCTTTTTGTTAGTTTTATTCAAGATACCCATCGTTCTTTCTTGTTTACTTTATTCTTGAACCAAGATACCAGATTTTGAAGATTTGAAAAGTTTCTATTCTTGTGTCATGCCCTGCTCATGAAAATAATTAAACATCTTGGTACAGTGCTGTATTGTTTACCATCTAAAATACATAGTAGCAACAGCCTAATATATCCACATTATGACTCTAGCACATACATCCAACAAGTAACCTCAGAGGAAGATATTTTGTGAATGGGTGCCATCCTTAATGACATGAGTCATTAATTACAAAAGTAGCTATAAAAGCTGTTTAACAAAGTATAAAAAATTAAAAAATACACTTTGGATGAATATAAGGCTGTCAGATATATATTTTTGTAAAAAAAAAAAAAACATTATTTCTAGCATCCGGACTGAAAATGCTTACTCCAGTGTGGTCCTGGGGACTCTGGCATATTACAATAAAATCTAGCTAGAACCAATATTGCTGCAAAATGACATTATTGATAGTAGTGAAAAGGAAAGAAAACATCTAGCACAGATGAAAGGTTGTATGTCACAGTTCCTGGCTGACACAGACATGTGTGTTTGTATGTACATTATGTTTGTTGGGGGTATAAGGATTGTATGATATCCAAATGTGCACAGACTTTTAAACTAACAGGATGCATAAAAAAATATTAAAACAACATACCCATGGTTGTTACAGTGAAGTTTCCTGATAATGAGGTATACCAGTCAGTACCACCTCCATCGGTGCAGTAGAGAGCTCCCTGCAATGTGGCAGAGATGTGGTATGCAGGTGGTATCCTATTACCGCAGTGTGAATACCGAATGCCAGTGTTTGTTTAACTGTACTTCCTCATGTAAACACCTGGTGGCTATACAGAGCCATCAGCTCAATACTGCCATGACTGCAGTGTAGCATTTTATCTGCCCCTGAAATAACCTGAAAATAACCTGTAGGTGGCATCAGTTCTTCTCCTTCTTTTTTTTCTCCCAGAGTTCCACTACATACAGTTGTTTTAATATTTTTTTAATAGTGAGTGGGTGGCTGTGGTAGGGATCCACAATTTTGAGCACTCTCAAAAAAAAAACACGGTTTAGAACTGTCTCCAATAATGAGCCCCTGTCATTGATTTTAATTGCACAGATTTACTAGCACTTTAGATTGGTGAGGATCTGAAAACATCAGTGTTTATTTTATTGTGGATAAAAATGGCACTTTTCAGATCTGTCGCTGTCTTTTTGGTTGTGCCTCTCAAGCACATTTGTTTTGCCACCCGAAATACAATACTGCAGTCAGCATGTCAGTGACCTGATGTCGTACTACAGTATATGTAGATAGGGTGTCTTCTTAGACAATTGTCGTTGCTGGTTGTGCAAGGTTATGGAGTTTGCTGCTTGTTTGGAAGTGGACTACTCTGACAGCATCACAGAGGATGCTCAAAATGATAATGAAGAATGGGACGATTACCAGGTTTGAGGAGATTGCTTTAGTTCCCTGCTGGCTAGGGGTCTGCCATCCCTATCCCTGGAATCTCATTGAACAACAGCATTTGATTCCCTGTTAGTCTAACAACCCCCCAAATCCCTGATGAGCATTTACTTACAGCACAGTGTAAGCATACCTGGTGGACTGGCACCCCACCCATCCCTCTCCCTGATCTCCCTTTGACATAAAAACTACAGTATGCTTCCCTGGTGGTCTAGTGGACCACCATCACTCACCTCAGATCTCCTCCTGAAGTAAAAGGTATGCTTCCATGATAAGTGTCTATTGCACCCCAACCCATGAAGATACAGAAATCACAGAGCAGGACCAAGATATATAAACAAAACAAAAAAGAAATCAATACACAAACAAGACACAGAAAAAGATGTACTGCATTTATTTCTACTCCCTGCATTGCCAAATTACATACAGATGTAACCATCTTCACAAACAGCCAAATACACAGTTAAAAAGACATAATTGCCACCTCTATTTTAAAGTGACACAATGGTTAATAATGTGAACCAATGGAACTCTGCTGAAACTTTTAAAAACAGGCAGGCATAGGTGATAATTTATCTTAATCAAGCACATTACATATCATATCAAAGACTAAGTATGTGCTTCTCAACTTTGCATTATAAAAAAATCTCTGCTTTCTATGTAAAACCATCATGTGTACTATGCAGACCAAGTACACTGTAGAGAAATAACAAACTGCTGGCCACACACTTTCTGGCTTGCTCCTCAAGATAGCTGGTAGGAGCTGTCATCTCTCCAACACTGACCCCTGAATGCAAGATCAGCCTCACAGACAATTATCTCAACTGTAGTCTGAGCACTATAATGTAAGCACTGTTCTCTGCTCAGACTGCTCATACCTGCCCCCCATGTCCACAAGTATTTCTGCAATCAGGGCTGGCCGTAGGGACTGGCAAAATAGGTAGCTGCCCAAGGCATCCTTCAGTAGGTGGTGCTGAAAACAAAATATGGTGTATCTTTCTTTTTCCTTTTGCAGTGGCCCAAAAACAAACATGCAGGAAACAACCTGTAGAATACATATCAGGTGTCAGTGGGGGGGGAAGGTGAAGATTTATTCTAGTGTGTCCATCAGCTCCATATCTCTGCCTGTGGTCTCCTGACCTGTCCACTGCCCCATGACAAACAGACTTCTTGTTTCCCACAAATAGCCAGTCCATCTCCTATAGGAACCACTGCTTTTTGTTGCATGATGCCAGCAGCAGAAAAGAAGCATGTGAGTGACAAATTCCTTCTGCACCTCCCATGCCTGCCCCACACCTTATTGTTCTTATTATTTTATATGGTGAGAGAGGCTGATTGTATGCTCAGAGCAGAATAGGTCTGCAGGCAGCAGCAATTTTGGTGGTGACATGCAGGAGAGCAATTAAAGGCAAGTGGAGAGTGGCTGAGTAGCTACAGTATGTGCTCTGCTACACCCAGAGTGTTAGGGCTACTCAGACTGTCAGTAGGGCAGGACTTTTAGAGGAGGGCACTGTACAGCTGACAGGTGCTGGAGTTGGCCTGCTGATGGCCATGTTTTGTATGTGGAGTGGCCTTAGGGTTACAGTAGCTGGTACATCGGTTTTCATCCATGGATGGGCAAATGACAGCACTCACTCACTACACTGTGGTTTGATGGCTGAGCCGGTCTCTACAGTGGGACTCACAGGTTGAGACCTTTGAGAAGAGTAGGACTGAGGGCTAAAGAAAAGGCGACCCATTCATATCTCAGCCCAGAGAGAATGAGCTGGACTTGCATGAACAGGATTTCTGACCAGGAGAGGAGACTGGCATCTAAGATGAGAATCAGGGCACAAGCAATGAGCTCAACTGCTGGGACCGGTTCCAGTGGTGTGTGGATTTGGTGATCTGTCAGATAGCCAGCAGAAACAGCTATAATCTACAACTCTTTACTGTAGCACCTATAAATGTTGTTATTAAAAAACATCTGGCAAGTGCCAGCATTTGTTTAATATAGTTGCTATTAGTTGGTAGTCCGTGGCTCTGATACATGACTTCTGTGGATTGGGGACTCTGTATAGGCCCTACAACTTTAACATCATTGACACACAGACAGCAGTATTGCATTATTTGGTATATATGCAAGACTTTTTTGTGGATCATGGTTCGGTGTTCATAATTTTATATTTCAAACAGTGACTGGACTGTCTAAGTTCATCTAGAGAAGGTGCTGTTTTTGTTGATCTACAGTGTTTGCATATGGAAACAATATTTAAAAGAAAAAAATGTGGTTCCTGAGCAGGGTAGTGGAGTGGGGGTGGCTAGAAATATCTGTTTGAATAGATGACTCTTGGGTATGCTGATCCCCTCATAAAAAGTTGAAGATCACTTCCTCATGAAACAGTGATCTCTCGTTCAACTTTTTTTAACGTTTAGTTTCTTTATTGTTTCAATTTTGCAAGTATGTATTATGCACTGTCATAATCCTACAGTAATTTTTTTTCATTTTTTTCAAAGTGATACCACATTATTTCATTTCTCTTAGGGCACCAATTTTTCACCTGGTAATAGTCACTTCAGTGCACTGGTCTAAAGTGGCTGGCCAGATTGCAGAAATACTTCTGGACATGGGGAAACAATTAGCAGTTTGAGCAGAGAAGAGCACTCACGTTATAGTGCTTAGGCTGCACTTGCAGTAGGGCGTAGGGAACGTGTTTGTGAAATCAAAAACAAACTCACACCAAAAAAATAAGAAGTCTATTTGTCATGGAGCAACGGGCAGTCCAGGACATCACAGGCGTGGAAATGAATCAGATGGGCACACTTGAATAAATCTTCACCTCCCCCATGCACATACTATAACACCATGTGTTTTTACATGTTTGTGTCCTACGTGTTTGGTTTTGGGTCACTCACACAGAAACAAAAATTACACAATGTTGTCTTTGGCACCCCATATTGATGGGCACTATAAGCAGCCACCTAGTTTGCCGATCCATACGACAAGCTTCTTCTAGAAAATAATGTTTTCCTCATGTCTAGTGTTATCCTACTGTTGCAGTCTTATAATGAAGTTGCCATTTGCAACTACTGTACCCCCAGCCTCAATTTAAAAAAAAAAACCCTTAACATTCAAATACCAATCATTGCATTCATATGCCATCACGTCTTTTGTTATTTTTTTTTTAACCAGGAGAGACACACTAAGCTGAAAGCTTGTTTACAGGTGCGACCTGGGAGCACAAGGAAGTTGAGTGATTTTCTCAGGGTGACAAAGTATGCAAGTGGGGGCTGTGGGATTCAAACCTAAGTTTCCAGGTTTGCAGCTCAGAGCCTTACACCACTGTGCTATACTGCCTCTATTTTACTAATAAGAGTTAATTCCTAATCTTGCCAAAATGAAGTAACCAAAATCAGGTCACAGAAGGACTGCAGATGGCCAGCCAAACATATTGTAAATCAACCATCCCTGTGTAACCTTACTTGAACACTCTAACTTCTCCATATAAAAAAGTATTTTACTTATTTCAGACTTTAATTATTTGAAATGTATGTTTTGAGAAAAAGATATGGGAAATTACAGGATTTTACAATCATCTGTGATTGTGGCTTTTGTATTCTACAATATTTGAAATATTGGTTTGTCTCAGGTATTAAATCCCAGGCTGAAATGCAAGGTGACATACCTGAATCTGATGAACTATGTAAATCCTATTTGTACTTTGCTTTCTGCAAAATTTGCTAAGTCTTCTTTATCCACCAAGACAGCCCATAATAAAATTTGATATAATTACTGATGACCCACTTTATCAAACTGTTTTCAAGGCTCTCCAAAATGCTGTAATAACTCAAAAATGAGTTATTACGGCATTTGCAAAACTTTCTTTCACTGCCTGTTTCCTTTGTGTGTCACTTGTCTGTATTCTGCCTTTTCTTTGGCTCATGTTCTGTGCGTGGGCAGGCTGAATAGCATAAAAGAATGGCGGCTCATTTTTCCGGCTGTCGACAAGACGTTTTTATTTACTACCCTCCCCATCTTTGTTTGATTTTTTATTGTTTTATCTGGTTGATCCCACCTTCCAAATATAAAAGGACTATCTGATTGATCTCACTGTGTCTCCAGATCAGGAGATGCCATCACCGAGTCTGAGTTTAATGCTGGATGGACCCCAGTACCAGTGAACAACTGACAGTTTCACACAAAAAAGGTCTGTCTGAGAGAGCAAGGGAGAAAGGAAAAGTGTATGTGTGTGTGTATATGTGTGTGTGTGTGTGTGTATAGGGGAGAGCCTATCAGCAGAGACTGTGATCAATGGGACCAACTCTTTGCACCAGTAATTATAAAAAATAATGGATAACCAACTATGTCCTTATGGAATTTTTTTACACACCCTGGGTGTGTGAAAACCTCATAAACCTTTCTAGCTTCGCTCTTGAGGTTTATGGGTCATCACACACCTTGGGTGTATAAAAAAATTCCATAACACACAGTTGCCTATCCATTATTCTCTATATAGTGCCACTTAATTATAGTGTGAGTTTCAGAAAATGTAAAACCCAGCCATTGTTGCACACATTCTCCCTATTCCCTCAACACCACCAAACATAGATACATAGGTACATAGACAGCGTTGGCAGATAAGGGCATATAGCCCACCCAGTCTGCCCATTTGAGCTTGCAAGTTCAGTTTATGTTTTCCTAGAAGTCTGTTGCCCCTTACTCCTGACCTCCAGAATTCCTTTATGTCTATCCCATGCATTCTTAAATCCTGTGATTGTTTCAGCCCCCACCACTTCCTCTGGCAGCGTGTTTTACTTGTCCACCACCCGTTCTGTGAAGAAATTCTTCCTCACGTTTCCTCTGAATCGTCCTCCCTCCAACTTCATCCCATGCCCTCTAGTCCTGGAACATCTTTTTCACTTAAAAATAGTGTATTCCTGCACCCTGTTCCTCCCTGTAAGATACTTGTATGTCTCTGTCATATCCCCTCTCTCTCTGGTCTGTAGTTCCCCGCTTCCTCTTTGTTCCCACTTTTGTATAAGGGGACTATATCTGCTGTCCTCCAGTCTTTGGGTACCTCCCCTGTTCCCAGTGATCGGCTAAACAGGATAGCCAGAGCTTCAGCCACCACCTCACTTAGTTCTTTAAGGACTCGGGGTTGTACCCCATCTGGCCCCATTGCTTTATCAACTCTTATTACTTCCAGTTCCTTCAGGACCCTTTCGCGTGTAAAGGGACTTGTGTCCATTTCTGCGCCATTCTCACCCCTTGTACTCCCTCACTTTACTGCATAAAATTTGGAACAGTTTGAATAAAAAATGTCATGCAACAACCTGAAATAAAAGTTAAGTTTAAAACATGTTTAGTGTGCTGCATGTAAGGCAAAACATATGGGATGGAGGGAAAACACCCAGGTGCAGGAGTTAAACATATTAGTGTCTGCAAAAAATTATTCCAGGCTTGCCCATTGGTTTGCAAATCCCTTCAAAGCAATTATCTACCATATAACGTTATATTTTTTTTCCAAGAGTTTCTCTACGGTCCCAAGGCACCCTCAGTCCTTGCAAGGAGACCTACACTTGATTGTAACAATGGCCATTTTTTTCTTCTATTGGTGCTCCTTGTCATATGGGTGACCCTGATTTTTTTACTCTGTTTATTAGTCAGCAAAATATATTCAGGAAATGTCTCAAGTGTACACTCTTCCTATGATTTTTTGGTGTGTGTGTGTGTGTGTGTGTGTGTGTTTTGTGTGTGTGTGTGTGTGTGTGTGTGTGTGTGTGTGCACGGAGATTTCTTATGTGTGCATTAACATCTTCTCAATGGTTCACATAATGTATGTGGCAACAAAAACATTTTATGAGATAACAGATCTGAAAACAGCTACAGTATATATTGGTTTCTGACACATATATAGTTTTGCAGTTTCCTATGCTTGTAGTTGTGTTGTGTTGATGTGTCATGAAGGATCCACACATAAAACAAAGAAGCAATATTCAGCTTTATTTACTATATCTGTGGGTGTGACCTCATTACTGGATGCTGCTTAACTGTGTTCTTTACCAAAGTATAACATTTCTACACAGCTGAAAGTGTGCTGGTCCCACCACAGGAGTTAAGGAGTATTGGGACCTGTTTTGTTGCAATAAGTGTTTATATTAGGGGCAAGTGCTATTTCAAGCAGCGCCTGGGAGCAAGGAATATTGATTCTTTTGGAACTGGGGAGTTCCAGCTGTATTACTTTCATACCCAGTATTAACATATGGATTTTGCTCCTAAAAGCTTTTTCAGGCTATAAAGGAATTATTGGAAACTTTTTTTGGGGGGGTTACTGGTCTGCTTTCCCAAGTTCAAAATTGTATTCATTTTCCCTAAATACACCATGAAGACTGCAGTGTTTGTGAAGCAATCATGACCAGCAATCCCCACCGCATACATCCCCATCCCCCACCCAGTTTCTTTAGACAATGTAAATGAACAGCTACCTGCCTTTCCACACTTTGAATGGAACTGTGAAATGTTTAGCATTCGAATGTGCTAATATGGTTACACCCTTTTGTTGAATCCAACTGAAGCTGTTAACACTTTATTTTATTTATTTAGTTTTTGTTGACCGGGTAAGTGCACTAAACAAATCCTGCCTATTTTCAGGCATGACCCAGGGAAGGGGGATACAGATGAATGCCAACTGACCTCGAACCAGATTAAGCTGTTGGTGGTGGAGGGCCTTATAGGCACTGGAAGGTCTGGTATAGCACAATACTGCCCACCCTGGAGGGTATTATTGCATTTAAAAAATGGGCACAGTAAAAAAATATAAATGTAATAAAAAATTGTTATTTAAATAATTAGTCTAATATGAGTTTTGTAATAAAATAGTTCCTCTACGTGGCTTTAAGTATTGTTTTTTTAAACTGATCATCTTGGTTTAACCCCCCCCCCAAACACACACACACATATGGTTGCAAGCAGCAGTACTGTGTTGGACTGCTATGGAGAGCCTCGCGTTCTGGTAGCTGTGTGTGTCAATGTGCTCCCTGCTATCTCAGGAATGCCCCATCACCGATCATGTGTATGGCAAGCAGCAGTTAGGCTGCTATAGTAAGGCTCACACTGTGCTCTAAAAAAAAAAAACGCACTGCCCATGATTGTTTTTTATCATCTACACTATCTCCATTCTTGTGTTTGTGGAGCAGTCATGGTCCTTTTGTGTCAGTGCAATAGCCAGAGGAGCCATTCACATGGTAGGCACACGCTGCACAGCACCGATTACATGAAGCTGAGCGGACCAATGGCTTCTTTTTCCTTTCCTTCATTCCTTCCGCTTTTTTCTCACTAAGGAGTGATGGGTGTGGGGGGGGGGTACTCTACATAAAAAAGGAAACAGAAATAAAAAGAAATGTGAAGAGCAGCGGCTTCCACCAAACCCTCAGGAGTGCTGGGGACCAGAAGCTCTTGTTAAGTGAGAGATAAAAAATGACGGAGATTTGAAATTCATTTGGGTACTTTATGCCAATAGAAAATCAGGCTGGGCACAATGATATGGACTACATGAATGGGCTAGTACTTGTTATCTACTGGGCTCTGTTGTCACATATACCAGGGCTTTGGGCAGGGAACTGGTCAATCAGAAGCCAGGATTTTACAAGCCCATTTTCTAAAATGAAGTTTACCACACACTTTGAGTAAAAGCTAGGTAGTAAACGATCTAATGCCAGTGAAAAGCTACAAAAGCTGTATAGCTATACAGTAGTAGTAACTTCAAATGTAACAACGCAAATCTCTGTGTGATCTGCAGAATTCAGTTTTGCTTTTATAACTTAGATTTTTGCATTTTATTGTGGTAATATTTTCCAACATGGCTTAGAATGTCAAAATAAGTTAACATTTTATTCCCATGTGTATGTCTGAGCAAAACCATGCAGTTGTGAATGTGCTATCCATTAAGGTACAGGCAGTTGAACTATTCATGGCTCCCAAGCAAACAGTGTGCTGCCCAAATCCATTATCCAGTCTTACTGGGTTAGATACATTTGGACAGTGCGCTGTTTGAACCTTCAAATATCCTGGTAGATTGGACAGAGCACTATCTATGCAACCCTGAGGAAAAAAAAATGCCTGAGTCAACATAAATCCATGTGAAAATCCCAGCCCTGGAAAGTGACTAAATTGGAGCTGACTCTTCCCTGTCTCACCTGATTTTCACAGCTATAAGTGCAAGCTACAGCAAAGAGGAGAGCCAGAAACTGTAAAGTTGTAATGGATTATGCTACCTTGCAGCTTACCTTTATGGTATTATCTTACGTACTAGCAAAAGAAAAACTGGTTTCGATTCCTGAAATGTGACCCATAAAACGTCCTTTCCTTCAAGCTTGTACTACCCTTGGGATGGGGGAGGGGTGGGGGGAATGTTTGTGATTCCAATGACAGCTTGCTAAAATTGAAGGTCACAATCACCTCATATTTCTTGATATTACCACTTTAGTCTATGCAATGCTATTTACAAACAGTGTATTAAATCACACTAAGTGATCTGCACCTTCCTGTAAGTAATGTAGCACATTATCATACAGTATAAGCTGATTTTTGTAGTGCCACATGTAATTCCATTTGTTTGAGAACTGTGTTCTGGCCCAGAAGTGCAAAACAGAAAAAAGCATTCGCCCCTTTCAGTTTCCAAAAATGTAAAGGGAAAGTGAAAACATAAAAAACAGCAGATCCCATAGTAATAACAAGTTTAGAAAACACGAAAAAACAAGAAATATTGGTTTGCAACAACAAAAACATGAAATGAAGCTCAAAATTTAAAAAAAGTTCAAACATTTGCAAGAAAACAAGGAAGTTAAAAAAAACCCACAAACACAAGCACACATTGCACAATCTTTGTGTAACCAGGCTATCTCTTCAGCCATTTTGAGGCAGGTAACCAGAGAGCACTCGAAGGGTTAAGCCAGACCATGAGAGCGGTCCTCTGAAGGGGAAGTTGCCTGGAGACAAGGGCCTGATTTTCATCCCCCACCCCACCCCCAGAAATCAGCACAGGTGCAGGAAAAACTGCCAGAAGGGTGGCTTCACTTATGGAGCAACAGTTTTCACACACACACTGTAATTTCAAAGTGGGAACCAGTTTACAACCAGCTCCTCAATTTATGGCAGCTTGCAACCATTTTTTTCAGTGCAGCTGCACCAAAATATTATGCCTGGTAGCAGGTGTAACATCTAGTGCAGCTGATTCTCTGTCAAGCTGGAGTGAGTTTCAGCCAGTTTTGGCAGCAGAAGTCCTCTTTGTGCTCATAAGATTACGTCCCACCAGCTGTGTGGCTTGGCATCAGCTGCTTGGACTTCCTGAGTCCAGTGTTTGTTGAGATTGTAAATGAATCTCAAAGTGAGGGTTCTTTTCCTTCAGCCTTGGAAGAGGTTGTGGTGAGACCCTCCTAAACAAGCCATCTTTAAATCCTGATGTTCTCTCAAACTACAGGCCTATCTCTAATCTTCCCTTTTTGGGGAAGGTTGTCGAGAAGATGATGGTTGACCAACTGGTTGAGCGTTTGGAGAATTTGTCCATCTTTGAACCTCTCCAGTTGGGTTTCCAGCCCCGGCATAGCACTGAGATGGCACTGGTTAGAGTGGAACATGATCTCTTCATGGTGCAGGACCGAGGGCAGTGTACTATCTTGGTGCTGTTGGACCTATCCTCCGCTTTTGGCATGGTAGATCATGGGATGCTGCTGGATCACCTGCTGAACTATGTGGTCACCACCTGTGCAGTTTTGTGTTAGTTTAGCTCATATTTAACCTAGCGATTACTGTGTGTAGTCCTTGGGAATATTTCCTTGGGACTTTTTGCACTGCCTTGTGGTGTTCTGCAGGGTTATATTTTTCCCACTTGTTCTCCATATACATGCTGCCACTGGAGGAGATCATTAGGTGGTACAATGTGGGGTTTCTCTGCTATATGAATGATATCCAGTTGTACCTGTCCTGTGCCCCAGTTGAGCTCTCCACCTCAGTTATGCTGAGCCAGTGTTTGGCTGAGATAAATGACTGGATGTCTGCAAACTGACTATGTCTCTACTCTGGCTAGACAAAGGTTATGGTGACCGAGCCTTGCTGTGGGGGTGTCTCCACTGATGGGAGGCTACATGTCCCAACCATTGGCAGGAGACCCCTGTTGGTAGTGTGTGCAGTTAGAGATCTTGGTGTTTTTCTGGATGACCAACTGACCCTCAAACAACAGGTGTCATTGGTTGTTTGATTTGGTTTTTCCCATCTCCAGAAAATCACCAGGATCAGTCCATTCTTGACACCTGATGACCTGGCTATCATCTTTCATGATTTTGTCACCAACAGAGTTGATTACTGCAACACTCTATAACTAGGGTTGTCTGGAGGATTGATGTGTTGACTGCAGCAAGTGCAAAATGCTGCAGCCAGGATGTTGACAGGTACCTCTTTAAAGGATCATGTCACTCCTGTTCAGTGTGCTCTGCACTGGCTACCTGTGAGTTTGAGCATTTCCTTCAAGATATGTTTGTTGACATACAAGGCCCTATGTGGTTTGGAACCTGACTACTTTAAAGAGCTCCTGATCCCCTCTCAACCTCTCCACCCCGTATGCTCCACCGAGGCTGACCTGCTTGTAGTGCCCCCTTCTCGACTTAAAAGATTGGGTGACAGTTTTTGGAATTGCTGCACTAGTGCTCTGAAACTCCTTACCACATTACATATGTCCAGCCAGCTTGGTGGAGGCCTTTAAAGCCTCTTTGAAAACTTTTCTGCTTGCAAAAGCTTTTTGTTTCATTTAATTGCTGTTTTTTTTTTTAAATTTGGGGGGTCTGTTTTTACTGTAAAGTGCTCTGAGCTTATGGATAGAGCGCTATATAAATAAAATTTGCCTTGCATTTCTTTGTCTTGCAACTGCCATCCATGTGGAGCTCAGCCTGAGAATACTAAAGTCTGCAGGTGCAGAAAATTTGTTCCACACAGGCCATTGTGGAGTGGGACTTAGTTCCAGGAGAGCTGTAAATCCAGCCCCAGGTGTCTAGATGTTCATGCTTGAGTGGCCCGACTTAGCTAAGACTGGGAAAACTTTGGAATGATTATATATCATATGTCAGTCTGTTTGCTGATGATACCAAGGTAGGCGTGGTGGTGGATGACCTAGGGGGATGGCAGGGGTTGCAGGATGATCTGGCAAAGCTTGAAACCTGGTCAGACACCTGGCAACTGGGTTTAATGCCAAAAAGTGCAAGGTGCTGCATTTTGGGATGAAGAACCCAAGGAGGAGTTACCAGCTGGGGAGAGTGCAGCTAGCCCAGACAGAGGAGGAGAAGGATCTGGGTATGCTCATCACAGGGTCAATGAACAACTCAGCACAATGTAGGAAGGCAGCTGCAAAAGCGAACAAAATGCTGGGTTGTATTGCAAGGGGTATATCCTAGAGGAGGGAGGAGGTGATTCTGCCACTGTATAGGTCATTAGTTAGACCATACCTGGAGTACTGCGTGCAGTACTGGCACCCGTATCTGAAGAGGGACATTAAGTTACTGGAGGGGGTACAGTGCAGGGTGACAAAGATGATCAAGGGGCTGGGGGACTTATCATACGAGAGGAGGTTGAGGGAGTTGAACATGTACTCACTGGAGGAGAGGAGGGACAGGGTGACATGATTGAAACCTTTAAATACATGAAAGGAATAAACAAGACAGGTACAGAGGGGCTGTTCAAAGTAAGGAAGGGGAGGGCCACCAGGGGCCATGATATGAGACTGGAGGGAGGAAGGTTCAGGAGGGAGATGAGGAGACACTTTTTTACAGAGAGGGTGGTGGCTGGGTGGAATGCATTACCTGCAGAAGTGGTATGCAGTAGAACAGTGGACTGCTTCAAAAGGGGATGGGACAGGACAAGGGGAAGGGTTAATGAAGGGGAAGGGTGGAAGGGAGGGGCAGCTGCAGAATAAGGGGTGCTAGCTGCACATTCGAGCAGACTTGATAGACCTCTAGGTCTTTATCTGCTGGCAAATTTTGTATGTTTCTTATGTATGGTTCTCCCCTGGCCTGAAACTCTACAAAAGTGGAAGGAACTTGGGCATTAGCCTGTCCAGCCATGGTTTGGAGCCTGTAAAGAAGCAACCCCAGGGATTGTGGCAGGATCCCTGGGGTTGGGTGGCTCTGTTCCCCTATTGCCTGGTCTCCAGAGCAGGGTACCATCAGAAGCAGTAGAAGGTCCTAGGACTCAACTCAAGATTTTATAGAACAGCCTTGAGAATAAGGCTCTAAGGGAAAGTGGTGGGCCACCCCTTATGGGAGGTTGACAGAACCCTTGGGGTTCAATCCCAGCTGTAGAAAAGATATGGAAAACATCTTTGTCCAGACCAACTGTGAGCTAACCTTGCTTAAATATAATCATTGGATAAAGTCCTAGGCAGAAGAGTTAAACCCTTGTCAGATAGCTGAGTGAATGGTTATCAGGTAGGATGGTGACTGACAAGGGTGGGTTGGCAAGTCCATGAGAATGGGACCAGATATACAAGACTGTTTTTTGGGCCCCTCGGGCTATCAGTTTTGTGCCAAAGGAAGGCACACATGACTGAAACAATCATCCTTCAGTCAACTCAGTAATGATATCATAATGCCGATGCACTGATTGTTGTCCTACAGAGCACAGTGATACAAGTGCATGATACAGCTTAATGCTCAGGAAAGTGTTTGCAGTACTTGAGGTGTGTGCCACTGCATGAATGGTGTTGGGAGTGCCAGGACTCCTGGGACCATGCAAGGGATGTTAGGGTAAGGAAGGGATGAAAGAGACCCAGTATGTGAAATTAAATGTTCTAATGGCCCCTTTAGTGCAGGAGTAGACATGGAATAACCTTAGACATGGGGTGGGCAAATTGGCCTCACAAGTAAATGGGTGACCTTGGACACCGTATGTTTATGGCAGACACAGTGATGGCACACTAAAAGTAAAGAAAGGCATGTGTATACAGTAGTGTAGAGTGTATGGAAGGCATGGGAGTGTGACGTAGAGTGTGCAAATAACATAGCAAGCAATAGTGATTGCCAGGGGAATGCCAAGGGAGCTGAGTAATGTCTGGCAGCTCCACAAATAAAGTAATTTATTGCAAAAAAACTTTGTAAATGCACTCATTTGGGTTCAAGCCACACAAGTAGGGAAGTGTGGTATTAGGGTTTCCAACTCTAACACCCCATCAACACCCTGCAGGCAGCATCAGGGTAAATCATGACAGTTTGCCCTCTTGTGCATCTTCAGAAATCAGGTGTGGGGTGTGCCTCAAGGTTGTCAGCCCTAATACTCACCCCATTCTATAATTAAAGAAGCTGAGATGTATGGAGTACATGAGAATGCCTTTCCTGGTGAAACTTTTAAATAAGTAAATACTATCTTAGAAAGTAAGGGAAATTTCCTCCCCTGCCCTGCCATACCCCCATCCAGCTGGGCCTCCACATTTTTCCCATTAACCCATAGGTCAGCCATCAGTCCAGCCTCTGAGCTTCCCCCCATTAAAAATTAGCAACTACCCCCCTGAAGCCCTGCCATTTTTCAATTGTCTTCTTGATTGCCCCATTGAGGGATGTATTGACCACTGTAGACACGTGCACCCCATCTGCATGATACATCCCTGGTGTGTCATGTGTAATCAGCTCATGCCTTATGTATAAATCCCCTGTCTTCATAGCCCAATCTGACATCTTCCTAGTTACCTTTTTCCTAGCTTTATCCACTGCCAGGACATCCCGAGCATGCCTCCAACATCTGAGTTGAAGAATTTCAGACCAAGCTACGGCCACTTTAGGCCACCATGATTTTATCACTTCCAAGTCTCTTAATACCCTGTGGGTTAATGCCACCCATAGCAGGGTGCCCAAATCATTCCCCTCGGCCTGTATTATGAACAGATCTGGCAGTGGCAAAAGTTTGCTGCTCTCCTCCGATGATGTTAAAAGCCACTGCCATTTGAGTCCCCTCTGCTCATGCCATTTTATCACAGTCCTGTCTGGGTCTTGTCCTAGCTGCCAGTCACTGGCTATGGAGGCAGCCCACTGCTCCACCCAATGAATAAAAGGATGGCTGACAATCCACACCATCCTGCACTGACTGTCCTCTGGAAAACATAGACTACACAATCTGTTAAACAGTTATTTTTGCACAAATTTTTTATAGGCCTGAGAAAACCACCTGCACCACCTTTGTATCTCACCAGGAGAGCCCCAAGCCTAGCCACTTCTGAGGCCGACCCAATCCAGAATGAGTGCGAAGCAAATCTTGTTGGGTCCTTGCAAAGGAATCCCATTCCTTTATTGAGCACCACTGTAACCTGAGATGCTGTTACTGGATCCCCATTGCCATGCAGAACCCCCCCTCCCCGCAATCTGACTGTTACGTAGTCCTCCTAAAATCCTCACCACTTCTTCTACACCTCCATCTACCCCAGCAAGCTCTACCCTACTTTTCCTACCCGCCTGGTCAGTCTTGGGCCATCTAAGCCAAACTGTGACCATGCTTATTGACCATGCAATGTCCTGTTCTTGCAACCCAACAGTCCTGTCCCAGTTTCCTTTTGCCACCACCTCACTAACCCAGAAAACCCCTCTATGCATCACCAGCCAGTCCAGCCAATCTCCAAGAGGTGTGATGGGACCCACGTTCTCTGCGTGGCTGCCTTCGGGGCTAATGCCTGGAACCTGTCCAACTGTAAAAATGAAAGGTTGTCAGCTACTTCGTTCTTAACCCCTTCCACATGGCTAGCCTTAAAGGACAAGTTCAGCCTCAAACCCTCCCACACCAGCATGCCCGCCACCCTCAGTACTGATTCGTTGGAGCCAGATTGTCTATTTATGACTGTCACTACAGCCATGTTGTCACACCCGAAGACCACTTTCTTCTTCTTCTTCTTAAACCTCAGCCCCCATACCACCATAGCTACCCATATGGGGAATGCCTTCAAGAATGTTATATCCTTCATCATTTCCAGCTCTACCCACCTGGGTGACCATGTCTCTGAAATCCATTCACCCTGGCAAGAGGCCCCCACACCAAAACCTCCTGCTGCACCCATAAAAAGCTTGAGGTCTTCTCCTTCATTCCATTACTCCCTCCAAAATGTCACCCCATTGTACCCCTCTAGGAATACCTCCCATGCTAGCAGGTCCTCCTTCACCCCTTTGCTAATGTCCACCCAGTGGTAGGGGAGCCTGACCCTTGTGGAAGGCCTGGACAAACATCTGGTGAACATCCTCCCCAGAGCCACCGCCCTACGGGCAATGTTCATATGATCCAACACTTGTCGGACCATTTTAAGTTGCATCCTCCTTCACCCCTTCATCCTCTGATTGAGCCTTCTCAATCTGTCTACCTTGTCTGTGGGTAGCCGGTAACATTGTTGATCCAGATTCAGCTTTATACCCAGGAATTCCAACCTCCTACTCGGCCCCTCTGTCTTATTCCCCGCTAAGGGAATTCCAATCTCCCCCCATACAGCCTCAAAGCCCTAGAGCATGGCCTGTACCTTCTTCCTCCCCTCTCCTATGAAGCAAATATCATCCAGGTAATGGACAACCACACCTTGCTTGTGCCACACCATAAATGCCCACTATAACCATGTACTAAAAACTTCGATTGTGGCGCATGCCACCGAACACCGCATGGGCATCGCCTTATCGAAGTAGTATTTTCATTGAAATTGGAAGCCCAGCAACTCCCAATCCTGCTCCCAGACTGGCAGCAGCTGAAATGCAGATTCTATGTCTGTCTTTGCCACCCAGACCCCTTTTCTAGCCTTTATAATTTCAACTGCATTGTCTAAAGTTGCGTATGACACTGACCTTCTCTCGGGATCTATGGTGTTATTCACTGTGCCTCATCCAGGATCAAGAGATGGTGAATGAATCTATATTCCCTCGGTGCCTTCTTAGGCACCAGACCCAAAGAGGAGACCCTAAAATTATGCAAAGGAGGGGCTTTGAATGGGCCACCTACCCAGCCCACCTCATGCTCTTTCCTGATCTTACTCTCCATTATCTCTTCCTTCCCCTTAATCTATGCCAAATTCTTGGCTCCAATAGCTTTCCTAAGCCCAAAATAATATAAATTAAAACCCATTGTAAAACCTTCCCTAAGCATTAGCCCTGCATGGTGATCCGGGTAGTCCCTTGTCCATGCAATTATGATGTGCAGCCTAACTGGTGACTGCAAAAGGTGAAACCCCACCACCATTCTGGTTCCTCCTGCTGGAGTGGCTTATCAACCCCCAAAGCCTTCCCTCCCACTCTGCCATCTGAAATTTCACCCTTGCCCATTGTATCCCCCCTGATCCCCCCATGGCCACCCAGAAAGGACTGCCCTTGTGCAAGAGCCGCGTTCCTGTCTCCATGTGTCCTACATTTGTAAACAGGGTGCATGCCCCCATAGCCTGAACAAGCATGTTTCCAGTTGCAGTTAGTCCACGTGCAGCTAGCTTTATTAAATGCCCAGCACACCTTTGCCCCTACTGACCCACTGTTCTTCATTCCCTTGTTTCCCACTCCCCCAGTGCTGATCCATAATTCAGACAATGTGACATCCTACCTGACATCCCCATGCAATGCTACCCTCTGCCAGAATCTTTCATAATAAATCAACCAACCATACCCGCTCTTTACCCTGGAAGCATCCCTAATGATGGCTGAGTATGTGAGGAGCAGGATGACAAGCTCCAGCTTTTTTTGCAGCATAATTATGCTGAAATGCATAAAGCCTTCCATCCAGGCCCCAAACATTTTTCCCTTGTAGCTAAGATCTTCACTGGTCTTGTCCAGTATGATCAAAGCCACCATCATTTCTGAGTTGCCCACTGACTCCTGCTCATAGTTTTTTGCCATATCTTTATCAATTAGGGCAAACATGTCCATGTATTCCCCCTTCCATATCTTTTCCTTTAGGGCTTGTGACTTGTGATCCCCCAATGTCATCCCTGGTGGCCACCCACTGCTGGCCTTGCTGCTACCCTCCTCAGCTGCTGTGCTATCTATCACCTTCTCCACCTTCTTCTCCCCTTTCAGTTCCTTCCAAACTTTATCCAGTTCTTCCCAACTGTTGTCCCATTGCTTCTCCATAATATCTGCCAGATAATCTTTCAAGCTACTCTCAACTGACAGGTCCACCACCAGTGCCTTATCCTTCTCCAGCTGAGTCTTCCCACCCTCTTCCAGGTTGCTCCTCCTCAGCCTCTTGTTGGGCCTCTCCTTCCTGGCTGGTGGGTTCTTCCTCTTGTCCACCTTTTTCTCCTTCTCCTCCTCTGTTCTGGATTCCTTTATAATGGCCTGGACCTGTTCCATTAGCTCTGCCACTTTCCGAACCAGTACCTCACTGGCCTTCTGCTTTGGAGCCTTCTTTGGTGCCATCCTGGAACCACAGAACAAAAACATTTACCTGACAGCTTCCCAGGAATGGCCCTGGACCCACCTTCCCCTCTGCTGCTATCCCATGCTAGCTGCTAATGGGGGTTACCATTGCTGGTCTCCCATTCACTTGCTGGCCTCCTCTAGTGCCTGGTATGGGAAGTGAGCCTCTGGATCTTCCAGCCTCAGTGTCAAGGGTGCCCCTGCTAACCATTGATGCTGGCAGTCACCTCTAGTTCCTTCCCGGCCCCCCCAGGAAAGCAGTATAAGCCCTGATGGGTAGGACCCTCAGGTTTATCCCAACCTTCTAGGCCTCATCCCCCAGCTCCCTTCCCTTTGTCTCACCCTCCCAGCTTTTGAGCCCCAAGTCCTCCTGCCTTAGCTGCTCATTCCACAGAGGCCTTATGTAATCCTTCTCAATATTATTAATTTCAAAACCAGAGTAGAGTGCAACAATCCTTTCTCTTTTTTTGTAGCTCCAGATGAGCCCCTAAACCCATAAGGCTCGAGGTCTAAAAGCCCTCATTAGACTGCCCACACATGCTTCTACGTCCCTTGGCAAGAAGTTGTTCTGAAGCTCTTACCCATATATTGCTGCCTCTAGGCCTATTCCACCCTATTGTGCTAGCTGTCTGAGGACTTGCATCATTACCTGTGCTCAAACAAGAAAATGCCCTCCCCTTACCCTCACAAAAAAAGGCTTCATCCCATTTTCCCGTGTCCCATTTTCCCATGTACCCTATCCAGTTGATGGGCCCAGCAACCACATCTTCAGAAAGGCCCATTGCTGTGCTCATGATGGCCCACTAACCCCCCCTCCCACAGTCACCCAACACCCCCCTTTACACATTCCATCTGTCCCCGGCTCCAAAGCCCTGACCAACCAGCAAAACCTAACTTGAATTGAGCCCCCTTGCTTCTCTATGTGTTGATATTTTTGCTCTCTTGTTTATTATATTTATTTTTAGTATATATTTTTTTCTTTTTTTAAAAATGTTGCTGCAGAACGCCACTGGCTCCCAGACCCGCCATTGCCTGAATAGGCCAGATGCCGCAGGCCCCACAGTCGGCCTCCCTAGGCAACCCCTGGTCAGTCATCTCTACTGGCTCTATCCTCCCAGCCTGTGGCCCTTTTGCCCAAGAGACTCACACTCATTGCCTGCCTCCCAAAATGCTGACCTCCGTGAGCTTCCATGTTCCCTTTCCATAAATAATTTTTTTCTTTAGTTGAGCTGCAATGCCACTGACTCCTTAGGCCATTGCTGCCTGAGTAGGGCCAAACTCCTCAGGCCACGTTGCCTGGCCCTCACTTGCCAGCCCAATCACCAGCCATCTCTCTCTACTCTCCACCAGGAGACCCATCCTCGGGTGCCCTACATGCTAGGTGCTTCTGGCATGTTCTCAGGCCATGCAAATGGCCTTGCCTCTACTGAAACCTTATGCCCCACCAAAAACCCACTGCTTAACAGCTCCCACCTTGAATGCCACCAGGAGGAAGTCATCATAAGCGTGTCTCTGGATGAAACCTATGGCATGAGATGCCACGTGGCCCGGCTTGCCCTTCCACTCAAGTAGCTTGAAAAAGCACCATCCGCTGCACAAAATCCACTCCTACCGGGACCCACTCACCCCGGCAAAGGCTCTGGATGCAAAACTGTGTTCTTCCAAAACCTCATACTGAGGCATGCCATCTCACTCCCCCAGCGGTGGATGCCATGTGCCCAGACCCACTGGGTGGGTTGCTCCATGCTGCACACTCACAGGACTCATCTGCGAATGTTCCCCACTACCAGATACAGAAAACCTGATTCTTAACATTTTCCTACTTTCACAATTACCTGGCAACTCCTGGATTACACATACTTATCACCCTGGTCAGCAGTACCCAAACTGGATGCCAGACCAAAAGAAAAACAGTACAAGCAGGGTAACCATAAGAAAAACTGCAATTAAAATACAGACATACGCATTAATAGCCACAATATTTCAACACATTTTTAAAGTTTGCTCACATGCCACATGCTTTGCATCCATCAGTGAGTCAACCTACCAGAGGCATACCTAGGCTGCTAGGCCTGGTCACCCCACCTTTCCTATTTATTAGTAGAGAATCTACCCACTTCAATGTCCTGTGTGGAAGTTAAAGTTAAAACAGCTGAAGTAGAGAAAGTGGGATTCCTTTTTCTGCAGCCCCTTTTCTACCCCCTAATGCCCCTCCACTGGGTTAGTAGTAAGTAGTAGTAACAAGCATTTATTTTTATACAGGATACAAAAATGATTTCTCATTTTAAGCACCATTAGGCTAAAATCCTATTTACAAGGTGTTCCTGTCAACCCTCTACCAATCCCTAGGGCTTTTAATCACCTAATGACCTCATGTAATCCTACCTCTTCTATGACCTCATCCCCCTTCCCCATGATGTCATCCTTCCTCCCTCTCCTTTTCTCTTCCTTCTTACCTGTCTCGCTCTCTCGTTCTCTCCCTTCCCCCACCCCCTCCCTCTCCCCTGCTTTCCTTTTTGGCTAATCCCAAGGGAGCCAGTGACAATCTAGGCTGCTCTTTAGCAGGACAACCTCTTTTGTGTGGTGGTCCTGGTTTCTGAGTGAGTGATATGTAAAGGGCTTGAAAAAAATTAAGGAGGTGAGATAAGGTGGGAGTGAGTGAAACCAGAATTTGGCAAGAAAATTGGCACAGTGAATATGATGCCTAATGGATAAGGAAGGGAGAGAGAGTGATTGGTAAAGGGTGCAGTGATGGATGTGGGGAGGACTGTCAAGAGCGAAACGGTAGAAAGAATGGAAAAGAGAGTCCAACCTAGTTAGGGAAGTATTGGGAGCAGCACAATAGACTACATCTCCATAGTCCAAAATAGGAAGGATCATTTTCTTAACTAGGGCACATATAATCAAATCCTCATTTGCCTGCTGGAGCACAGGGCCCAAAACTCCCATCCATCCGTAGATGTGTATTATCCCATTACATTATGGAGACGACAAGGAAATATAAACAGTGCAAAACACCAATAAATTAATGAGCTCACATCTTAATATAGGTACAATGGTATAACTAGTTACAAAAATTATACAATTTGTATAACCATGCCATCTGATAAGAACAGTATCAATGATGCCACTGCAGCTGTCCAATTACAATAACAGGTGGTGGATACAGTTATGGAAAGGGGACACAAGGGACAGTGGATCATATGAGCAGTCAATTGAGAGAAGGGTATGGTCAGGTGGGGTCAAGGACAACTACAGGAATTAGCCGAAAAGTCACAGAGGAGAGTTTTGAGAGAGTAGTGCAAAGGAAGCATATTGAATAGCAAGGAAGGAGAGTAGACCAAAACTTTGGGAATCTGAAGGAGAAATAATAAAATGGCAGTTGTCATGGCACAAAAAAAATGCAAATGAAGTGGTGAGAAATCAATATGGGCATCCTCAACTTCATTTCTTTTATTTCACAACATCAACTTTTCCATTTCATAACATCAAATTTTTCATTTTAGGACATCAAATTTTTCATTTCACAAATGAGCATCCACAACATCAAATTTTTCATTTTGTGGCATCAGATTTTTCATTTCAGGACATCAAAATGTTCATTTCACACCAATATGGTATCTCAAAAACCCTGCTGCACATGCGCAAGTCAAAAAACACAAAATGTTAAAGCCTTATAACTGTAACCCTATAATATTTTTTCACCAGACCTATGAAAGGCATTGCCTTATGACATGACATTCGTCCCCTGCAAGTTTGGGGTAAAAATTCCATTCTATGTAGGAGAGAGCAAAAAACAAACATGTGAAGTACAGGAAAAAAGTTAGCCTTTTATGAAAAATGACATATGCAGAGATCAGAAACCATACAAGCTGCCATCAGGAAAATTTCCACAGATCAAGACTAAAGATGCAGTGAAGTTTTACTACACTGTGAAGTCAACTCAAAGTACCCAACTTCGAATATGCATAGCACTACACGGAATTCCCATTGAAAGGTCGAAATTCGTCTTTAATAGACTTCGCATTGTGAACTTTGAGTTAACTTCGAGTTAAAGTTTGAGAAGGTGAAATTTGTAAGAAACAGCCCATAGATCACACATCTGACTGTCTGCAGGTCACATGATGCAGGCAGGTGGTTAATTAAGCAGGAAGTCAGTAAACTAGTTTCACTTTCTCTTGGAGAAGGAGCTAGATACAGTCAGTGTTTGCTGTGTGCTTTTTGCTACAGTGCTACTCCATCTATTTACCAATTTTTAGGCTTTAAAGTTTTTTGATCCTTTTATTTAACTTTTGAGGCCACTAGCCTTAGTTGATTTGAAACCTTAGTTTAGTTTAAAAAAAACTTGTTTTTTAGTTACTTAGTTTTAGTCACTAACATTTTTACTACAAGTACTTTTAGTGGTATTTTTTTTGATTTAGTTTAATAATTACATTTCATTTTTGCTATGATGGATAGAGGTGGGAAAAGTGGTGGGAAGTGAGGGCCATGAGTGTGTGGTGGCCTGGGATGACCTATTCACCTCAACCAAGGTAGTGTTTCTACCTCCAGTGCTCCAACACACCCAAATGTTTCAAGAAGATGTGTGGTGCCTGAAGCAGCAGCTGCTACTTCTTCTGACAAGAGTGTTGCCATTGCCAGCCCTGCAGCATTGGTGGCTACCAGTGATGATCCTAAGCAGCAGGAACAGCAGCAGCAGCAACAGCAGGAACAACAGCAGTAGTAGTTTGTTGCCCCTCCCTCAAGTGCAGAAAAGCAGCCATCAGTATCTGGTGCCCTTCCCCACTGCCTGTGCCTGGTTCTTCCAGCAGCTCACCTGTTTGGGATTTTTTCATCTCCTTCCCTGGTGACCCAATGGTTGCGAAATGCAAGCTACTTGAAATGATTGTACATCATGGTTACAAGGGTAGCCACTTGGGCATGGGTAGGAAAAGAGCCCACCTGTCAGTGCATCACCATGCCCAGTGGGAGGCAAAGCCACAGGAGATTGCAGCCACTCCTGCAGTGTTAGAGGTTGAAGAAGAGAGAGTGTGTAAGCCTGTGAGGTGTTAATGCTGAAAGGATATAGCAGCAGAACCAGTGGTGGCTCCTGCAGCTGCAGGTGACCCATCCCAAATTACTGCCACACAGGGTGACTTTGCTGTGTTATGGAGTGAGTTGGAAGCTGTGCATAATGTTGTGGTTGCTGCTTGCTAGCAGCTGAACCACATTGAGGCTCAGCAAGCAGAAATTATAAACATTACGCATGCTGACTGGTCAGCCCCGGGGCCCTGTAAAAAGTTAACAGTTAACCAAATCTACCCCCAAAAAAACCTGTCGTCCACTTTTCCTTGTTTTCTTAATCAATATATTTTTTTCATACAGACTAAGTACAGTATGTAATTTATTTTCAATTAATATTTTCTTCTTGATATTCATTTTTTTAAAGCAACAGTGCAATAATCGTGTATTTCTTGATGCTCATAATGCTAAATCTCCACCTCCCCCAAATGTCCACCCACCGCATTATGGTTTCCACCATAGAAAAAAACTTTCTGATAGTACTTACTGTATTTTATTTTCTAAAAGCATGTGGTCACCAACTTTATGGACACTTTGTGCTTTCATTTCATTTCATTTCAAGCTGACACCGAAATGCCCTCTTCAATACAATTTAGTTGAAGTGGGCAGTGCAGTGCAACAATTTCACCTTTAATGAAAGTGTGCAGCATCCACCATTTTGCCAACCCTCGGTCATTTAAAAAATAAAGTAAATTAAGTAAGAGCTCAGAAAAATGCATTTATATTACATAAAGCACAATGGGGGTTATACATTTGTGAGATGTGGGATTTTGATTAGAATTATGACTGTTTTCCTTAAATTTTGTTAAAACAGCAGTGCAATAATCCACTGACAATTTACACTCATACTTTTGTATTATATTTTCAATTGTCCTTTATCTACTGATTGTATGATACCTTTCTTTCCAACATGTATTTTATTCTGCATTACTCATTTTTTTTAAATCTGAAATAATAAAAGTAGTGCTCCTTTTAATATTACTGTGACCTGGTTTTCATCAGCATTCCCATCTGTTTTTGGACAACTACTGTTTCATAAGGTCATGGAGCACTGTCTGCTGCATGCAACTTCATTTTAGATACAACATAAATTATTTTAAATAATTCATGTCCAAAAGCCTGTGGGAAGACTGATGAAAATATGGTTCACATGCACTGCATAGTAAAATGAGTGCTCCTATTATTATTTAATTCAGACGGGAAAAAATGAGTACAGTATACTTAAATTGTGGAAATAAGGGTATTGTTCCTTCGTATACACAATTTATTAAATAAGGGCCAGTGTAACGTACAATAAAAAAGTATACGCCAAAATGGTAACTGTTTTCTTGCACTGCTGCTTTATTGTCATGCTGTATTACTTTTTGGTTAATGCTTAGTGTGTTATATTTTTGTACTATACATACACACAACAACAATCAAAATATCATTAAATCACCTACCAGAACACCCCCCCTCACAAATGTCCTATCTTGTGAATATCCTACTGTTTTATTTTCATGAAAAGTCCTGATGAATAATAAGGTCAGAAATGTGTCACAGTGTCCCAAGTGAGAGCATTCCTTGCATTTATGCCTGCTGCATCACTGAAACATGCTGTCCTTTGTGTGTGCCTTCATACCACAATGGTGAGTTATTGTTCATACCACTATCATGTTTTTTCAGAGACACAGACATTTAATTTGTATGGAATCTTATTGTGTGTTGTAAGCAGCCCATCATGCTGTTCTTTTTCAGGGAATCATTGTCATAGATATTGAATGTTTCCACTTCACCATGGTGGCCATGATTATAACATTCACATGCCATACATATGTTCCCAGTCTGATATCTAATGTGGTAATATAACATTTACATTTTATTCAGGGGGGGGGGTAACTGCTGTGGTTGACTGAATTATAAGCATTTCTCATTACTTTTTTATTGTTTCATTCCCAGGAAGTAGCACATGTGTGTTCCGCACATTTCTGTTTGGTGATATCAGCTGTATGGAAAATGTCAAGCCATGAAAGGTAAGTATTTTTTGGAAGGGGGTGGGGGCTTTACTGGAAAACAACTTTTGTTGTTTTTTTTTTGTATTCTTTCCAGGTCTTCAGCATATCCTAAATGTTGTCTGTCTTCAGATTGGAAGATACCACCAACGCCAGTCCACAGTACCTCAATGTTACCCGAAAACAGATGAAGAAGAAATTATTAGGAGTCCATTGCAGTACCACATTCAGTTCCCATCATGGCCTGTTCCTGTTTTCTGTTATATCGAGCTTTAAATACACAGCTATTAGTAAATTAGTAAAGTAATTAGTAAATTTGTAAAAAAAAAATCAACACATTTAGTGAGTGCCACATACTGGCCCACTGTCTTACATTACATCATGAGTTTTCATGACCAGGATAATATGTTGTACAATCCTTGCATACTGAAGTATGCCTGTCACATCTGTGTAGAAAAAATATATTATCTGGCATGTATGTCACCACTGTTTATTGCTTCACACTGGCAGAAAACAAAAAAAAAAAGGAAAGAGGAAATAAGGCTGATACTTGCCTGTAGATGAAATAATTTCAGCGGCTGCACTGCAGTGTCATTGTTGATGCAATTACAGTAGTTGTTATCCTTTTGATGCCAATAGGACTGTATGATTGAAAGTTTACACAGTAACCTGTGAAAACAACATGGAAACCACTTGCCTGCATTTGGTGACAATGGCTTGTATAAAAAGGTAAAGAAAGGATTAACACGTCAGTTCAAGTCAAAGCCTAGTAAATGACATCATACATACTTAAAGTAAATTAGTGATAAGAAACATGGTGGCTGTGGCTGGCTGAAAGTTAATAGATTGGGCACCAGATGGTACAATGTCTCTCTCTCTCTCTCTCTCTCTCTCTCTGTCTCTCCCCCTCTCTGAAGAAGCAGGGTGGCTGTGGCTGGCTGAGGGTTCATATATTGGGTACTGGATGGTACACTGTCTCTTTCTCTCTCTCTCTCTATCTCTCACTTTCAAGAAGCAACGTGGCTGGCTTGGGTGTGCTACTGTATTTCAGTGTCAGGAGGATATGTCTCATTCAGTAAGCAGGATTTCAGTGGCTACAAGTTGACAATTGTGTTTAGACTTCAGAGGACTATGGTTAATAATGACTGCACACATTCTGTGAACTGTACTGGCAAAATCCAGAAAAAAGGAAGGTGAACTATATGATATATCATATGATAGTCAAGGTCACTGTTCATCATTTTTTACTAGAAATACCAGAAATAAATGGTAAAATTCTGGAATTTGGACAACCTTCACACCGTTAAAAACAAAGAATTTCATGGAATTTGGCATTTTGCATCAGATCAGTTAATCTGCAGAACTTGAGTATTTCTGATCATTGCTTCCAGTGCTTTATTTAATGGTCTACATATTAAGCCTTTGAGTATGATTATTTGGCTACATATTAATTGAATGAAACTAGAATCCTGGTAAAATCCAAAAATTACACTAACAATCAATGGTACAAATCCCTAAATTTCAATTCTTGAAAAATCAGTTATAGAAATTAAAGGAAAAGTGTGACTCCTACCGGGACTTGAACCCAGGGATCTTGCCATGGTGTGGCATGCTCTTAATCACTTAATAATCCAGATAATAATACAAATAAATTCTTGAAAAAGGAATTTCATTATTTTAATTACTGTAAACCTGTGGCCTTGATGATAGGTATAAGTAACAGGAAGAAGTAGTTGAATGCAAATTGTTTCCTTATGCACACCCACCAACATCCTCATCATCATCAAGGAGGAAGCAGCCCTCACAATCCTCAATGCTGGAGTTGTACCCACTTGGAAATTATTTTTCCATGACTGCATCATCAACCTCAATGGTACACAATTGGATGCTGCCACCAGGATGGTCTGCCTCACCCACATCATCAGCACAACCATCATCGTGACTGAGTACACACATAGATGTGATTGTCTTACTTAGTATGTGACCATCATTAATTTTGATAAAAATCAGCATGCTGACATTTGTAGGTGACAGGTTAATAAGAGGGTCATGTACGGTCACACACTATGGCCCCCACAGAACTAAATACACTCTCCACACATACACTGGAGGGTGGGCAGGTCAGGTACTTCAGTACTACTGGAGTCACTGCTGGCCATTCATTCACTTTGCCACCCCAGTACACCAGAGGATCATCCAATATATTCAATTGCATGTTTTCTGTCAAACTGGTTATGTCACTGTGGGGGGGGTAATTGTAACAGCATTGCTGTTATAATGGTATATGTTGCAGGTCACATAATGGGCAGGCTGGAAGAGAATCAGGCAGGAAGTCAGTGAATTACTTTCTCTTTGACTTTCATTTTGTTAGAGCAGGAGCTGTGTAGCTTAATGTTCTAGTCAAAACTAGTAAGACAAAGTGTTTTCTGCTTTTCATCCTTTTTTTTTCCAGATTTCTGAGTTTATTTTAAACTAGTTTAATCCCTACTACACTGGTTGAAAGTGAAGATTGAAAAAAAAAGGGTTGCACCAAAAACAGTTGAAGTGGTGTGATTCATGATCAAGAAGAATATGATTCACTGTGATGTGACAAGAATCATGAATTTGGCACTGGCAGTACTTATCAGAGCACCAGACATTGGACTGAACTGAGCTTCCACAAATAGTTGCCACTGAAAATTTGAAATACCTACAGCTGCACTTCTCTGAACTGCCTGCCACATGTAATATTATAAATGGTACAATGTTCACTCTGAGATTATACCTACTGGATTAAACACAGCTGGCTTGATGTGAGGACAAAGATTTGAGTCCATTTGCTAGTAGAGCATCCTACAGAATGTGAACACTAACAGAAGCATCGTACTGGACCAGGGCTCTTGAGTGATGTGACATGATAATTGTGTGTCCTGATTCGTGATGAAACAGAAGATTAAAAAAAACAGGGTTGCACCAAAAAAAAGTTGAAGTGGTGTGATTTGTGATCATGAAAATGACCATGAAGAACGAGATTTGTCGTGATGTAACATGAGTCATGAACTTAGCAATGGCAGTGCTTCTCAGAGCACCAGAAACTGGATGAAACTGAACTTCCACAAATAGTTGCCATTGATAATTTGAAATACCTACAGCTGCACTTCCTTGAACTGCCTGACTCAGAACCACACATATAATATTATAAATGGTACAATGTTCACACTGAGATTATAGCTACTTGATTAAACACAGATGGCTTGTTGTGAGGATAAAGATTCAAGTGCATCTGCTAGTAGGGCATCCTGCAGAATGTGAACACTAACAAAAGTATTGCACTGGACCAAGGCTCTTGAGTGATTTGACATGATAACTGGGGGTCCTGATTCATAATGAAAACAAAGATTGAAAAAAAAAAAAAACAGGGTTGCACCAAAAAAGTTGAAGTGGTGTGATTTGTGATCATGATGACCATGGAGAACATGATTCACCATGACGTGAGTGTGAAGTGAGTCATGAACTTGGCACTGGCAACTCTTCCCAGAGCACCACCACTGCTACTCTGACCGTTACTGGAACATTCAAAGTCATCCTCCTCATGCCTGTAGTAATTCTGTGGTGTCAGTTCACAACTTTTACCTACATGGCTATTTGCTGTTACTTGCTGACTGGCTGGAAGATTTTATTTCAGACGCAAACACAGAATTTATTTAACACACCACCTGCACTAAGATTGATGCTGCAGACACTGCTGCTACACACAGATTCAGGGACCCTGCCTGGGCTAACCTTCTCTGACACAATACTTTTTCCCTTCAAGGATTTTTTTTTTTATTTATTCCACATGATGTGATGGAATGCTCTGCCCACAGAGCCAAAAGTTATACCCCACTGACTTATGTGTCTTATACACCACAGTCAGAAACACCTTTGCCTGACCGTGTCTTTGTGGGCATTTTTTTTAGGTTACACAGAGTCACCAAGAAAAGAAACATGTTTATTGCTAAAAGTGATTTTTCTAATTTTGTGGATTGCTATAACAAATTCAGGAAAATTCACATGACAGTAAAATGCCAAAAATACTGCAATAGGAAAGTGTCTATATTATGTCATTTTCTTTCATTTAATTGCTATAATATGCAATGAGAGACAGTGTTCATAGTACTGTACTATGGGGAAACATGAATCATGGTAGTGGCACAGTGACAACAATTTCAACAGACTGAACACAGACAAATAACAGCAATGTTATATTTATTCAGTTTTTGGTGGATGGGAAGCAAAAAAAAAAAAGCAACAGAGATTTCCAGATGGAAATTGGGCACTAAAGAGATATTGCCACACAGGCACAGCAAGACCTTAACCAGTCTTCAGAAGTCCAAAAGTGGAACAACAATACCTTATTTTGTGTGTGTGGGGGTTACAGCAGTAGCTAGGTAGAAGCAGGAAGAAATACCACAGACAGGCTGAGAAATTAAGAGTACTGCTATTACGGTGGTTCAATAAAATGTGTCTGACTTGGCAGCATGCACACAGACTAAATGTAATGCGCAGAAACTTTAACTATTCAGTAAACTAAAACACAGTCTTTTAAACAGACTGAAAAAATGTTCAACACAGCAAACAGCAAAAACTGATAAAAACTTAGTAGAGGTATTACTGTGTGTACTTGAACACATAAATACTAAAACACTAGCCAACAACAGTTGGAAAGATTGCCTTTCTCACTGAAGTCTGTGAATCTCCATTCTACATCACAGATCCACCACTCCCCCACATACTTCTACAGTGTCTGTCAGTACAGAGACTGAATGTACTAAATTAACATGCAATATTAACACCAAATCAATAAATGCTAAAGATATAAACATGCATGGGTTTACTACACTCGATGTACTAAATTTTGACTCAAAATGTGGATGCAAAAATAATTTTTGAATGTTTTTAGATGGTTTGATTCTCAGAGCTCTGGGGCCAAACTGTCTTTAATTTTCCACTATGTACACTACACTGAACTGAGGCAGTGCAAGACAATATAGAGTCCATGTGACCTGCCATCCCATGCATCATTGCAAAATTCACCTTAAAGAGCCCAAAAAATGGGAAGTAATGTGAAGTTCATGGGACTTTGTGTGAATGTTGAATGTAAAGTTTTTTGCTTTGCTTTGCAGAGTATTTCATGAAATTTGAGTTATACGCAAAATACTCTGCATAGCAAAGTGTATGGACTTTGTCCACCTCTTATCAAGACCTTGACTCCTAGACAACACATGCAAAATTTCAATTCATTTCATGGAACAATGCCAAAGATATTAATGTGCAATGTAAGAGGTTTAACACTGAACACCCTACTCAACACTAACTATAGTGGTGCTACTGTGCCACTAAAATATTATATTTAATCCCAGCTCCAGGATGTACAATGCTGTTTGTGTGTGATTTCCTGTTTATGGTGCCCCAGGGTATAGCTGTTAAGGTGTCTCTAATCCCAGTCACCCCAACCTGTGATAATATGGGCCTCTATGCACAAAGGGGTGGATAATATATGCCTAGGTACATATACCACCTGCATACCTACACAGCCCTGGACAGGTGCAGGGTAAGCAGTATGCACTACTGCTAGCACCCGCAGGGTACCTGTTGAT
Organism: Neoceratodus forsteri; assembly: GCA_016271365.2. Classification (NCBI taxonomy): domain Eukaryota; kingdom Metazoa; phylum Chordata; order Ceratodontiformes; family Ceratodontidae; genus Neoceratodus; species Neoceratodus forsteri. The sequence goes on along the minus strand of CM057451.1, from coordinate 201,358,032 downwards.
GGTCACACCTCCTTAGTGAACAGGGTCATGTGAGCAATCGGGGTGAAGCTGCTGACCAATCTGATGCCCATATCAGGTCCCTCAGTGGATCCCTTGTGACCATGTGGTATCAGTGCTAGCCACATAAAGCGGCACCAGATGAACTACCACCGGGCACTTTCCTGGGATGCTACCTCAGCCATCTGCTGCAGTCTAGTGGGCTGGGCAGCCCAGAGGTCAGTTGAGTTAGTCTGCCACACCCGGTAGCCATAGAACACAGGGGCACATACTGGTTTACACCTAGTCTCAGATGGCATACCCGGCACCCCCTGTGCCTGGCACTGTGTGGCTTAGTGCTGGCACACCCCCAAACATGCCTGAGGCAGTATAGTGCAGAGGTTTAGGGCTCTGAGCTGCAAACCTCAAGAGCTGGGTTTGAATCCCAAAGCCACCGCTTGCATACTGCGTGACTCTGAGGAAGCCACTTACCTTCCTTGTGCTCCCAGGTCACACCTGGAAAAAAGCTTCAGCTTAGTATGCCTTTCCTGGTTAAATAATGCTCCCCCCTCCCCCCATAGCCCAGTGCTCCCTGACAGGTTTGGATGGTGAGTGCACAAGTGTTTTTCGCACCCCTGGTGAATGCTACCGGGTATCTGTGGGATCCCCACCACATGGCATTCACATGTAAAGTTGCCTACATGCCTCTGTTGCACAGCATGTAGACAACTATTTTATTTGTGCATAGGGCCCATGGTATCTAGTGTGGATGCAGTACTGGTGGTCATGATGTAAGGGATGTGCTTTCCTGGATAAGATGCCATCATATATCCTAGAGGCAGGAGGGTGACCCAGCCCTTACACTTGCATGTACAGAAAACATGACAAAAATTGAAGATGGTGTTTTACTCAGTGACATTGGTTGAGTGCTATGAACTCCCATGTGGGTGATCCAAGATAATACCAGGGACCTACCCCACTTCAGTGAGTTGGTGGAGCCTGGGAGTACCTTGGAGTCAGCAATAGACTCCAGGGGTGAGGGGAGAAATGCTCCCTTGACTCATGTGGTCTCTATTGTTGGCTAAGGGTCACATAGGATGTTGTGGGTGTTCTCACATATCCCTACCCCCAAGACGGCACACATATGAGGATGCTCCAAGATTTGTGGATGAAGGACTGGAGTTAAAACAGAAAAGAAATGTGCTGCCATTTGCATATACTGTATGACATGAGGAGCACAACCACATGGTGTCATCCCCAGGACCACTTCCAGCTTCTCCCTCCAATAAAATGATCTTTGGAGAGCTTGGGGAGGCTGCTCTATTCCCTGTGTCTGCCATAAGGTCTTTTCCAATGAGATATTACTTAAAAGGTAACATAATCAAATTGTTTACCTTTCTAATATACAGCATAGCTGTGCAGGATGCAATGGAATACTGATGCATACTGCAGCAGAGTTACTGTAGTAAACAAGGCAGTTTCAATGGCAATAAATCCCTTTTCTAATACAGGAACCTGAGACACTGCCTTGCACATTGGCCATCTCAAGAGAAATTGTTCATTTGACTATCTGTGAAGTCTAGTAACCCAAGTGTATTGTTTTGTGTGTTTGTTTTGAAATAGTCATATTTTTTCCTTATTTAGTGTTGTATGGAATGTTCATATTCTTACAGCACAGAATTCTTCGGAATTTTGAAGAATTCCATGGAATTCCATTGTTAGCAGAATACCAAAACTTTGCAATTGAAATGGTTTTGGCAAATTGATCCTCTGCAGTTTACATAAACTTTGGATTTGTTTCCCACAATCCTCAGAAAATAATTCTGCAGTTTACACAGAAATGCTTTTCAGAATTCTTCGGAATTTAAAAAAGAAATTCCAAAAAGCATTTTGGAAGTGGAATTGCCATTCAGCAAACATTCTACCAGCAGAATTTTGCATTCTGCACAGCTATAGTCCGATGGTCATGCAGCCTTTTTCTCTGCTCAGTATTCATTTCTAATATGAGTCCCAGAACCAGTAACATCAGTTGAACTGAAGCCTTCAATGATGCTTTCCATGCAGGGATTCAGCTCAACTGTGCCACTCTATTCAGGAGCTGTTTAGTACTAAAAATATAAAAACTGGGCTAAAAAAGACTGCATTTAGAAGAGACCCTAAATATGGAAATCAGGAATATTTCAAACAAATACACAAAAAGTATACTAGAGTTATTTAACAGGCTTCATAAATTATCACTTTTACAATTACATTAAAAAATGTAATTAATAGAGTTTATATTCCCTTGGAGCTGGAATAGAGACTTGTGAGCAGCAGATAGGGTGGCTGCTACCTAAGGGAGAGGAGAGGAGATGATTTTGAAGGGGGTAAGACTGGCAGTGAGCATAACAAAATGAATTAAACAAACTCTAGCCACAGCCAGTATGACTGCAGCAGAGATCATGGAGGAACACGGCACAGTCCACCATATCCAAAATGGCTACTGGAGTTCTCTGCTTGTGCATGATGACTCACTCATGTACATTGAGCTCCAATAGTCAATCTTGGACATGGCGAACCATGTCTCCGGAGTTCAGTGTGATGCTTAATTTGTTGCACACGCCCAGAGAACAGTGTTGTGTTCTACTGGCAACTGACAGACAAAGTAGTGCAGTGGATTTGCAGTGATTGCCATCCACCTCCACTATTTAGAAGTCTGTCGGGTATCCGGTAGGTTTCCTTTCACTCTACTGTGATCACAACATGGCTGCAGGGCTATGCCCACTGCAGCTGTAAAAAGAAAAATGAAAAGAAAATTTCACAACACTTGCATGTGGGACAAACACATAATGAAGTAAAATACATACACTGATTTCTGCATTACTTGCAAGTGACAAAAAATGAAGGTAAATAAAGAAAACAAAAAAAAATCACCAGTACAAAAGCTAGTATCAGAACATGTGTAAGAGTAAAACACAACAGATTCTGAAAACTCTCTCTCAGTCTCTCTCTCTGTGGTGCAGTTCAGTGCAGTGACTGTGGAGTAACAGTTTGCAGAGAGACCTTCTGGAGACTGCACTGCTGCTCCATCTGCACACACCTCTCTGGGTTGAGGGTGGAGGTTGCAAGACTGCAGATTGAGTTGGCTAGGATTCAGGAGACCTCTTCCCCCACCCAGGAGTCATCAAGTCTGACACTGTTACCTCCAAAGATGCCAAAAAGGAGGAATGGCTGGACTGTGGTGGCCTCGGAAAGGGTGGGGATGGTGGGTCTGAGGCACATTCCTCAGCCAGTACCACCAGGCAATTCCTATGCTGCTCTGATGAGGTGGAACTGATAGAAGGAAGCAGCTGTGGTAGTGGTTGAGGAGGATGTGGGGGTTATCAAGAACAGAGACCCCAAGGAGGGAGGACTAGGATCCCAGAAAAGGAGGAAGCAACTTCTGTTGGGATACTCAGTTGTGAGGGGGATAAATGCTGAAATAGAAAAGGGGGTGAGAGGAAAGTTATGTGCCTACATGGTTCCATGGCCTGGAGGAATGGGAAGTGCATCCAAAGTATTGCTACTGCAGCAGGACACATGGCAGAGCTGGATGTCATTGTCCATCAGGAGGCCATTGTAAATGAGCTTTGCTTAATTGGCTGTATTGCAAATATTCCTGTTTTAATTAAAAACTTGAACTTGAGCCAGGGGACTAATGACCTCACTAGGGATGGGGCTGGGATAATACAAGGGGAGTTTAAGGAATGGGATGGGGTCTGGGACAGGTAGTGTACTCAATGTCTTTCACTGAGGTGCTGCCTGTCTATGATAGGGGAGAGGATATGGATCTCTGCATCAAAACCTTTAACTCACAGTTAAAGAAATAGTGCAGACAGGAGAGGTTCAGCTACTTTGGGGACTGCAGATACACCTGGAGAGATAAGGGCCTTTGCTGATGTAATTGCTTGCATCCATCCTGGAGGGGAATCACAGTCCTCAATGGACGGTTTACACGTTACTTTGATGAACATTGAATCTAGCAGAGGAAGGTGGCAGAAGAAATAGGGGAGTCAGTAACTGGTCTCCCACAGGCTGAAGAAGAAAGCAAGGAGAATCTAAGGGGAATGGAATATTCCAGGATGGAAATTAATAAAGGACGAAGGGAGTAGAAATGAAGGAAGATGGGAATTTAAGAATGCAAAAGAGAGAGGGAGGAAAGATAAAGGCCAAAAAGAAAGGAAGGGGGCACCAAGCAGATAGGTAACAAAATCTGGAAGGCCATATCTGTGAATACTAGAAGTCTATAAAATAAGATTCAAGACCTGGAGGCCATAATTGCAGGCTGACCTGGAAGTTGTAGCGATTACTGAGTCATGGTGCACAGAAAACCATGACTGGGACATGTCCATACCAGGTTGTACTCTGTTTAGGAGGGACAGGATGGAAAGGAAAAGAGTGGATGTGGTGCAGTATCTAAGGGAAGGCATAAAAGCAATGGAAATACAGAGAATACAGGGGAAAGATGAGGTACTGTGGGTCACCCTGGGGGGGGGGAGAATGGAGCCACTGTGTGCACTGGCATGACCTACAGACCACCAGCACAGAGGGAGGAGTTAGATACAGTACTGGTGGAGGTCATTGGCAAGATGGCAGAAAAGGGTGAGGTGCTGCTGGTGGGGGACTTCAAATTGCCAAATGCAGATTGGAACCTCCCAGCTGTGGCTTCAGCTAGAAGCAAGGACATCCTGGACTCCAAACAGGTTGTTCCACAGGGAACCAGTCAGTGAACCCACTCATGATGGGGAAATACTGGTCCTGTTACAGGGACAGTATTGCAGATGTCAAAGTAGGAGACCACCTGGAGAACAGCTATCACTGTACAGTGTGGTTCAATATAAGGATGGTTGCAAAATTGAACCACGCAAGGGTAAGGGTCCTGGACCTCAGGAGGGCAGGTTCTAAAAAGATAAGTTAATGTCTCAGAGATGGCCTGGCAGGGGGGATGACTTGGGTGGCATGGGAGAGGCAAAGCTAAGAAAGTCCATAGCGAAGGCAACAAACCTCTACATCAAGCAAGGGAGCAAAACCAAGAGGAAAAAGAAGAGACCACTATTGTTCTTCAAAGAGATGGCAGAAAAGGTAAAGGCTAAAAAGGTAGTATTCAGAAGGTATAAGGAGATGCAGAGGACGGACAATAGGGAGTTTTATTGGAGGAAACAGCAGGAAGCAGAGAGAACAGTAATGAGTATGAAAGCACAAACTGAAGAGAGAATAGCCTAGGCAGTGATGGAGGATAATACATTTTTTTAGGTATGTAAGTGAAAGGAGGAAGACCAGGTGTGAGATTGTAAGGTTAAAAAGTGGTTGGGGACTGTGCAGAGGGGGACCAGGAAAAGGCAATAATTTTAATCAAATACTTTTTTGCGGTGTTCACTTAGGAAGGAGAAGAGGAGGAGTGAACCACAAAAAAGTAACAAGGACATTGGATGGAAGGAAATGGACACTATTCCATTTTCAGAGGATTGTGCCCTTAAGGAACTCATTAATCTGAAAGTGGATAAAGCAATGGAGCCAGACTGGGCACATCCAAGTGTATTGAGGGAGCACTGGCTGTACCTCTGACAGTTCTATTGAACAGCTCATTAGAAACAGGAGTAGTTCCAGAAGACTGGAGGAGGGCAGATGTAGTCCCACTTCACAAAAGTGGTAGAAGGGAAGAGTCTGGCAATTATAGGCCAGTCAGCTTAACATCAGTGATGGTATAGTTCATGGAGTCACTTCTGAAGGAAAGGATTGTGGAATATCTTGAATCCAATGGGTTGCAAGACCAAGAGGAGTATGGATTCATGGGAGAGAAGTCATGTCAAAAGAATATGATAGATTTATTTGGTTGACCAAGGAATTAGAACAGGGTGGAACAGTGGACATGACCTACCTAGGTTTCAGTAAGGCTTTCAATACCGTTCCTCATAGGAGGTTAGTAAGCAAGCTTGGTAGCTTAGAAGTAGCTCCAAAGGTGATGAACTGGGTAAGAAATTGATTAGGAGATAGGCAGCACAGGGTGGTGGTAAAACAGAGTTCACTCTGAGGAAAGAAGGGTGACCAGAAGTGTGCCTCAGAGATCAGTGCTAGGACAAGTCCTCTTTAATGTCTTCATAAGTGACATTGCAGAGGAGCCAAACGGGAAGGTCTGCCTCTTCACGGATAACACCAACATCTGGAATAGGGTGGACACTCCAGGGGTGGTGGAAAGGGTGAAAAGAGAACTGAGAAATCTCAAGGAGTGATCAAGGGTAAGGCAGCTGGGTTTGAATGCAAAAAAGTGTAAAGTAATACACTTGGGGCACAGAAGCGCAGAGGCAGAGTACAAAATGAGAGGAGTGGTACTAACAACCACCAATCAGGAAAGAGACCTGGGGGTAATCATTCTGCATGACTTAAAGGTGGCCAGTCAGTGCAACATAGCAGTTGAGAGGGGTAGTGTATATTGTGATGCATAGGGAGGGGTATCACCTGCAGAAAGAAGGAGGTAGCATTGCTTCTGTATAGTCACCACTATGACCTCACCTAGAGTACTATGTCCAGTTATGGAGATCACATCTCCAGAAGGACATAGACAGAGACAGAGACAGAGTATAGGCAGCCCAGAAGAGGGCAACTAAAATGGGTAAGCATCAGAAGACCTACTAGGAAAGACATAAGGACCTAAATATGTGCACCCTGGAAGAGAGAAGGAAGGGGGATATGAAATATACCTTTAAATACCTCACTGGGGTAAATAAGATACAGTAGGGAAGTATTTTTCAGAAAAAAGGGCACTCAAGGACAAGTGGTGACAATAAGTTGGAGGGAGTAGTTTCAGGAGAGTTACATAGATACATAGACAGTGTCGGCAGATAAGGGCCTATGGCCCACTCAGTCTGCCCATTTGAGCTTGTAAGTTCAGTTTATGTTTTCCTAGAAGTCTGTTGCCCCTTACTCCTGAACTCCAGAATTCCTTTATGTCTATCCCATGCATTCTTAAATCCCATGATTGTTTCAGCCCCCACCACTTCCTCTGGCAGGGTGTTCCACTTGTCCACCACCCGTTCTGTGAAGAAATTCTTCCTCACGTTTCCTCTGAATCGTCCTCTCTCCAACTTCATCCCATGCCCTTTAGTCCTGGACCATCTTTTTTACTTAAAAATAGTGTATTCCTGCACCCTGTTCCTCCCTGTAAGATACTTTGTATGTCTCTATCATATCCCCCCCTCTCCCTCCTCTCCTCCAGGGAGTACATGTTCAGTTCCTTCAACCTGTCCTCATAGGACCTGTGATGCAATCCATGCACCATCTTTGTTGCCCTCCTCTGAACCTTCTCTACCCTGTCTATGTCCTTACATAGGTAAGGTCTCCAGAACTGTACACTGTACTCCAGGTGGGGTCTTACTAGTATCTTGTATAGTGGAATTATGACCTCCCTTTTCCTGCTGGTGATGCCCCTGCCTATGCAGCCCAGCATCCTATTTGCTTTACCTGCTGCCTTGTCACACTGTTTCCCTACCTTGAGGTCATAGAGATGATAACCCCAAGATCCCTTTCCTGCTTGGTGCATGCTATATCCTCACCCTCCAACTGATATATTATGCCAGGGTTTTTGTGCCCCATATGCATTATCTTGCACTTCTTTGCATTGAATTTCAACTGCCAAACCCCTGACCATTCTTCAAGTTTCTGCAGGTCCCTTCTTATTCTGTCTACACCCTCTGGTGTGTCTGCTCTGTTACAGAGCTTTGTGTTATCAGCAAACAGTGAAATTCTGCCTTCTAGGTCCTGCACAATGTCACTGATGAAGATGTTGAATAGGACCAGTCCCAGCACTGATCCCTGTGGTACCCCACTGGTCACTCTTCCCTCTGTGGAGTGACAGCCATTTACCACCACCCTCTGTGTCCTGCCACCCAGCCAGTTACCTACCCACCACACTACTGTCCTGCCCACACCCATATTCCCAGTTTGTGTAATAGTCTTCTATGTGGCACAGTGTCGAAAGCCTTGCTGAAGTCCAGATAGGCCATGTCCACTGCCCTCCCCTGATCCACGTCCCTAGTCACCCAGTCAAAAAATTCAATGAGGTTGGTCTGACATGACCTCCCCCTGGTGAAACCATGCTGCCTTGGGTCCTGTAGTCCATTGACAACCAGATGTTCCACCAATCTCTCCTTCAGTAGTGCTTCCATGATCTTCCCCACTACCGAGGTGAGGCTGACTGGTCTGTAGTTCCCCGCTTCCTCTTTGTTCCCACATTTGTATAAGGGGACTACATCTGCTATCCTCCAGTCTTTGGGTACCTCCCCTGTTTAGTTGTGAGGAAGTACTTCTTCACAGAAAGAGTGGTGGATTCCTGGAACAGGTTTCCAGAGCAGGTAGTGGGGGGAAAAACAGTGGTGGGAATTAAGAATATATGGGATAGGCATAAGGGAATCTTAGGAAAGCGACAAAGGGAATCATGAATTGTAGGGGAGAGGCCAAAGGAGGACTGTGTTGCAGTCCGTGCCATGGGAGGCAGTGTAGTGCAGTGGTTTAAGGCTCTGAGCTCAAAATCTGGAGACCTGAGTTTGAATCCCACAGCCCTCACTTGCATACTGTATGACCCTGAGCAAGTCACTTAACTTCCCTGTGCTCCCAGGTCGCACCTGTAAATAAGATTTCAGCTTAGTGTGTCTCCTGGTTAAACAATTGCATTGTGTGGCTAAAACCTTTGCCTGTAAGTAGCCACAAGTGCACTTGTTGTTAGTGCTTATTACCAAGTGAACTGAGTGACCCCTTGATTGTGTTAACCCTGGAGTAGTAGGACAATTGAACAGGAGAATGATATATGTAGGAGTGTATTCAGGGAGGTCCACAGGGCACTCTGTTGTGGCAGCAACTGGCTCATGGTAAAAGCAAGCTGTGAAACCCACCAATGGTAACAGTTCACTGGTCACCATAGGTAAAGTTGTAAAGATGTGTAGGCCCTAGGAGATGAATATTTATGTTTGGCAACAAATGTGGGCTATGGTAGCATAACCCTAGCTGGGGTAAAGCTAGGTATGGGGTAAATTGCAGTGTAGCTTAGGTGCAGTACACCTCTCACCCACAGTGCACACTGTAGGCCTCACTCTAAGGGAACTGTAGCAAAGTACTAATTCTGGGTTACCTCAATTTATAGATCTAATGGGCATGACAAAGCACAGAGCAAGAGTTTCTAACAGGACTGCACACCTTCGTTGGTGTTGGTCTACTGGTAATTCTTCACAGAGCAATCAAAACTCAAGAAACAGCATTCTAACCAGGAAATGCCTATCTTGGGTACACCTATACTGTATGGTAACTAGTGATTGACGAAGTGGCCCCAATTCACTCTGTGAAGTGATTCGCGGAGTGAAGGCAAATTTGCGGAGTGCTCCGCAATGCGAGCGGAGTACTTTTCGTTATTGATGGGTAACACAAAGTCCATTAAAAATAATGATTTCATGTTACTTCATCTTCCCAAACCACTACTCCACCAATTCTTAAGGCGAAGTACATTGAAAACAGTGTACTTCTCATCACCTTTGTTTTTAAGCTCCAAAGGCGAATTTTGCAGTGATTCATGGGATTTCAGGTCACATGGGCTCTAGATTGTTCTGCACAGCCTCAGTTTGCTGTAGTGTGTGTAGGAAGCTGTAGGAGACAATCTGCTCCGAGAGCTCTCTGTAATTCAAACCTTCAAAAAGCTGTTAAAAAAGCCGTTTTGGGTCATTTTTTTTGTGAAAACTTTGGTTCATCGATTATAGCAAACCCTCCTGTGCTCATATCATCGAGCGTTTATTGGTTGTGTATGGATTTTGAATGTTAAAGCACCACGTTCAGTCTGTGTACTGAGAGAAAGTGGAAGTGTGCTTTGGGGAAGGGGCATATCTGTGGTGTAGGTAGATCAACGTGGATAAAAAGACAGTGCTTTCTGTTTTGGTGATATTTTTCTTGTATAACTGTGTTAACGTACACACAGTAATATTTTCAATATTTCTTGCCATTTTGTTGCTGATTGTTGTATTGCAGCAGTGCACGATTTTAGTTTGTTTAAAATATGTGGTTATATTACTGAAGTTTTCAATTTGTTATGCATTGCTTGGTGTGTGTGTGTGTGTGTGTATGTGTGTGACACGTGTTATCAAATCAGACACCTTTTATTGCGCCACATAATAATTTCAGCAATGTGAAGCTGCTATCCACTGCAGCTGTGTGATTTTTGTACTTCTTTGTGGTATCTTTACTAGTACTAGTGACTGTTACTGCAGCAGTGCAGTACACTGCCCCCTCCCACGGCCCACCCCAACCGGCAAAGGTATTCTTTTCCAGATTTGAATTTCTGATGGTGACCACTGGTTAGGTGCTGTGCCTTTGTGTCTGCATCTCTTCAGTGCACAGTGCAATCTTAATTAGTCTGTGCATTTGTATCTTTTTAGGGCCCAATCTCCATCTGTAACTGAAGTCACAGTTGTTTCTTTGGCTTACAGAGTACTGGACAGGTGTAGTATTTAATTCTGCATGAATATTGTACTCATTAATATGCATTTTTAAGTCAGGACCATCATCATGAGTCACTTGTGATATAAATCACATTCTTCATCATCACGGTCAAAAATGCAGTTACAAATCACGATTCACGATCACGTCATGAATCACAACATACATTTTTTTTAATAGTTACTTGGATGTATTGTAAGCCTGTTTTGTAGTATCTCTCCATGCTTCACCACCACACCATTGTACTCATTAATGTTTATTTTTAAGTCAGGGAGTTTGACAGTGTCTGCAGTACATACACAGACTGGAAAGAAGATAGACTGCACACATGCAGTTTAGTAGAGTATATTTGCACTGCTCAGAATACAAAGTGTCATTCATACGGAAGAAAACATAAAAAGGGCATAATTACATACAAGGGTCGGGGATGGTGGAGGAATGCATTTTATAACACAGCAAGGAAGGTGTTGGGGGGTATATGGTGTGAGGAAAAAAAAAACTAATGTGGGATCCCATGGTGATCCTGCAGCAGTTCCAGAATGGACATAATTTGCAACTGATGTCCCTCTATGTGATCCAGCCGCTGCTCCACAGCACTCACCCTCTCATTGTTATCCTCAACAGCACTCCAGAGATCAGCCAAGTCAGCCTATGTTACATGCAGTTCTGTGGGATCCACACGTTCTACAGGCTGACCTGCTGGTGGTGGGGCCGGGGCGCTGGCGGAGCAGCAGCTGTTGCTGTGGCCCTCCACTTCTTAGAGATGCCACAAGGCACAGCTGCACCCTCTGCCACAGAATGGCCAGCAGGTGCAGGCATAGTCTGTTCTGTGGCAGCCTGCCACTCCAACTGCTGGTGATTGAGCATATGGGTGTGCTGGCCCCTAGTTCCCAGGTGAGTCCCATGGGGGGCACGGTGCACCTCCACCTCACCTGGCGGCACTTGACCACACTGCTGCCCCCCGACACAGTCAAAAAACTGCCAAACAACGGAGGCACAGGGAGGACTAGGCACAGGCAGGGGATGGTCAGATGTACTGGCAGCCAATTGGTCATGGTGCTGAACAGGAATGGGATCCACATCTGGGCCCGGGGGAACAGGTACAACCTGCTCCAGAGGACCTGGTGCTGGACTTGGTGGTGGTGGTTCAACTGCCTCAGAGTCAGGACAGGAGGCAGTGCTGGTCCTACTTCTGGGGGGGGAGGACACAAGTTTTGAGCAGTCCAACAGGAATGGGTGCCCATGCCCTCCACACATGCTCATGGTACGATGCTTACCATCATCACGCTCTCCCAGAGCTGCCCCTGCCCCAGACATTCTCTCACCCTTTTCCATCTCTCCTACTGAGCTCCCTCAGTCTGAAGAATCACTATCCACACTGTCACACAACACACACACACACACACACACACACACAGTCACACAGACACAGACAAACAACTAACTACTTATAAAGGTAAGAAAAATAAAATTTACAGAAAGAACAAATTAAGTAAAAAAAGAGTATAGAAAAGATAAAAAAAAAAATCTTTTAAAAAAGCTGTTGGGTCTAAATCAAAGTTTAAATCTCCTCACTCAGATCTCAAAGTATCAGCAGTCTCAAAACACACTACTCTCTCTCTCTGTCTGCACAGGAAAAAGTAAAAGTGTCTGCTTGCATGACTCACTTTCTTCCTGCCTAGCTAAGGACCATGTGACTTACAGTACTGTAAGCCATGTGATGTGGGGCTGCCAAATCTAAACACCAAGTGGATCACTTAGAATTATAATGAGGAACGTGAAGTCATTAAAAACAATGACTTTGCCTTACTTTGCGTTACCATTCCGCCTTAATGCAAAGTAATGACAAGGGGGAGTGAGCACATTGTATTGCCAATGCTGCATAGCAGAGTGGCAACGTGAAGTGCCCACTTCGCGTTCACTTCACCGGTGGAATTTAAATTCACTGCATCTCTAATAGTAACCTCAGTAACTGACTTGGGACACACACAGTATCACACAGAGTGCATGTCCCACAGCAGGTTACATAGAACGTTTGTGTAGACAGGGAGCTGGGGCGAGGTTTTTATTTGCAGTGGCTGTAGCACAACCATCTTCTAGGTGGTACCCTGGAAAATTGGAGCCTGCCTAGTGTGCAGAGGGTTGGAGTTCTTGGTGGTGGAATTGAACCACCTCAGAGCTGAGCTCCAGAACCTGAGGGCTCCACTCACATACTGTGAACTTGGATCCAGGACACCTCTTCCTTAGCAATCCCCAAGGGCTTTGGCATCAAGATAATATATGGTAGGGAGGGGGTGAAGAAGGGATGAGTCCCAGTCCTTAGACTGGAAAAAAGGAGCCTCTATCAGCCCCTGGAATCACTGGAAAGGGGCACTACCCACTATCTCCAGAGCAGCAGAATTGGTCAGTTGCTGTCTCCAGGGTGAAAGGCTCAATCCATGCAGAAGGATCCAAGTGGGCAAGCCCAGACCACATGGGAGGAGCTTGAAGGGAGGAAGGGGAAGACAAGGGGCAATAACAAAAAGAGAGAGATAGAGGGAGGCAATTCCATGGAGTAAGGTGGTGGGTGGAGAAAGCATACAGGCAAGTACAGGTTTTACACTAGTGGATGGAAAAGTAGAAGGCATCAGAGCAATGAAGGGAGTAGCAGGAATGGAAGGACAGAAAGAGGATTGCATATATGAAGGATGGGAAGGAGAAGCACCAGTATTTAGAAAGATTACATATCTGCTGCAGTATATCCGTCCCATGTGAACCATTCCTGCTTACCACATGTACAGTCCTATGAGTCCTCTGTAATGGGGCTCCTCAGTCTCAGTAGTAGAAGTCTTATTGGGGAAGACAACTCATATAATGACTGATGGTCAGGAAAGTGAGGGCAATGCTGGAACCTGGTACATGATATCAGCACAATAGGTGAAGAGCAGGGGACGCTTATGGACATTGTTTTTGCTCTTTCTTTGTTTGTTTTCTGTACCGGTGTGGCCAGTGTTTACATTCTTGTAATATGTTTTGAGATTTTCAAAAACATTTCTATGTTACTAACAATGTCATTATACTCCATGGTTCTGTCTAATTTGTGTTGAAATGTCAGCCATCCACAGTATTGTTTAATTTTTAAGAAAGTAAACAGGGAAAGGCTGCTCCATTGATGATGTGGTCAGTGTACCAAAATGTCATCAACATGGCAAACAGGGTAGCAACCACCAGTATAGTTCTCTGTGAATATGTATTCAGTTAATTTCAGAAGGACAACATACTGTACATAATTGCTGTGCAAAGTTATGGCGATGCTGCAGTGCTCATTATGTGCCCTGAACAATTTTGCACATTTGTGCTTCTTCAGGGAGACTGGATGAATGGGAATGCAATACTTATATAGAACAATTATTTAAAAGACACAGGCCCAGATATTCAAACTGCGACCAAAAAGTGCGCAACAGCAGGAGCAAGTGCAAGTCCATTACGCCCATGTGCAAGAGGCGAGATATTCAAAAACTGAGCTGGCCAAGATGCGCCTATGGCCGACGACTTAATATCACACTACCTGCTCCATAGCGCAACTAGGGAGGGGAAGCTGAGCATATCTGATGCGCCATAGCGCAACAAGGGATGTTCAGCTGAGCAGTCCAGAGGCGCCATAGCACAACCAGGGATGCCCCCCCAGCAGCAGGGCAGCAATACAACAGCACAACCAGGGATGCAGGGTCCCACCACCCATGCCACAGATGGGCAGAGGAACACAAAGCAGAACAGACATTGTCCCCCCACACGCCATGCACTGCCCAACTGGGGGAGAGCTGGAATAACCACTGGCCCATGGAGACAAGCAACCAACCTACAGCTGGGCCATGGTGCCCCATCACACCCCCTGGCAAACTGTGATCGGCACACAAGGAGGGCCAACCACCCGGTGCCACACCATCTCCCCAATGCAGAGCACATCCTGCACCGTGACCCCCAGACACTCTGCCCAGGAGCAGCGTCCACCAGTGCAGGATACCCCATGCATGCCACCACCCCCACTGTGACAATGCAACTCTGTGCATCACAGAACCATGCAAGGCAGCCCCACCATGAGCACCCATCAGCGGGTGGCAGCACACAGCAATGCAACAACAGCATATACAGTGCCACCACGCACAGCAACCGCGAGATAGATCTGAGAGACTGACCATGCATCAGCACACAAGGTACCCCACAAGTGACAGGGCATGTCCCAGACCCACCACCAGTGGTACAGCACCTTGCACACCCTCCCAAGGACACACCCCAACCCAGCACTGGCACAACAGCCAGAGCAGACACCCACAGTGGTGCGTGGAAGCATGCACCACACTGGATGCAACACAGTGCATGGACAAACACCCACTCATACCCAAGGGCACGCCAACACAGGGACGCAGTAGCGGGGCAACCAAGCCCCCAGCTTGGGTCCTTGGAAACCATATACACATGGCCAGCAGTCCTCAATAACACAGGAGTGCCAGCCACCCTGCTCAGGCACTGTGGACCTGTACACCACCATGATTTGCCCGGAGCACAAGTCACAGACAGTGGTGCACATCCCCTGCAACACACACAAGCCACAGCATGGAGGTGGGACAACAACAGTGGAGGCCACAGTGTCACCCGAGGCAGACATGCACCACACCAGTGACAGGAGTCAATCCAGCATTGTGACAGGTACAGTAGCTGCCCTGCATGGACAGCCACCACTGATATGCCAGCAGACCGTGCAGGTCACATACATGCAAGGGTGTCAGCTGTATAGGCCACGGATGGGCTGACAGGTGCACCATGGACACAGAGCATGCACCATGGACCACTGCACACAGTCATCCAGTGCATAGAGAACAACACACACACCACAGACACTGACTGATAGCTACTCCCACACCATAGTCACTTCCCCTCAGACATACACACATACCCATGACTGCACCACCCCTGATGCCATGCACACCACTGCAGCTGAGCACCTATAGCCTGCTGCAAATCAGAGACCACCACAGTATTCATATCAAAAGAACTGTAATCAAAAACAACCAACAAAACTATTTACAATTATGTACAAATGTGTGGGGGGAGGGCCACAAACAAGGTGGGGGTGGGTAAGGGGTAGGGGTGAACAAATGGACCAGGAAAGGAGGGGTGTGAGGGTGGGTCCTGGGGGGTAGGGGAAATCAGGGGCATATTTATGGTCAGTGGGAGCCCCACTCCCCGCTCTGGCTGCTCCGCCTTCCATGCCTCCGCCTGACCCCCAGCTGCTCAATTTTCTGCAGAATGTCCAGTGATGCCCTGGCCACAGTGAGAATTTCCTGCAGTGCCTCCCTAATCATACTCAGCTGGTGGACACCTAGGACAAGGGAGCACAGTCAATAGGTGTGAATGCACAGCCCCATACAGCCCACCCACTGTGCATGGCATATGGCCGTGGGACATGCCTCTGTGATGGTGTGTGACCACCCACAGTGATCATGTCCACAAGACCTGCCCACCCAGGCACACACAGCCATGTGGACCACTGTACACACCCACCGGCCAAGTCCTGCACAACACCACAATGGCTGTTTAGTGACATGGCTATGTGGTGCTAAGGCAGTGGCACAGCCATGTACCCTCTGCACGCATGGACCACAATTGACGCATTCCTAGACATGCAGTGCCACTGGACAGTGCTTACTGTAACAAGTTGCATGCATAGCAGTGGTGTCAATGGATGGTGGCCATGCCCCACTGCCTGCCCTGTTACACATCATGCAATAGTAATCATGGATATAAGGCACTCACTATCATCAGGCTGGTCCCTCTGGTGCTGTTGACCTTTGCAACTCCTATTGTTCCTGTCCTCCAGCTGGCACCTCCGCTCCCTCGCCAGCCGTCTCTCTTCTGGCCCTAAGGTGCAAACATGGAGAGAGGAACATCAGTACAATCCTGTAGCAAAGTCCCCCGCCCCCATGTGTGTGCAGTCCCACCCAGCCAGACTCACCCACCCCACACCCTGATAACACCACCACAGCCAACACCAGATGGTCCCCCACCATGTTCCAGACACATGCAACCGTGATACCCATATGGAAGATAAAAGTGTATGGACGTTACACCTACCTGGCCATGGCACCGTGCCCTTCCTGGCACGTGCACGCAGTTGGGCTAGCAGGTCCAGGCCCCTCCGCCTCAGGTCCCCATACCTGTGGCAGCACTGCTCCACCATCTGCCCCATTCCTGTTGCCTCCTCCAGGGCGTTGGCCACCTCCTGCCACACCTGGCTGCTAGACCAGTCCAGGGGTGCCTCCCCAAACAGTGGGCCAAAAAGTGGCTCAACAATGGCAACCAGGTTTGCCATTTCAATCCGGCTCCACTGGGCAGCTCTCCTCTGTGCCATCTCTCTTGCTCAGTAGGTTCAAATTGGTGCTCTGCAGTGCTGTTCCACCACATGCAGATGCTGCGCAGTACAGTGCTGCCATTCCCTATCATGCTGTCACCGAACAGCGCGATAGTGGTGCACCCATGCCTGACGCATGGCGCCTAGGGGCTAAGGTCGGACACAGGGTCAAGGCTCTCTGGCGTGCGGACAGGCACAGTGTGATTGGAACCCAATGCATGTAGCGCGATTGGGTGCCTGTGTGCTACTTCCAGTAGTGGCCTACCATGCTATTGCCCCAGTGTGCCTACGATGCCCCAGTGCCACAGCGCCATATAGGTGAACATCGCTGTAGCGCCACTGGCACAATGGTGGCTGTGCCCTGCATTGCCTCCCATGCACAGCACATCAGCAGCGCAGCAGGTGCCTGCATCAGAAACCCAGGCATGCACAGTTAGGTCTGTACTGCGCATTTCACAGAACTGCACCGTTGGCTCAGCACATTCAACACAATTGCGCAAAGTGGAAAAGCGCGATATTCAGCAGTCATATGCAAATCAGCTAATCATCCATTTAATGGTGCAGCACTGCAATTTGCATCCACTTAAAGTTGTGCCTTGCCTCATTTGCATGGGTTTCACTATAAAAGTGCGACATTGGGCTGCACTGGCCATAGTCGGTTACTGCGGTCTATTGGTGAGTTGCATGCTGTTTGGGAGTGTGGACTGTGGATTTTGGGACATGCATGGGACTGCACAGTCACAGGTAACAACTTTCATTCTCTCAGGCTAAATCACCACCGAGTGAGTTGTGGGAGAGGAGGAACAGAGCGGTGGGAGGGGAAGGAGGCCTAATTTCACCAAGGCCGAGACGGATGCCCTGTTTGAGGCCTACCTGGACCAGGAGCCGCTTGTCAGCGGACGGCAGGGAGCACCACAGGCCTGTTCTGCTGCATGGGAGGAAGTCGCATGTGCAGTGAACCTGCATTGCAGCCACCAGTGCTCCGTGCAGAAGAGCAAGAAGAAAATGGACACAGACAGGAGGAGGATAAAGGAGAAGGTGGCTGCCATTAGGGCAGCACGAACTGCGACAGGTGGGGGACAGTCGGAGGTGCTACGCCTGACCCCACAGGAGGAGAGGGTTGCTGGCAGCATGCAGCATTGTGCCATTGAGGGTGTTCCATGTGGTGGCTTCCAGACAAGTGGTAGCCCGTCACTGCATGGTAGGTCATGGTCTGTCTATTGGGTGGGGCAGGGTAGGTCACATGCAGTAACGTGACTTCGTTTTCCCTTACAGATCCTGAGCATCTGCATGGGTCAGCAGTGGTGGGCCTGTCCACTGAGGCCAGTCAAATAGAGATGGAGGAGGGCCCATCCACCTCCACAGGTATACGTGGCTCAGTGCGACAGTGGGCCTACCTGGCTATCCGGACTGATGTTGTTAGAACAGGTGTGGAGGAGGCCCTGCCCATGTCCCAGTGTGCCAGCGTCCATGGATGCAAGCATGCTGTGACTCGGGCTGGTGCCAGGTCCATCAGCGATGATGATGTCGCTAACGGCATGGGCAGTGACACGTGTGTGCCACAGGATGGCCACACAGCAGGCAACATCGCAGCCATGGCTGTGGGTGGTGCCACCGTGGAGGCCTGCATGTCATCACAGTCCCAGCCTGTGCCTGTCAGCACCAGTGGGGCAGTACTGATGTGTGTACAGGACAGTGGGACTGTTGCAGCCACTGCGGTGGCACCAGTGAGCCCTAGGGAGTGGCAGCCAGAGGGGCAGCATCAGCAGTCAGCCAATAGGCTTGGGGTACAGTGTCAGGGGGCAGCATCAGTGCACCATCTGTGGACATGCCCAGACCTGGTCCTGGTGTGCAGCGCCCACCCTCAAGGGGTGCTGAGCATCAGGGCCATGCACACCCTGAGGGACAGGATGCCAAGGTGGCAGATGACCTCTTGGATGAGCACACCCACATACTTCAAGTATCAGTCAACCAGCAGATGCAGCTTGCGACGTCAGTGGATGCACTGCGTGCAGCTGTGGAACAGGCAGAGGAGCATCACAGCAGAGACACCACTCTAATCCTGGCAGGGATGGACTGGTTGCGGGAGAATGTGACCGCTGCCATTGACAGGCAGACACAGGCATTCACTGCTGTCATGGCCACAATGGGCACACAGTTATTTGCCCATGCGTCTCAGACACCATGCAGTGCACTGTCCACCCCCCATTCCTGGCATCGTGCAACACCATCCTTGTCGACACTGGGTTCAGCTGTGGGCATCCCTAGCATGCCTGGTGCAGGCATGTTTGGGGTGCTGCAGACCCCTGAGCAAGCACGGTCTCGATCACACAGCGGAACCCCTGGGGACCATTGGTGTCACCCCATGAGGCCAGTGGTCAGCCTGTCAGTGGTGGCGGGTCTTGGCGGGGCCGCCCATGCATCCATGGTGGCCGGGGCACTGTGGCGCGTGACTGACCTGTCTCCCAATGTGGCTACTGTCTGGTGCTGCCCTGTGTGCATTGTGTCATTCAGCGGGCAATACACGGGTGGGTACCCGGCTCTGTACGCAGACACACAGTCCATCTGCACACCCTCCTGGCTGCTGTCTGCAGTTGCATGTGCATGATGAAGCCTGCATTGCGCTTTACACCAATGTGCAATGGTGCTCAGCATCTGACACATGCACAATGACAGACAGTGGGCATGGTGGTCTGTGGACATGTGTGTGGCTAGGGGTGGCTTTCTGGGTCGTTGTGCCTCCTACCCTTTGTGCATGTCTGGTGCATTGTGTGTGCATGTGTGTGTGTGTGTGTATGTGTGTCTGTGTGCCATGTTAGACATCACCCATCCCTGGTGGTGTGTGGGGTTCCATGCCTGGACTGTTCCCTTGATGGCATGCACCCCTGGTGTGTGTCTATGCTTGTTTGTGGGTTGTGCCTTAGCCACTGGTGGTTGCACATGGCCCCATGACTTACCTGGGTTGGCTGAAGTGATCCTCCATGATGGTGTCCTGGTGCAGCTGTGCCAGCCGGAGCAGTCGGGGGTCCCATCGCCCAAGGTGGAGCTGCCCATAACCATTGTCACCGGTGTCCTCATTGTCCCCATTGCTGTCTCCCTCTTCAACCTGTACAGCTATCCCACATTTGTTGGCCATGTTGTGCAGTATGCAACAGGCCAGGAATAGCCTGCAGACCTTTGAGGGGCTGTACTGTAGGGCATCGCCGGAGGTGTTGAGGCAATGGAAACGTGCCTTCAGCATCCCGAACACCCGCTCGATGACATTATGTGCAGTGGTTTGTGCCTCATTGTAGCGTTGCTGTGGTGGGGTCGCAGGCTGCCAGTAGGGTGTGAGCAGCCAGGGACGAAGTTGGTATCGACTGTCACCTGTGTGTAGAGGGTGGAGGTTAGTTTGGAGATCAGCATCACCCTGCCCTGGGCCACATAGGCCACTACCCATGTCACATCTGACCATGCCCCCCCAGGCCCTATGATTGTCTGTGTGGCTTGCATACTCACCCACTAGGTGGCCAGTGGGGATATCCCAACTCTCGAATCTGTGGCACAGTGCTGACTGGTGCCAGATGAAGGCATCATGTGCTCCCCCAGGGTGCGTGGCACAGACATTGATTATGAACCCCCTGGCATCGCACATCACCTGGCAGTTGATGCTGGCATAGCCCTTGCAATTTATATATGGGGCCCCCTTGGGGCCAGGTGGTGTGTGGATGGCCACATGGGTGCAGTCTATTGCCCCTAGCATGCCAGGCATATGTGCTACCCTGTGGAACTCCTGTATGTTTGCTGTGTGCTCTGCTGGTGTGCTGGGGAAATGAATATACTCCGCAGCATGGGGCAGCAGTGCGCTGAGGAATTGGGTGAGGTGTCGTGATGTGGCCGACTGGGTTATGCCTGTGGTGTCCCCAGTTGGTCTCTGGAAGGTACCCGTGGTGAGCAAGCACATGCAAGCTGTCACTTTAGTCTCTACTGACTAAGCATGGCTCCGTATTGTGGTTGCCTGCATCACACCACTGCACAGCTCACAGAGCTGCCTCAGAATTGCCCTATTCAGGTGGTACCAGCCCACGATCTCTGTATCACTATACAGCTCGAAGCTGGTGCGGGCTCGGTACTGCTGTTGGGGGCATACTGCCGACGGGCCCTTCCACGGCCGTGCCCCCCTGCTGCCTTCCTTCTTATCCCCCTCATTACTGCCTCCATCTGGATTGTGGCACTGGCCATGTCCCTGGCTTGTGTTCACCCCCCCGGCAGCTGTTTCTGTGTTCCCCCCACTGTCCTGGCTGCTACTTCCCCTGCACCGGGAACACCTGACTGTGCTGGCCTCACTGCTATGTGGCAAGTACTTCCCCCTTCTACACTGTGGCTCCCCACACCTTCCCCTGAGCCTGTGGGTTCCAGGTGCCCTTTCCCGGGCCTGCCCTGTGTGTCCCTGCTGCCCAGTTTCTCTTGCTAGAGTTCAGCCTCATGTGCTTTCCCTGTAGCGTTCTTGCACCTCTCCCTTGCTCCTTTTTATTTTGGCTCATTTCCACTATGGCGCAACTTCCACTTGCTACCTATTGTGCATGGCGCTTGTTGTTGAATATCGCACTGCGCCATTTATGCATGGTTCCTCCCCTTTCAGTTGCACATACATTCATTATCATTGTGCTGTTGCTTAGCTTGATTTTGGGGGCACAACTGCCTCCTGCTGAATATCGCAGAACGGCGCATTTTCAGACTTGCACTGGTGCAACTCTTTTGAATATCTGGGCCACAGTGTATAAGTAACACTTTGCAATTAAACATCAGCTTAAAAACGTTATTTAAAGGACAGATACAGTAATTCTAGCAGGCTATAATTACAGCACATGGGGGGCTATCATTTATCATGGAGGCTCCTTCTGGCATTTGTTTCTTATTTAGTGTATGCTGTTTTAACATTTACTCTCTGCATTTGAAGAAAAGTCAAGACAACTGTCAGTTTCCATGTGTCACTCTAGGACTTATGCAAATCCAGAAAGACACTGGCATATGAATAAACAGCAATTATTTTAAAAAGGCACAATATCAAATTGATCCAAAACCCCTAACTTGAATATCCAGAATGCTTCTCTCTGAAGGATTCAAATCTCAAGATCACCACCCCTCTGTCCTTAGCAACCTTTTCCAGGCCTCCCCAAAAAATCATACCTCTCATTCCCACTGCCCTAGCAAATGCTTGGATAGGTCATTGTTCCCGGCTCCATTATGAATGGCACAAAACTGTTCCATATCCCTATAACAGGGGCATGTCTGGTCTTCCCAAGATAAAATAAATTACATGAACACTATGCCATGTAGATTTCTCCAAAGTAAAACAGATAATGAACTCTGTAATCTCATAGTTTGCTTGTGCATTTGCTGATGTGAAGACCTGCATTTTCTTCACACTAAGGTAGTGCCTTCAATGGCCGCACTGGAAACAGCCTTTGGGTGGTGTGGTAACCAAGCTGAGTTAGTTGGCTTAGACTGCAAACTATGCACAAGTTTTATTTGAGACAGTCAGACTCCTTTTGTAAACCATTCTTGGGAGTTTTGTGCATCCCCGTCTAAAAGAGGTTCCACAGACACAATTTGCCAGTTGCTGACCACAATTTCCTTAACTTTTCTTGTCTGTACACTGCAGGTGGTAATAAAATTAAGCTAATCTTGGGCTTGCCATTCTTGAGTTTGGTATTCCAGGACTTCTTTTCTGGGTTTTTCATCCCTAGCTTGCCCTATCACATCCTGCCCATAACCTCTTGTTAAGAACCTGTCCTGCATTTTTTATTTATTTATTTATTATTTATTTCAAAGTTTGGAAATACACCTTTGAGCAGAAATGCTCATTTACAAAAGTTCTTCATCAGAATAATAATTTGTTCACACCATGTCAAAAGACAGTATTAAAAACTGATTAACAAAGGCTGGACAATATTGATTCAGTGACATAAAGCAATGAGTAACATAACTACCTTTTCAGCAATATAGAGTGAACACAAGTTAACATTCAACAGGACAAATAATACAAAGCAAAACATTTCATAAGCTCTTTTTTCAAAATCAGAGACACAACTGCATTTCCTATGATAGCTGTAACATTGAGATTTCAGCATGTCCTTGATGGTGTGGTATTGTTATTGAGGCAAAAGTCAGGAAGCATAAGAAAATGAAGAACAGTTCTAAAACTCATAAGTAGTGGTTTACTGCTATAAATCTCAATAGAATAAAAAAAGTAAAAAAAATTGTACAGGATAGCTTTTATACAGGCAGTTCAAACAAAACAAAGTTCTTTCATCTGAGGGTATCTCTTATTCTCTCTCTCTCTCTAAGAAAAGATTGCTCTCTTTATATAATTATGTATTTTCCTGGTCATTAATTTCTACATCCTGAACTCATTAAGAAACATTCTGTTTCTCACAGACTGCATCAGAGCTCTTTTCAGATTCTTTCCTGAGCAGGCTTGCAAATAGAACATGGTGACCCAGAACTAATATCCTGTTGACAACTCTGCAAATGAGTTTGCATAGGGCAAATTGCATCTCATAATTAACCTTCTGAGTTCCAAATTGCTTTTAAGATTTATATCAACAATATAACTATGGATTTTCAAACCAGATAAACCAATTTCACATAAAGACCTACATTTATTTTTATAAACACAGTTAATCAAGGGAGGAGAAAGGACTGAAACAGCAAGAAACAGCAAGTGAAGGCAGGGAGATAGTGGGAGGGGGATAATTGTTAGACTGCCACAGTGAACAGTTCCTAGGTCTTACAAGAAAATCTGATTGTCCAGTCAGACTGACAAGTGACAGAAAAGGAGAGGGCATAACAGTTTCTTGCTTTAAAACTTTTTCTACATAACAAATGGGGCAGAGTCTTATTTAACCCTGTCACATGTGTGGGTGGCAACACAAGGAGAGAATTAAAGCAATTTTGATCCATGGATTTCCAGAAAAGGTCCATATCCACCATTACATCCAAATTCTCAATTATTCAGAGGCCCAGAAAATTAATTCTGTTAAGGTTTAATGTAACAGTGATCCACAAGTTGGAACCGGTGGGATGTAAAACATCCACAAATTGATTCAACTCCTCTCTTCTACCTTGCCCACCATTAGGAAATTATCTATATAGCATCTCCATCAATTTTTGGAAAAAAAAAAAGATTCCTATCATGGGAATAGACAATCTCATTTTCCAAATGTCCCAGGTAAAGGTTTGCATGATTGAGGGCAAAGGTGGCCCCCATCACCATTCCCTTACCCTGCTGATAATGCTGCTCCTGGAATATAATGGAGTTACACTTCAGTACGAATTCTGAAAGGCTAACCAAGAATTTATTCTTGTCCACATCTGACATCAGTACCAAGGACCAGCCATGCAGATGGTGCCTCAAGGTCACTCTCAGGGGGTATGTTGGTACAGTATATAATGTTTCCATATCATACAAACAAGAAGCTGATTAGGCCCTGGCTAGATATACCCCAGGACCACCAATATACTAGCGGTATCACTAATATATGATGGCAACTCCTTCACAATGTTATATACAGTATGTACATATACATATACTATGGAGGGGGCTAGGTCAGGGACCCTATGCCTGACACAATAGGTCATCCTGTGAGATTATCTAGCCACTTTTGTACCTTGAGCAGTATTTACATGGTGGACCTGATGGGGTTATGGACAACATGGAACTCAAATGTACTCTGTTCTATGATTTCTTCTCCTAAGGCCAGCTCCAAAAACTTGTAACTTGATTTCTTGAAAGTGGGCAAAGATCAGATGTGAGTGTGCTATAATAGTCCTGAATGGACAATTGTCTCTGAACTTAATTTGCATAGCCCTGTGTGTGTTGAGGACCATAACAGAGCCACCTTTGTCTGCCAGCTTGGTGGTCCATTTTCTGTCATTTTCCAATTCCTCCAGGGCTGCTGAAAATAGGCATTCCTATATCTAGTGTACCCACCCGGTCAACAAAAGCAAATAAATAAATTTCAGCTGTGGTAACATTCATATAGTCAAGGCATGTCCCACTCTCCATCTTCTGCTGGAATTTCCTGAGACAAGCTTTTCCAAAAACTCCTACTGTCAGATTTTGGTGTGGATTAAAAGTGGACTTAGATCTAAAATCACTTTTAGTATCATGTAGTCATGATAATGGTTGGGAATGCTGTAAAGTATCCTCTGGTGGGCTTTCTTCTGTTTGTAAAAAGCTTTGATGTTAACCTTTGTAGCAACATTTTTTCAAGTACAAACAGAGGTCGAATTATATTAAATAATGTGTAGGCCCAAAGCTGAAGTCCTTAGATAAGATAGATATTTATGGTTCAGTAAGAGGATGGGAAGATGAGATAATGACATTCACTTCCTGACTTTGGTCTGTTTCAGATTCCTGTCACTGCCTTATTCTCCTCATGGGGCAATTACTTCTGCCCCCCTCCTCATTTGCTTGGTGTGCTGATCTGTACAATGCATGAGCTCCTGACCTGGCCAGGTGCTTGAGGCCCCTCAATTAGATCTAAAAAAATCTTCTCCTGATTCCATTTCAGATTCACTGGATGTGAAGTAACTGGCATTCTTCAAAACTGATTTAGGTTTATTACATTTCCTATTATGTGACTGAAGCTACTCCCAAGTGAAGACCTGGGGCCTGATATTCAAAACGTAGGCAAGGCACTGAGTATTAACCTGCACTAATCGGGGTTTGCACTCGATTTGTGGGTGGGGTCTACTTTCAGACACCACAATAGAATGGGCAAACCCCGTTAGCACCTGAGTGCTAACTTACTTCTGCACCAGTTTAAATGAGGGGATCCTCCCCTGCATATGGGCACAGGGGGATATTGAGAGGTTTGCACAGGTGGTAAATGCCACCCAAACAGGCACAGGTTACCACCTTTGCAAACCCCAACTTAATAGGACACAAGGACATGGTGACAGGCAAATATACTGCTGCCAGCCACCCACCCCAACCCAAGCCTGAAGCAGCAATGCATGCCCTGGTATCAAGTGGCATCCCCTGCCCTTTGAGTCCCATACCCATAATAAATAGACTAGTTCTTCCCTGGTGTCTAGTGCCACCTTCTGCTCTCTGATTCCCATCCCTGTAAGAGATTAGTTTTTCCCTGATATCTAGTGGCACCCCTATGCTCCAGTTCCCATCCTCACAATAGACTAGTTCTTCCCTGCTGTCTAATGGTATCCCCACCCTCCAAATTCCTGTCCCCATAAGACACTAGTTTTTCCCTGGTGTGTAGTGGCAACCCCCACCCTCCAATTTCCATTGCTGCAATAGACTGGTACTTGCCTGGTGTCTAGTGGCACCTCACACCGTCTGATCCCTGTCCCCATGAAAGAAGAGTTATTTCCTGGCATCTAGTGGCCTCCTGCCACCCACATGGAGAAAACCACCTTTTCACCCCCATTACCTCTATCACTACCACTGATACAGGGATCTGATATGGTGACCAGCACAGCCCTCCTCTCACCACCTCAGTTGGCTGCCATATGGAATGATAGGAAGCACCTGTATGGTCTACAGCATAAGGATATCATTTCATATGGTGACTGGCCGATGTGGTGAGAGGAGGGCTGTACTTGTCACCATATCGGATTCATATGGCACCAGCAGCAACACAGGTAAGAGGGGTGGCAGAGTCATTTGCTCAATGTGAGTTGTACAGCGGGGCTGCTAGATGCCAGGGAATAACGCTTCTATTATGGGGATGGGGATCAGAGGGTGAAGATGCCACTAGACATGAGGGAAAAATAGTCTCTTAGATGGCTGGAGATTGGAGAGTGGGGGATGCCACTGGACACCAGAGAATGACTCTTCTATTATGGGGATGGGAATTGGAGGGTGGGGTGCCACTAGAAACCAGGGAAAAACTTGTCTCTTACAGGGACAGGAATTGGAGGGTGGTGGTTGCCAGTAGACACCAGGGAAAAACTTGTCTCTTGTGGGGACAGCTATCAGAGGGTGGGGATGCCACTAGACACCGAGAAAAAAACAGTCTCTTACGGGGATGGAAATCGGAGGTCGGGAGTTTGTCACTGGATACCAGGATGGTCATGTCACTTGCAGGAATGGGTGTTTTGGGGTGTGGGGGGACTGCTCACCACCATGCCTACATGGCAGTGGCCTCTGTAGGAGTGCAACCTTCTGCCACTTCCCATCCAAATGATCCCATAATGGACATGCATACTGTATGGCCCTTTAGTGCAGTGCATGTTCAATTAGCTCATTTGCATGTTGCCAGCTGAATATCATGCCTGGGGCTCTTGGTGCCATCAGGTCTGGGGCTGCCTTTCTCTACCTGTCCCTATGGGCTGCATACAGTCCAGATTCCTGTCAGGGCAGTGCTACTCAATGTCATGTTGTGCTGACATGCCCCAGTATTCAGTCACATGGCACCATCTAACTGAATATTGCATCCTCAGGGTCATAGGCATGGATGAGCACAGTGCAAACCTTTGCGCTCCACTTTTGCCCATATTGCAGTATCGGGCCCTTTATCCTTTAAATAATCTTTTCTGTCCCACTCAGATTTTGTGAGCTTCTGCACCTGAATCATCTTGTTTTGCTTAATAAAGCTAGTTTTGAGCTCATTCTCCAATTTGGCAAAGTCTGAATGTGATTTAAATGCAGACACTGCCTGTTCCTTTTCCTGCAGCTCAGTCTCTAATGCAGCTTGTTGCCTATAGTAATCTCTTATAATGCACTGTAAAAAGAGCACTGAAACCTTCAGCATACATTCATGTCAAGCTTTCTTAAATTCTTCCTTTTCCTTATTTTGTAGTTAATAATTTTTATTTAAAAATTGCAAGACAGTACAACTCTACACTTTAACAGGTATGTTACAATAAACTTTTAGATTTCTACAACTAGAAGGATAAAGAGTCAAAGGGTTTTTCAGCAGTGTACACATTCAAAAGGCATATAGATCAGGGTGGCAATATCACAGTATCAGACCAAAATAAGACACTGTCCGGCAGTAGAATGAACACTTTTCTTATACCTTTTGAACTGTCATGCGTGAGGAATGGGGGTGGGACTACAATAAAGTAGATCCTGGAATTTGCATGTCAGCTGGGGGATCCACTATGGTGTAATGGAAATCCTGGAAGGGGTCCGATATCTGTTGATGTCTAATGAGTGTTTCCTAACAAAATGTTGCATTCTGTCCAGGGTAGCACGGTTCCTGACAGCTGCTAACCACTGTGCCATGGTAGGTGCCTCTGCTGTTCTCCACTGCAGTAATATTATTTTTTTTGCCTCAGTCCTCACCTCCAGGAGCCAACACCTGTGCTGATGTGTGAGTGGGGGAGGGTCAGGAGGGAGGCCCAGTACAGTAGGTACAGTTGTGGCAGGAAGGGAAAAAAGGTATCAATGATTTCTGAGCAACAGTAATCAATTAGACACCAGAATCACAGTATTGTGGGACACCTCCAAAGAATGTACAAGAGGTCTGCACCAGGAGCCTGGCACCTCCAGGATTTATCATGGGGCATGATTGAGCCCCAGGGTGCACAGCCTGATGAGGGTGTGGTACCACAGGTATAATATTTTGTTTTGGATAAGGAGGTTTCTCAAGTCAGGGAAGAAAAAATGTGCTGGCCCCCTCAGTTGGGCCCACTGACCTTCTGATATCTGATATCTCAACATGTAGGGAGAGTGACCACTTATGTCTGGCACTGTCTGATAACTCTCAAGCCTTCTAGAGAATCAGCTTGTATATTAAACCTGTCCTGCCCTCAGGAGTCTTTAGGAATACATGGCCTGTGGTGGATGTGTCAGGGTCTCCAGAGGAAGCTTTTTAAGGCAGGTGTGTACAGCAGTGCAGATTTGGAGGAACTTCCAGAAATCTGAGTTGAGGAGGCCATAGCACTTCCTCAGACTTTCAAAGGAGTCCAGATGGTGAGCCAGCCCCATGGCGTAGAGGGTTGAGGTACCTAGCACCTTACCTCCTGCCACTCTGGCAACCCAAGTTCGGGAAAGGAGTTGGGTCATTCAGGAGCTGGCCGGGGGAGAGAGGATTGAGTGTCCCATTGGACAGCTCTCTTCCCTTAAAGTAGGGAGGTTGTGTGACCTGCTATTTGCCTGCCATCTGGAGGTCTCTAGGCAATAGCTCAGTTTGGGAACATACACAAGCCAACCAAACACAGGTGTTTAAGGATGTCTTCGTGGAGGTGGTGCTTGTCTGTTACACCACTGCACATGGGCAGCTGCCAGGGCAACAGCTTGGGAGAGAAAAATCAGACTTCTTTTTGCTTCTGTTGAGCTTCTTCATTTCTGCATTTCAGAAATACAGCATCTGCCAGTGCAAATATTTTGATTCAGTTTCCCCACCATCACTTAAGAGACCTGTTTTAGAATCATCTCCTACCTGTTTCTGCTCCTAAGTAGTGCCCCCACAAAGATGAAATACATAAATTTGCATGTCTCCAGTATGATGGATTGACAAACCCAATCTGTAAACTCAAGGGTGAGCTTCCTCATTATAGCTTGCTGCCAGTCAGAGAAGTTAGTAAGGGATGACTCTTGAACAATACAACTCCAAACCAAGTTTGCTGTCTGGTATCCCCAGGTATTCCATCTTTGCTCCTTCTTCTGCCACAAATTCTGCCACATACTTTGCCAGCCTGATACATGCTCCTTAAATTCTTGGCATTTGTGGGCCCTGTACTTGTCCCCAGTCTCAGTAGCAGCTCCACCCTTCATCATTACTGTGCCATTGTTCCGATGTCTGGTGCACTTCATGGGTAGTCCAGGCTCCACCACCTACCCTGGAGTCTGAGACCTGTGGTAGGTGCAGGCACATGATCCAAGTGAACAAAAGTGAGCACACTCCCATGGCCCATTTGCAGATGTGCCCTTTCATAGTGTTATGAATCCTTCTTTGTTCCTGACCCTGCTGTCTGCCCACTGGGGCTCAAGAAGCTTTTCCATAATGCCTAATGGCACTCCTGTACTTTTGGTCCTTGTCCTGACACCTCAGCCAGTACTGAGTCACAGAGGTCACAATACCTGCTGCCCAATGTCCCAATTGAGAAATTCCTGGGGTTTAGTGGGGCCCCCGCACCCACACCCACCCATAGCCTCCCTCTCCCACTTCCATTCATTGGCCTCCCTCACGGCAGTGGCAGTCCTTCATGCCAGACTTCCAAGAAATCCCTGGTGTCTAGATCCTTCTCCCTTACATTTCACCAGTCCCAATCATTTACCTCCCTCTCTTACAGTGGTCACAATCCTTCCCACATGGCATCCTAAAAGAAATTGCAGCACACAGACCAAATCCAGCCGGCTCCAGATGCTTATTCTAGACAATAACCCACTCCAGAAGCCACAGCAGTGGGCAGTAAGAAGGGGCAACATATTCCAGCAGATGCTGAACAGATGAAATCCTGAGCACTGAACAGAAGACTCCCTTCAACACCAAAAGAAAAACAAGCAAGCAATAGAGTGACTAAATATACAAAAGTGATTACTCAAATGGAGTCACACAATGGTGACTGACAAACCCTTCTGGGTGTCAGTTGCAAGGATGAGAGAAAATAAGAGTTGGTAGGCATGGTGAATGGGAAGGGGGTCAGCAGGAACCATGACCAGGTGTGGGCAGAGAGAGAGAGAGAAATAGAACTGGTGATGAGGGAAAAGTAGCTAGAGCCACAACTCTATGATTCCCCTGCAGCTAGCAACCCCCTCCTTCACCCATCCTCAAGTCCATGGCATCTAGTGGTCCCCCTCCCCAATTCTGGTATGTAGTGACTTCCCTTATCTCCAGATTCAGCAGTGAGCAGCTCAAACTGTGGGAAAGCACTCAGACTGTGGGCAAGCAACAGTCAGTGGCAGTGAGCAGCTGTAGATGAAGGTAAGCAGTTCAGAGTGTGTGAAAGGAGCTTGAAGTGCAAGCAAGCAGCTCAAAGTAGGAGCAAGCAATTCAGAGTGTGGGCAAGCAATCTGGAGTCAAGGCAAGCACTTTAGGAGTAAGGGTGAGCAACTTGAATACAAGCAATTAGCTCAGAGTGAGGGCAAGTACCTCAAAGTGTGGATAAATATGCTATGCAGCCAATGAAGGTGACAACATCAATTCTTGGCCATCTTGAAGGGGCTGCATGGATTTTAGGCAGCCTGCCCCCCTGCCAAAATTCCTCCCCTTCATGATAATCAAAGAACAGAACACCTTACTCTTATGTTGCTGGATCTCCCAGGTGGAAATGAGGAGTGATGTGGCCATGACACTGAGCCAGTCACCCTTTCTCTCTTTAATCCTTAACCTTCCTGATGTCACTGATAACATCACATGGCACCTAGGCTTATAATTGCACAGTAACCTGTCACAGAAATGATTTACTTCTGTTCAATTTATGTCTGGAGCCCCACCACAGAACTTGGAACACAAATGCTCTTGAACAGTGAAGGTGGATTTTTTCCAGTTTAAAGGCAGTTGTGAATCAGTTATCAGTATAATGTGTAGCAGCCATTTTGGCTCTGACTAGAGTTTGTATTACCAGTGTCTGCATTCCAGTTGTATTTCAGTCCCAAGAGAATACGACACATCCAGGCTGCAAGGTAATAAGAACATAAACAAATCCACAGACTGAAGAATATAATTCATGTTAAACAGACCAACTTGAAACTGTTCTACTGTATGTTCTGGGTTCTCTTGATTCAAAAGGGGAAGCCTGAAGCTTAAAAACATTCAAGCTGCTCTTTCTTCAGGTAGCAGTTATTAATTTGACAACTCAAACAGTAGCCTATTTAAAAGGTACATTGGGTCATACTCATGAGGACTGATACAGGACCAAGCATAGCTATTTAATTAGAATGTACAGAGCATTTCAAGAGGGCAAGGACTGCTGAAAGAATCAAATATAAAAACATGCTGTAAGTGAAGTTTTAGCAATTTTTTTTTCAGAAGTTATACTATACTTTTAGTAGTATTTCTGCACATATAGAGACATTTACAATCACAAAGTGGCTCATGGGGTACTTCAGAATGAGATATGTATATTTTCTGATGTTCTTACACAGTGATTTATGCTCCAGAGATGGCATTAATGCAACCTGTAACACAATGTGGCTAAAATGGGACTCATCGTTAAGGGAGGGGAAAGGTTGAACCTGTGAAACTCCAAGCTGGTCAGCCTGATAGTGTATCAGTACTGGCTCCTGCAGGCTATTATCAAGGACAGAATAATGGAGCTTGTGATTGTGGCCAAGGTTCTTGACCCCTGTCAGCATGGCTTTCTGAGGAAAAGATAACAAATCTATCTGAGCACCTTCCTAGAGACATTGAACAGGGGGGTGGAGAGGTACAGGGCTGTAAATGTAATCAATCTAGACTTCAGCAAGGTCTTTGCTACTGTGGTGCATGACAAGTTTCTGGACAAAGTAAAGCAGAGCAGTATACATTAGACTTACACATGGTGGATTACTGGCTTGCTTGGGGTAAGGAAGCAGAGGGTGGTGTTGGATGGGCACTACTCCAACTGCACATGAGTATTCATGGCATCCCTCTGGGATTCCTTCTTGGACCACTGGTCTTCAACATCTTCATCAATAATCTGATGCCTTGGGTCTCCAGCAGGCTGCTAAGTTCATGGATGGCACTAAACTATAATGGTAACCAGATATGTCCCAGTAAATCTTTAGATATGCCCAGATATATCACAGGAAATCCTATCAAAATGAATGGGGATTTCTTGTGAAATATCCAGGTACTGTACTGTAGCTAGGGTAGTGATCTTTCTTGAAGATGGAGACAAAACTTCAAGACAAAATTAAAAAGTTTGACAATTGGTCTGACTCCTGGGGCCTCAGATCCAATGTAACATGCAAGGTGCAGCACTTTAGGAGGAAAAACAAAGGAACAGCCAACATGCAGTGTAGGTCTTCTCTTGCTGCCAGGAAGGAGGAAAAGGACCTGGTAAAACACAAGGGACTGAAACAGACGAGCAGTGTTTCACTGCTCTTCAGAGGGCAAACAGAATGCTGAGACATAGCAGAAGTAATTGTGCCACTCTGGAAGGTTCACATCAGACCCCCACCTGGAGTACTGATTGCAGTATTGTTTTCACTAATAAAAGACATTGAAGGTGTCAAGAGGGTGCAACACAGGACCAGTTATAGCAATCTGGGGATAAAATTCATTTGATGAGGCCCTAGGCCCTTAACATGTTTATACTGAAACAACTGAGGTTGAGACGGAAAATTATCTGTCTTTCATCTACTAAAAGGCATGTCATCAAAATATTTGGAGAGGTTTATGAACATATGAATATTACAAGCAGAAGAAGGCCTACTGGTCTATTTCTATTAAGTCTGCTCATGCTTCCTAGTCCGCAGTGGTTACTGAGGGCTCCATCCCCCTTCCCTAACTACTACCTTCTCCTTCTTGCCTACCTACTGTACACTGACCATCTCCTTTACCCTATCCCACCCTGTTTTGAATCCATCCACTATCTCCAGGGTGACCTTTTCCTCACCAATTATGTCCCATCCTGTAACCACCCTCTCCATGGCAAAGTACCTTCTGATCTCTCTGCTGAACCTCCCCTGCACCAGTTTAAGGCAGTCTCCTCTAATGGTTTTGTTTCCAATAAAGCTGAAAAGGCCCTCTGTATTCACCTTATTGATTCCCTTCTGACACTTAAAGGTTTCAGCCATGTCCTCCTTTTCCCTCCTCTTCTCCAGTGAGTATATGTTTAAATCTTCCAGCCTCTCCTCATATGTCATGCCCAGCTGACCTTGAACCATTTCTGTTGTTCATCTCTAGACCACCTTTAGCAGGTTAATGTCCTTTTTCAGTTAGGATCACCCCAGTACTGTACTCCAGGTGTGGCTGAACCAGTGACTTGTATATTAGCAATATGACTTTTTTCCCCCTTCAAGTGATTCCCGTGACAATTCAGCCCATTTTATTGGCATTCACTGCCACCTTCCTGCAGTGTGAGGAAAGCGTCAAGACATTATTGATAGTCACCCCCATATCTTTTTCTTCTTCAGATTTGGTTACCAAGACTGCCCCCCAGTCTGTACTCAGTCCTTTGGTTTATGCCTCCAATGTGCATGTTTTGGGATATGATCCTGCTGTTCAACATTTCTGTAGTGTTTATTTTCTGCTTGATCATTAATTATTGTTTTATTAGAATTCTGTTTTATGAAATTGTTTGCTATTGTGAGGTATCCAGAGCCCATGTGATTGACCCCCTATAAATAAAATTGCTTTGCGTTCCTTGCCTCTTCCTTGCATGACCTTCCACTTCTTTCCACACCACCTCTCCAGCCTGGCCAGATATTTCTTAAGGTCCTATATCTTCTCCCCTGTATCCAGCCTTCCACAGAGCATGGTGTCATCTGCAAATAGGCAGATATTACACGTTATCCTAGCTCCAGTGTCATTAATGAATACATTGAACAACACCGGAACATGCAACAAGTCCTGTGGGACCATGCTAGTGACAGCCCATGAGTCTGCCACCACCACCTTGTGGGTCCTTTCCGTCAGCCAGTTCACCACCCAGTGAGCTTCTCCCCTACCAACAGTTCCTCCAATTTCCTGATTTTCCTCCTATGGAGCACTTAGTCAAAGGCCTTGTTGAAGTCCGAGTAGAGAATATCAACCACTTGGCCCTTGTCTACTGTTCTTGTTACCCAGTCAAAGAAGTCAATCAGATTTGTTTGGCAGAATCTTTTCACCATGAACCAATGCTGTCTCCTATGCTGAAAACCATTCTTCTCTGAAAAAGCAACCATCATTCCCTTAAGGATTGCCTCCATGAGTTTGCCCAGAACCATTATCAGACTGGCCGGCCTGTTGTTGCCCAGGTCATCTCTTGGCCCAGTCTTGTGATAAGGCACCATGTGCACCATTCTCCATTCTATTTGCACTGCCCCTGACTCCAGCAAACTATTGGTCAGGTCCATCAGAGGGCCTGCTAGTTTTGCCACCAGTTGCCTCAAGCCCGGGAAGAATACCATCCAAGCCCAGGGATTTATCTACCTTAAGGGTCTGCTGTCCTTTCTTTACCCTGTCCTCACTGACCATATCATCCTTGCACCCCTTCCCCATTTCCTCACTTGTTGTAGCGGGCCATCCTTCTTCTTTGTAAAGACTAAGCTGAAACATTCATTAAATACCTCTGCCTTTGAGTCCCTTGTCTCCCTAATGTATTGAAAAAAAGGCTTTTTTCCCTTTCTTGATCCCTTCCGCTAGCTGCAGTTCCTTCCTGGCCTTGGATAGCTGGACTGCTTTACCCACCTCCTTGGCTTTTTTGATGGTATTCCTCTCTGTCCTCCTCCTTCTGGGTCCTCATGTACTTCCTATAAGCAGTCATGTTTTTCATGACTGCCTTGGCTCCTTCTCTACTAAACCAACTAGGTACTTTGGTCATACAGATTTTCTCTTTCAGACTGACAAACTCATTTGTGTCAGCTGCTGTCCCATCCTTAGTAATGGACCGCTTCTGGTCCATCCCCATCCACTCTTTGAGGCTATCCTGGTGTCTTTTAACAGTTGTTTTATCTTCTCAAAGTTCCCCATCCTTAAGTCTAGGGCCTTGGTCTTGGTGTTTGCCTTCTCCCTCCCCATGTCCAACCTGAACCACACTATATGGTGGTCCCACCATCCCAGGGGATCCTCAACCTGGATGTGCTGAACATGAACCCCATTTATAAGTATCAGCTCCAGGTCCATCCATAGTTGGTTCCATGATGCTGTGGGTCAGGAACCCACTTTACACCATATCCAACTTTATGTGACTCCTGGCACAGGTTGTGGCAGGAATCTTCCA
The DNA here is from genome assembly GCA_016271365.2 of Neoceratodus forsteri. Classification (NCBI taxonomy): domain Eukaryota; kingdom Metazoa; phylum Chordata; order Ceratodontiformes; family Ceratodontidae; genus Neoceratodus; species Neoceratodus forsteri. Next base: position 201,322,373 of record CM057451.1, on the reverse strand, counting down.
ATCTACCTTGGGCTGATTTAAGTTACCCACTGTCACCATCTCTCATTTGTCTGCAGTCAAACTGATAACGGACCCCAATTCTCTGTCCCTTTCCTCCTACTGGTGAGGTGGGTTGTATACTAACCCCAACCTTACCTTTTAACCCTGGTGGTTTTGCAACTGCACTCATAATATCTCTGTTTTTTCCTTCTCCATCTCATTTCTCATTCCAGTTATTCCCTCCCTTACATACATTGATATACCACTCCTTCACTATGGCTCTATCCCTTCTATACAACATGTACCCAGGAATAGAGGGGTCCCAGTTGTGGTTTGGTGTAGCCCACGTTTCTATGACCACTGCAATGTCCACCTTCCTCTCTGCCATCAGTGTCAGCAGGTCATCCATTTTTCTGAAAAGGCTACTTGCATTTAGATACACCAGCCTCCTCCACAACTCTGTGACTCTCTTCCTCATGACTTGGTTACCCTCCCCTTGCCCACAGCTGGCTGTTCCTCCCCCTCCTCCTTCTGCCTGATTCTCCCTCTGCTTCTCTGATGTCATCCCCTTTATATGCCCTTGTGTCCTTTTCCTCTCCCTCCTGGAGACCTCCTGTCCTCTGCTCCCTGCTGGTATGGAGGGGAAATGTCCTCCCCTCACCATCCCACAATCCATTATCAGCTCAGCCTGTTCTATTTGGGGAGAGGCCTAATAGCCCCCTCCTCCCAGAGACTCTGGGTACAGTGACCCATTTGGCCCCCTCCATCAGTTTAAATTAAGGGCCCTGCCCATGTATTCTCCCAGCTTTAAAATGGGGAGAGAAAATCCTGTGTTTTGATTTATTCTTACCTATGCTTAAATCTGTCTGATACATAGATAAAAACAAGTACTAAAAATCAAGACCGCAGTTCAAAAATAAATTCACTGTGCTATTGGAACAATCAGATTTTAAAAGGCTGCCATTTTTTTCCAGTGTTACCCATACATTTTCATTTAAAATCCTTCCATAAAGACACCATCCAATAGCCATTGTTGCCAAGTTTTTATAGTGGATTTTTCAATCACAAGAGTGTGTTGTGCATATTTATGGAACACATATAAACAGAACAGAGAAAGAAGTAAGTGCCTCAGCTGGGACTTGAACCCATGCCACCCAAAATACCATTATAGCTGCACTACAAGCTGCACCACCAAGGCAACTGGAACCTGGTCCTCCCAGAGCACATTACTCGTTTTCTAATTCACAACCTGGTGCTGCACTTATAATTACATTTTTCAATGGCAAGAGTGTGGCATGCATATTTATGTAATGCTTACAAACAGAAGAGAGAAAGAAGTAAATGTCTCAGCTGGGACTTGAATCCAGGCCACATGAATATGTTTTTGGTTGCAGTAACAGCTCCTCCACCAGTGCAAATGGAACCTGGGCCATCCCGGAACACATTACTCTTTCTCCAATGCTTATTCTGGTGTGCCACAGATAATTAAATTTTTCATTCACAAGAGTGGGATGAGCATATTTATGGAACACATATGTACAAAGGAGAGAAAAAAGTAAGTGATTCAGCTGGGACTTGAACCCAGGCCACCTGGAATACCAGTCTGGTTATGCTACCAACTGCACCACCAAGGCAACTGTAAGCTGGGCTGTCCCAGAGCATATCACTCTTTCTCCAATGCACAACCTAGTACTGCACAGATAATTACATTTATCAATCACAAGAGTGCCTGCAACCTCACGTCTTACTATGCCCTTGAGTGTGTGGTCAGATCTGTTCAATGCACACCCTATCATGCCTTATTGCATACTTGTCCCTAAGCACCCTTGAGCCCCCTCTGCTAAGATTCAGCCTATCCAGTGCATAGACAGTTTTGCCATTCCATGTCCCCTCCCAACTCCCAATGCAAGAAAACCTTCCTCCCTGCGCCATTCACTCAGTCAGCTGTTGAAATCCTCAATTGTCCTATTCCTACTTGTGCTGGCTCTTATTAACAGTAGCACTTCTGAAAAGGCTACTGATCTAGCCACCCACTACACATTCTCCCCACCTCCCCGAACCTCTCCTGCACTACTTCCATTTCATGTCCAGCTAGGTCATTTCTACCTAGATGCAATATTGAATGAGACTCCACATCCCCTGCATAAGTTGAACTATCACTGAGCACACCTACTGCACCATCATTACTGGCATAAACACCACTTTTCTGCATCTGTGTGCCTCTCCTTTCCACTCCCAGTGTACTCATTTCACTGTTGTGTCACCCAGGATTGCAACTCTTCCTCCACTGTCCCCATACCTTTTCCTTCCCCACTACACTACCTGCCTCTTGAGTTCTCCCTGTCCATCTGCCCCCCACCTTACCATCTGACATTCCCTCCTACCCCTTCCACCAAGTCGGCTAAGTCTTCCCCTTCCTTCCCCCAGCTCCACTTGTCCCTCTTGTCCCCCCTGCCCCCATATCATTCCTCCCTTCCTAACACTCCCTTCTACACTTTCCATTTCTGCCCTCTTCTGCCCCACCCTTCTTTTCCTGTCTAACCTCCCTTGTTCCCCTTCTCAGAACTGGTCTCCTTTCTCTACTTTGACTTTCTTCCTCCTCATCCATAGTCAATGAGAGGAGTATATTCTACACTGGCACCCCAAAAAATACTCCCACTCTTGCCTCCTCCTGCCTGACTCCCCCTAATGCTACCACCACTATCCACCCTCTCACTTGGTTTTCTCTCCCTCTGAGGTAGAGGAGCCAAAGGCATCTGTGTCTGCACATCCTCAACCTTCCCCTTCCTGCCTGCTTCTGTCACTTGGACAGTCCCCCAGCCTCTCCCTCAAACCTGGCCCATCCACAATCTCCTCCACTAGTATTCCTAACCCCCATTGAGGCTACTCTGGAGACCAAGTACTGTGCTCACTAGGGCTATGCAAAATGTTGAATTTCTGATAGAACAGAACTCAGAATTAGAAAATTCCACTAATTTTCAACATTTGCAGAGTTTTGACATTCCACATACAAAATGTTTTTTATGGAGTAATAAATCACAGATTCTTTTTCCAAATCCATGGAAAATTATTTTGCTGTTTACATGATCCACCGAAAATTATTCCACAGTTTGCATAGTAATGTTTTTTGAAAGTCCATGGAATTTAAAAAGAAATTCCACAAAACATTTTAGAAACAGAATTACCATTCCACAGTAATTCCGATGGCAAAATTTCACATTTCACACAGCCCTAGTGCTCACAATACTGAAAATCCAGAATACTCAACAAGAGAGCTGGGCACTCATAAATGGCACAAAATGTGTCTTAAAATGAATTTAATTGGAAGCAAGACTTTTACTTATGGTGCAGTCATGGCACCCAGTAAGGACTGCATCGTGACATAATCCACACTCAGACATCTGCCAAATGCCCAGTGTCTTTATCAGGTGTTACAACTGCATCTTAAATAAAAGTCTTGCTTTCTATTAAATTCAGTTTAAAACTCCTTTTGTGCCATTTGCAAGTCCCAACTCCCTTGGTGTTACAGTAATTAATCATGTAACCACACACTCTGCCTGCTCCTCATTGTTTTGACAAAACAGTTCACAGTCCCCATATCCATTTAACTGAAGGAGTATAACATGATAGTTTGTTAAATATTTTATCCAAGTAACAATATGTATTGTTAAAAAAGCCTGGTGAAGTCCAAGGTAAAAATAATTAAAAAAAAAAAACATTTCTTAATCCAGTCTCACTTGTCTTGATGGCACTTTTTAGTAGTCAGTTTTGGTTGATGTTTGATTTTGAAGTACAGTTCAGAACTTTGTACATATTAATATGTTTCAACTGCATGTGTTCTTGTTCCTACCCCCACTGTTACTGTGATATGATTCCTGATAGCTTAAGTTCTCAGCCATAATAATACAATCATTGGTTTTCTTAGCTCTTTTTTCTTCCTCTGAGCCATACCTCAAACATTTCAGCATCTCCCTCCATCTCAACTTCTGATTCATTTTGTACTAAGAATTTTGTGATTTGCTGCTCTTTGGTAATATAATTTTTAACAGACAATTTTTTTTTATATTTCATTCTACCTATTCTGAGTTTCAACCATGATAATGATATTTTGTCCATCTTTATTTTTCCCTGGTCCTCCATGAACACTAAGACTCAGTTTTTCCAAGGCTTTCTTAAATTTGAAGATGTGTTCTTTGGTATTTTGCAATTTTAATACCAAGCACACCCAGCTGTTGTTGGGTTTTGCCCTGTGTCTGTATACAGAAACAGTGTTTGCCCATTTAACGTATTTCCTAACCCCCCCCCCCCCCCCTTCAAAATATCATACACAGTCTTCTTAAGGAATGTTGAGTTCTTATTAGGAGCTCTGGGACAGTTGTAAAAATAAATAGTTATCAAAAGGTTGTTTTATTCTGAAGTTTGGTCCTTGCTGTAATTTTATTCAGTTCTGTTTGTGTTACTTCTGTAACTCAGCTCTACACTTTTTCTTTTTCTCCCTCTGTTTTTTCAGTGTTTGCTACATCGCATGGTTTTTCAATATTTTTAACATCTGGGGCATGGATCATATCATTCTCAAAATTAATGTGGTCCTTTTGTACATGCCATACAGATGTTTCTTTTATCTTTTTTTTTCATAAGATTCATTAATAGGATTAATATGAGTCTGTTAGCATTAGCCTACCTGACTTGCCATTCTTCATTGGAGCTATCTAGTATTCTCTTTTGAATAAACATTCATCCAAGCCTTTTTAACAGTATCCATAGTTTTTCTATAAACCACTAGTTGTGGGAGACTGTTCCACATGAACATATGAACATAAGAAAACTGCCAGCAGAAAAAGGTCATTTGGTCTTTCAAGTCTGCTCAATTATGTAACTGGCAATCCTATTCTGCAGCTGCACCTCCCTCCCTGAACCCCCTTCCCTGACTTTCCCTTTTACCCTGTCCCAGCCCCTCTTGAAACATCCCATTGTTTTACTGGCCACCACCTCTGCTGAGAGTGCATTCCACTCTGACACCACCCTCTCTCTAAATAAGTGCCTGCTCAGTTCCTTCCTAAACCTTCCACCCTCTACTCTCATATCATGACCTTGAGTGTTTCTCCCTTCCCCCTTGAACAGTCCCTCTGTGCCTGTCATGTTTATTCCTCTCATGTACTTGAAGGTCTCAATCATATCCACCTGTCCCTCCTCTCCTCCAATGAGTACATGTTCAACTCTCTTAGTTTACTTTCATAGGGTAACTCCCTCAGACCCTGGTTCATCTTTGCTGCTCTGCGTTGCACTCCTTCCAGTAATCTAATGTCCCTTTTTATGTATGGGTGCCAGTACTGCACACAGTACTCCAGGTGAGATCTGACCAGCTATCTATACAATGGCAGAATTACTTCCCCCTCCTTAAGGTGATACCCCTTGCTGTACAGCCCAGCAATTTGTTGCCCATTGCCACTGCCTTTCTACATTGTGCAGAGTTGTTTATTGCTCCCATAATGAGCACCTCCAGATCCTTCTCCTCAGTCTCAGCTAGCTGTACTCCCCCCAGATGGTAGTTTCTCCTTGGATTCTCAGCCCTAAAATGCATCACCTTGCAGTACTTAGCAGTGAATCCCAGTTGCCAGGTGTCAGACCATGCCTCCAGCCTTGCCAAATCTTCCTGCAAACCCTGCCACCCCTTTAGGTCATCCACCACTGTGTCATTTGCAAAAACACTGATCTTGCTCTTGATGCCCTCCAAAATGTTGCTTCTCCCAGCCATAGCCAAACTACAAGAATCCTTGGCCCACACTCAACTAGCTGACTACCTTGCAACAAATAACATCCTCTCACTCCATCAGTCTGGCTTCAGGAAACACCATTCCACAATTTCCTCCTCCCTGAGTGTCACCAACCATATCCAAACCGCCTCTGACCAAGGCTTTCTATACAGCAGTTGTATTTGTCGATTTAGAAAAAGCATTTGTCTCTGTATCCCACCCTCTTCTCCTGCAGAAGCTTGAGGCAGCTGGACTTGCCCCCATCACTGCAAGATGGTTTTAGTCATATCTATCCACCAAACTTCAATCTGTTAGAATTGCTGATACCACAGAACCCCCCCCCCATCCTGGTGGGCTTCCCTCAAGGCTCTGTTCTTGGTCCCATCCTCATCTCCCTCTTCATTAATGGCTTTCTCTTCTCCTGCACCAGTTCATCAATATACACATGTGCAGACAACACCATCCTCTTTACCTCTGGTCCCAACCTGCTTGAAGTCCAAGCTAAGCCGGCCAGCTGGTGCTGAGGGCTGAGGTGCTGAACACCTTACCTCGCACCATGCTGGCAACCTGTGTTCAGGATCAAGCACGGGCCACTGGGGATTGGCAGGGTTGGAGAAGGATTGAGCATCCAGAAGACTGTTCTCCTTCTCCAGGGAGGGGAAACACTAGTGGTAGGTGCTCAACTAATCCCAAGTAGAGACTGTGTGGTAGTGCACTGATCCTACGGAAGGGGGGCAGAGTTGGGGCAGATGCCAGGAGGACCACATGCGGGCACATGCAGATGCGTGCATGCTCCCTCCATTGGCATTCTTGCATGCCCCTCCCTGTAGGGGAGAAAAGTAGAAAGAACAAGTCCCTAGGCAGCATGAAGACTGCCCCAATGGCATTACCATGACTGCACCCAAGTCAGCTCCCTCAGGAGCCCGACCTCCAGGTCTCCATGGTGGTGGGGTATGTACCCTCCATGATGCCACCTGGGGAGGTTGGGGTGGAGAGGTACGAGCTCTGGCAGTGATCGGGGTGGCAGCCATGAAGGCAACACTGGATATGTGTGTGAGAGAACCAAAGGTACAACTCCCCTGTGCACGTGGGAACAAAAGGAGTCCAGAAAGCAGTCAGGATGTGAAGAAGTCAAAATAAAATTTATTCCTTTACGCAGGTAAACATAAACGGACTTAGAACAGAAAATAAAAGAAGTACATAAATTAAAATATTCCAGCAGTCAGCATCACTGAAGACATCATACCTAGAACCAAGCTAGGCATCTGGCAGGTATATCTTCTTATCACACACTGATCAATTCAGCTTAAATCCTTCCTTTATATGCAGAATGTGGAACAGATGACAGGTTTGAGCTCCTCTCTAACAGAAGATAAACTAGAATATATTGTTTATACAGCTTTAAATGAAAATTCAGAATTAATGTAAACATTCTTTAGTTGTTTAAATTATAGTCAGCTGCAGAACAAACAAATAATACCCTTATTTCTTTTATTTTCAATATTTCTGAGTAACTTGGGCTCCTCCCATCAGCATTAATTATAATAAGGGTGAAGAGGGGGCCGGCCGGCTCTATAGCAAAAATGGAGAGCTGAGGGAAGGTCTGGGAAACTGCTGAACACACAATTGCAATGAAGTAAGTTTTATCGTTCACATTTAAACACAACAGTAATATTATCTGCACACATAATTCAGCATTACAAGCATTTAAACCATTGCTGCAGCAACTGCAGTGAGATAATGTGAGTTTAGATGTGATAAGCTGAGTTATAATTGCCATGTATCTCTCCTTGTAACCCTACCTAAACAGCTGGACATAATGGCTGCACTTAAAACACAGCAAGATGATGCCTTGCACTGAAATTCATGAATAGGGCTTACAACTGCAGTCATTTTACTCACAGCCTTCTGAAAAATTAACTGAAAGTGTTCTTCTTTCTAGAATTGCTAACGCTAGCCAGAGGAAGCAAGAACCGCTTGAATTTCTTTATTTTAGCAAAATGTAGAATTATGTTGCGATTAACGCGTATGAGCACATTCGCACAGTTGCACATTTGCACAGTCTCGCAGTTCGAATGTGCACACGATCATGCGGTTCATTGAAAAAATGACTTTTCTTTAACAAAACAGAGTTTCTTAATGGCATGGGACATAAATACAAAAGGAAAGGAAATAAAAGACAGTAAGAGAAGGACTACACATAGGAGGCCACCCTATGGTAGGGGAAACAAAGTATGAAAAGATTGATGGAGAAAGTACAGATAAAGAAGAAAGGATTACTGTTGCAACAGATTTTTGGAATGTATTTACAGCCCCGTTATCAGAAAGAAATCTTAGCATACCAAACCAGCACTTCTCCAGGGATTTTTAAAAGATACCCAGGAGCACAGAAAATATTAAAGAGGGCGGGGTCACTGACCCTACTACATCCCCCCAGCTGAAAGGATACAGAAATAAATAAGGATGAAGTCCAAGCTACCCTACAAATCGACTTCATCAACATTCAGCACTGGTTCAGCCAAAATCAACTGAAATTAAACACTACCAAAATTGTTTTCATGGTTTTTAGCTCTATCCAGAAAATTAGCCATACTACTCCCCCTGTCACCTCTCTCTATGGTTCCGCACATGACCAAGTCACCAGATACGAGTACCTGGATGTTTGACTGGACCCTCACCAGTCTTTCACAGCTCGAGCTGAGTCTATCACCTCCAAGCTGCACCCCAAACTGGGCATGCTATACCAGAAAGGGACTCTCTCCCATTATCTACCAGGCATGAAATTGTCTCTAAAATGATCTTTCCCATACTAGATTATGTGGATATAGTTTACAGCTCTGCACCTGTAACCACCTTTGCCAGGCTGGATACCCTTCTAAACTCATTTTGTCAATTCGCTACAAACTCCTCCCTATGCATCCACCACTGCAATCTTTACTTCCTCCTCAGACTATCTCACAGGTGCTATATACATGCCCTCAACCTTATATCTAAGTATTGGTTTAACTTGCTACCCTCCTATCTTGAGGACTGTCTATTCTCAGAGTCCCTATCCCCCTATGAACTCAGGCACAGAAATGAAAAATATTTTACCCTGCCCCGATCCTCTTCCACAGTAGGCAAAGCTGCTTTCTCCTACTGGCTTCCTTACTTGTGGAACAAAACTTTCCCCTGCTATCAGAAATTCACTTTCTCACTCTAGCTGCAAGCAACAGCTACATCTCCTTCCTCCCTCCACCTTTATGTCACTACCACAACTGAGCTAAACCCACAACTTATACTGACTTTACCTTCCTACAGTCCCTCACCAGCACTTACTAAAATTAATTATGTAGAGCACTTACTATTGTGTAGTTCACCTCTAGAGATTCATCACATCATGTTTTTGCTCTCACTGCTGTAATATATTGATTGTAATTAGCTGCTATTGTTCTATTGACTAATTCTCTCCATTTATTGTCTGTATTTCCACTGCTCCTTCCCCCGGGTCACACCTAGAATCGAGCCTTGGCTCAGCATGCCTTTCCCGGTTACCAAATGTTTAAATAAAATAAAAAAAATAAATACAAATGCCAGATGATATGCACAGGGCCATGGAAAATTCCAACCACCGTTAGTAGCTGGTGCTTGCAAAATTCTCCTACTAAAATGGGGAAATGCACCACCCCATATAAAACTGGCAAAGAGCCAATCTATTCTGTGCCAAATTTTAGAGGAAGTGGGCATGGCCAAATTGCTTAAGCAATACAATTATTTGGGAACACCATTTGCTTTATAGCTGCCACTTATTCCCAGAAGAGATAACTGCAGCTTAGACCATTGCCGCATGTCCTGACTAAGGCCTTCTAAGCAGCCTGCTAATATTCTCTTCGGCCATTTCTAAGAAATCTGAGAATATGTACATACCTATATAACAAAGGCCTTTTGAGGCACCTTTTAACCCATTTGGATGCATATTTGCTCATGCTGGATCAGCTTTATATGAAGGCAAAATTTATGTTTTTGACCAGATGACTATCAGGCCTGCAACAAAGCAAGATCACACTTAGTTGAATTTAAAAATGAATAGATCTTCTCCTGCTTCATGGGGTGATTCATACCCTGTACATTTCAACATAATATTTTAAACTCCGTCATTCTTTAACATAATAAAGCCATTTCCAAACTGTTATTAGGAGGCCTTCCACTAACAATAGATTAATAAACATATATACTTTTGAAAAATGTGGTGGTGCACTTAACCTAACTACTATATTAGTGCCATAACATAAAGGAGCCAAATAGTAAACTATCCTATCTGTATTAAGTAATTCACAGAATCTGTCTATTACTTGTAAGTGCCAAAAAACATCAAACCAAGGTAGGTCATGAATCATGTGCCATTGAGCTTGTGTTGTCTTAGAAAAATAAATAAACATCTAACCAGACTAAAAGTTCTAGGAAACCATCAATACTTAACAGTAGGTTACTTGAGGAAGAGGTTTAACAGAACTGGCCTTATAAAAGAATCCACACCCTTCCCCTCCTCAGTAGGCATAAAGCTGAGTGACCCATTTTGTTGGCTAACAGCGATGAGAAGATAGCCAGGCATGCTCTCACTATGCCTTGTCAAAAATGCCTCTAAAAAAAGGAGTCAATATCCATAAAAATAAATAATTTATAGGTATCAATATAAAGAAGGCCAGCCCGTAATTTAGGGTGGGGGTCAACCAATTAATGGACTCAAATCCCAATACATAAAATAAGATAGAATAGGTATAGGGAGAGAGTTAAATATGTTTAGAAACAGAGGGAGGGAGAGAGAGAAGGCATACTGCCAAAGCAGCACATGAAACATTAACATTCCCTTTCTTACAAATATAGGGAGCTCGACAATACCTCCATACTAGTTTCCCCAAAAGTTTCGTAGCATCTGGTGGCCTCCCCCATTCAACTACATAATGAGGAGTTCTCCTTAACAAAGCAGGTACCTGAAGGATTAACAATAAGGGATTCTACCCCTAGTAGTGACTAATTAAAGTAGCAATGTACTTATTGTACTTGTGTAACCAGTCCCATAAACAAAAAAAGTCCATCAAGAGCTGGCAGATGAGGCACCAGATGTGGAGTTCTCTTCTAGGACAGCAGAGAGTTCTAATTTACTGGCATCTAAGTCAGCAATCGAAGGGACTGTCTGCACTGGATTCAGGTTTCTGATCCTCTGACGGTTCCTCCACTTGAACTGATGTGACCAGCGAACAGGTCCTCCTCTGAAAAGTCCACCCAGTCCTTGACTGCAACTTGTGAATGCCCAGGAAGCTGAGTATGTGATAGCTGAGGATGTTTTGGGTCAGGAGTTTTAAGTCAGCCAGATGGTGTGGCAGGGAAGATATTGATGCAGATTGCATAGTGGAGGACCTTTCCAAAGCCAGAAAAAGTGACTGCTGTGCCCTACTATGCTTCTGACTCTCCCTGTGCCATTTTGGTTTACCTACTGGATTGGCATCTACCATATTGTGGATATGATGAGCAGATCCAGATCCCAGGTGACCAAGTGCCTCAGTTGTCATTGGGGAGGTAGAAGACAAAATATGAACTGGAGAAGAGAGAGGAGAATGGTTTATAGAGCAAGCCACTGTCTGAGCTGTATTTGTAGAAGCAGGAGTCACTTTATTCCACTGCTTGACATTTGTCACAAATTGCTGCACTTCTTGCCAGCATTCGAATTGCAACCATTGACCCTCACACATAACATGAAGTACAGCTGTATATCTCATTACATATTGAATATAATGTTATGCCAGCATCTTTTGGATGGGGGTAAAAGCCTTTCTACATGATGCCACCTCCTTCAAAAAATCCTGGAAAATGTAAATGAAATGACCATTCCATTTTAAGGGTCCTCTTACTCTTGCCCAGCATAAGATTTGCTCCTTCACTGAGAAGTGGAGAAAGTGTGCAATAATGGGCTGTGGAGGAAGACCTCTTGCAGGTTTAGTATTCAGAGATCAGTGGGCACACTCCACCTCTAGAGGATAATCCCACTGAAAATTCAGGATCTGAGGCAGAAAGCACTATAGAAAGGTATACATATTAGGATCCTCCAAGACCTCTGAAACACCCACCATTCATAGGTTATTCCAGTGATTTCTGTTTTCCAAATCATCCAGTTTCAATTCCAATAGTTGCACTTGCTTCTCCAGCTGTGCAATCTTGTTGGCCTGGTGAGCTGAATCAGACTTGACTCTAGAGATGAAGCCTTTCATAGCTGCTTTTTGCATTTCCATCTCCGCCATCCAGTAATCCACTTTGCCACTGATTAGTGAATAGTCAGAACTACAGATGCCAATGATTTCAGCATTTTGTGGATGTCTGAGAGATCAGCTGGGTTTACCATTACAACAGAATCAGAGGTCACCATATTCAGCAATGGGACTAGTCTGAGTGAATATGACGCAGCTCCTAAATGTTTAAGATTTTGGTTCTTTAGGAACCAAATAATGAATCTACCGGGTGCCAGATGACTCAGATGAAGTAATCAAACTGTTACTGTTTTCAGAGAGGTTTCACTATTGGATAAAGTAAAAGAATTTTAGCACGGCTCCATGGAGTTACTCCATTAGGCTACCATTTGGGTCCATGTTGTGCTGTCTTTTTCTCTTTCTGTCCTTTAGTTCTTTATCATTTAGGATGTATTTAGCCTTTGTATTCCTAGGCCCAAAATGCATCTTCATATGCTTGTCTACATTAAAGGAGAGTTTATTGATATTTGCTCATTTTTTCCAGTAGGGTGATTTCTTTCTGAAATTGTTTTACTGCAGTGTTGTTTTCCACAATTGCTGCTATCTTAGTATCATCTGTGAATTTGCATAGCCAAGCATGTGATGAACACTGCATAGATGATATGTATAATTAAACAATGTTGGTTCTAGCATTAAGCCCTGCAGCACTTCACTAGTCACTATGCCCTATGTGGAAGATTATCCCTTAATACAGATTCTCTGTTTCCTATCTTCCAACCATGAAGTAGTCCAACTAATTAATTTCATATGAACCAATTCCTTGATTAATTCCTTGTGTGGAACTGTGTCAAAGGCCATTGAATAGGTAAAATATTTGACATGTACTGGTAATCCAAAATCTAATGCTTTGCTTATTGGTTCAAAAAATTGAAACAGATTTGCCTGGCATGATCTTTTGGCCTTGAAACCATGCTGTGCTGTGTCACTTAATCCTTCTTTTTCCACATGTTTGTCTATGTCTTCCTAAATAAATCCCACCATCATTTTACCAACTACTGAAGTTAAACTAACCACCCTATGATTTCTTCGGCCCTCATTACCTCTGTTTAAAAAAAAGGGAGTAACATTAGCCTCTGTCCAGGAAGGCACCACCTTACCTTCATCTAGTGAACTAACTGAATGGTTTGCTGATGGGTCCAGCCAACATATTTGTCAATTCCTTTAAGAGTCTTGATACAAACCCTCTAGTCCAGCTAATTTATTAGGTTTTAACTTCACTAGTGTTTTTTAACCTCTAATTCTAAAATAGTTAGATTGTTTGTATTTTTATTTAAACCCTTATTTGCACTGATTTTCTCCTTTGGTTGCTACATTCAGGAAAGAGTCATTAAAAAATGTCTTCCTTATCCTTATGGTTGGCTATCACCTATAGTTAGGGTGCCAACCAGCTGCTGTTCTTTTATAAGACTGTTTATATAATTCTAAAGGCATTTCTTGTTGTCTAGGATTTTTGTGGCCAACTTAAGTCCTTCCTCCTTCTCAGCCTACTAACATGTTTTTACACTCTTTCATACTTTCTTTGTATATCTGCCACACCCCTGGTGTTTCTTTAGTTTAACAATTTTATATGCCTTCCTTTTCCTTTTCAATAGTTTACTTATGTTCCTCTTGCATCATTTTTAGTTTTATTTGTTATTTCTGTTATATATGCCGTATCTGAAACTTCTTTACTAATCTCCTCTTCCTTCCTTGCTGTTATCATGTCAGTGATTTCATTAATTGTGCTATGTTTATTGTCTACCTTTGGGACAACCTCTGTTTTATCTTGATTTGCATTCAGCCTGTCCATTTTTTTCTTTTGCAAATTTATGGCTATATTTTGAGATAATACAACTTATTGGTCCCGATTAACAAAGTGTCTATGCCATACTCTCTCTGGGAAACCCAGGAAACATCATCACTGACTAATTTTCTTGTGTAGTCAAACCTGACTGGAGAAGATACAGACATATGGATTTTTTTCTGACTATAGGAATGGGATCTCTATTCTGTTTTTGTTTTGATTTTGCATAACTTTATCTATAAAGGGTGTTAGAAATTTTTAAAAATCTTCTAGATACTGGACTTTGGTGCATAGGCTTTCAGCATGATCTTTTGAAAATAATAAGATCTCATCACCGATTGATGCAGCCTTATTCTGTCAGGACAAAAACCCTTCCACTCTCATTAAAAACTCCAGTTTGATTTCAGCAGACTTCATGCCTGGTTTTCATCCACAGGTCTAGTACTCGACTCCAAAAAAACTAAGTTCATGGTCTTCTCCAGCCCCCACAAACCCCCAGGCCTTGACGTCTCCCTGTATGACAACCTGGGCAACTCTATTGAAAGAGTCGATTAATTCAAATACCTGGACTTACTACTGGATTGTCACCTTAATTTCAATGCTCACAAAAGCCTCACAATCAAAAAAGCCCATCAAAGTTTCAGTATCCTCTACAGAACTAAGCAGCACCTTAACAAGAAATCCAAATCTCTCCTTGTTTCCAGCTTCCTCTTTCCTGTTTTTGACTATGATTCCCTTGTCTACCTCCCCCGCCTCACCAACAAAAATATCTCCAGACTCAGGAGCTCATACCACAATGCCATTGCATTGCCTCCAGTCTCCCTAAACTCACTCACCACTGTGACCTTTACAAGCTCATAAGTAGGCCTTCTCTAGAGACCAACCTCAACTGCAAGATGGCCACTTTCTTCTTCAAACTCTCTCGTGTGCCACTCCCTGTTTGCCTCACCTCCCACTTCCAGTCAGCCAACTCCAGCAGGACAACCAGACTGTCCTCCACTTTCACATTCTCTGTTCTTTTCTGCCAAACCACACTGACCGTCTTGGAATCAGCTCCCATGTCTTTAGGCCCTATGTGTTCTCTGAATCCCTAAGTCTCTGGTCTACAGTAACACCATAACTTTCTATCCATGCTCAAACTACTTTATTAACTGCACTTCAAACTCTCCTGACTCACTGAGTGCCTCCTTTTTAAATCATCCAGTTTGCCATCCCAAATCTCTGGTCTAAGATCTTGGGTCTCTAATCTCCAGTCTTCAGACACTCCTCTCTGCTTGTCTTCCACTTGCCCTTTTTATGTCTCCCTTTTGGCATCCCAGGATTCCAAAAATGGTGGTGCAGAAAATACCCCTACATCGCCTATAAAAGATAATGCAAAACTCCAAGTATAATACCCCTCAAAACCATGTGGGAGAGTAATTAGGTAAAACTGGACTGACAAACAGTCCTAGGAGTGCACTCGATTTAAATTAAAAAAAGCACAATGAGAATTTTGAAAGTAGCTCATTCACAGCATATTCAGCTCTAGCCCCATGCTCTAGCTCATTCACTCTCTCTGTCTCCAAATAGTACAGGCATAAATCACTGCAAGACCCAGGTGCCGGTTTTGGAGGCAGCTATCAACATAGAAAGGGACACTGTCAACTCCTTTTGCATCATATTATTTTTATTTACAAACCCACATTTTATGATTGTTTTTCTTTTTTAAAATTCATTGATGATGTTGATGGCTGTTTTATCTGCTTTTTTAGTAGAACTGAAATGTATGCTAATGGCATAATTATAACCAACCTTGTTTGTTTCAGAGCTGTAACCTACTCTTATTGTGTAGCTCCTAAATATTTAGAAAACACCCAAACAGTACAGCCACTCATTATGCAATAGTCTCCTCTCTTCCCACTGCATTTTAAATGTCTAGACTGTGTAGGGGAGGTTTTCCTAGGTCCAGGAAAGATACAGTGGATGTTGATCAAGGACTGTAAACAAACATGTTTTGTGTGGTAACACCATTATGCTAGGCAGTCTCTTTTTCATGTTTAGAGAGAAAAAAAGAATAAGAATCAAACTGCCAGCTACATCAGCAAATTATACAGAATGTGAGCAGTCATTAAATATATTTTTAAACCAGACAAGCTTTGATGCCTAGGTTGGTTGACAATGTCCCTTTAACAAACACAAAGACCTGAACTGACCCATACTGCAAAGTGCCAGCATGGTTGACCAAATAGATTTAATCCAGGTAGCTGAAAATGCTAAAGCAATTAGACAGACAACTAGAAAATGTTTTAAGTGGAAGAGACAAACACCATCACTACACTGCCAGGTGCCCCTGCTGTTTGCTCAGTGGAGCTTCATCAGCGGCAGGTACCTGGAGGCAAACACACCCCATTTATACTGACACAGATAGCAATGAACCTGTTAGGTACCTATAGTAACTGTAAAACTTCAAAAATATGAGTCATCAATGGCTCTGGGGTTGTTCAAATGCATGCACTACAAGCATGTTTATTGATATGCTAATAAAATTGAATACCTACCAGAATCTAATGTAAAATAGTAAAATATGTACACATGATAGAAAATTGTACACTTTAGGGGAAAAAAGCATAAACTAGTGTCCAAAAATGAAAAAGATCAAATACAATTTTAAAGCTATAGATGATTAGATTAAATTGATAACAGCTGTGGCAGGCAAATGATAACAGCTCACCTCCTGTTATAAACAGGCTAAGCCCAGAGCTGTCACAATCAGTGATAAATGGGGTATGTTTAGTTCCAGGTACCTACCCCTAAGGAAGCTCTGTTGAATGAGCTGCTGGGGCACCAGATTTTCTTGTCTGTTCAGTTGCTTTAGCAGTTTCTGCCACTTGGAGTAAATCTGTTTGGACGACCATTCTGTATCTGGAACTCCTTTAATATTATTCTTTTTGTTGTTTTGCTTGCTATGCTGGCACTTTAAAGTGTAGATCTGTTTCAGTATTTGTGTTTGTAAAAAGAGGAGCACTAACCCCAATATCTGCACCTGGATCTTGTACTGGTTGAGCACGTACTATTTGGTTTCTTTACTGTCAATCAGCTAAAAGTATTGTGACCAAGATGCCAGGTATATCTTGACATTGTTGACCCTGTGTGCTTAGTAATTTCTATTGAGACCTACTATTTTGAGACAACACCTTGCAGTTGGGAAGTGTTTTACACAAAACTGCTAGGAACATTCATGGATCCAACAATGAACACCACCTGTCTGTATGACCACCACAAATGAACTGGCAAAACATAAAGAAGTGGCCAAAATGAAATTCTGCTGTGTTACAAATTCAACTTCTACAACAGAGCTAAGCTTAACATACGATATAATAGGCCTAGAGAATTACATTGAACTAAAAAAAAACACCCCATGGCTTGAGAATTATTAAAGGACCTTCAGGGAGCTTAGACAATTTACTAAACAGAGCAGTCAAGGAGGAGACCATAGCTGAATGCACTAAATGTTTATTTTATTTCTAATGAAAGACAATACAGCTAAACATATTACATATTGACATGTCCAGTTAAATAACTGCAACTAAGAAATCACTGTAAAAGTACATGTCTTGCCCTAGTTTTGAAAGCTGGATAAAGAACTTCAAATCAAATTTAAAAAAACATGAAGCCAGATTAGTAAAGCATAAGCAATACAAGATAGAGAGAGGCTGTGCTGACTACAGAGATGAATACATTTTTAACTGGAGCATAGAAGGCAGTTGACAAGTAGGGGATGCTCTAAATCAAAAGCCAGGAATATGAAACCTGCTAATAATACATAAACAGCAGGTACAGTACATCTGAATTAACAACAACCTCAGAAGACAGCAACTTTGAAGATACATCATAAGCCACACCATTGAGATCAGTGTCTGTTTCAGGACAAGCAACAACAAACAAGGACAAAATAAACAAACCCACAAAACAGCCAAAAAAAGCAAGAAAATAAAACTGAGGAGGGGGAGACAAGGCACTCTTACAGAAATATTGAAATCAGGCAGGAACAGGGGTGGCATGTAATCAACTTAACTTGACAATGCCTTAATGACTCATAAAAAAGTCTTCTTTTTAGGGGCTTATCCTTTGTGTAAAGTGCTTTACCAATCAAATTAAAATATCACATTGACCTCTTCAAATGCTTTCATAAAATACTAGTAAGAGACTTTCTTACAAGGAAACCTTCATCTCAAGTCAATAAGCATTTTACAGTGGAGAGAGTCATGAATTAACTAGCATATCTGAAAGATAATAAGGCTATAGGGCCAGAAGGGGTACATCCCAGGATATTGAAGAAGCTCATGGAGGTGCTAACTGGACATAGGACTGTCTTGTTCAACCACTCACTTGAGACAGGCCTACTGGGTCATAATGTCACACGCTTAATACCATACGACAGTATGGTTAAATTGTTACAGCATAGTCCATAACCGCTACTAGTGCAATACTGTGTATACTGCTGTACGTGGTATTGCACCAGTAGCACTCTCCCAGGCAGAGGATATAATCTCTGCTGGGAGTGGGTTCCACTGAGCAGCTGCCATGGCTCACAGGACTGAGCCACAGCAACAGGAACCCAAGCATTGTGTCTGGGACCAGATTTGATTCCCGGTCCCGGAATCTTTTATTTTTTCACACTTTTGTGTGCCCCCCATGTTGTACTCCACCCTGGAGTTGAGAATCTTTAGTGGGGAGGGTCTGGAGGTGCAGCCTTCCTTAATGGGTGGTTTGAGGGGTGGTCCCCCCACAGAAAAAATACATATGCCTTATGGCAGAAATCACACTGTATTGGAAGTGTGATTTTTGCCATGAAGCATAATGTCTTGTGACATTATGACCCCATGCCAGAGACAGGGATGGTCCCTGAGGACTGAAGAAGAGCTGATGCAGTGCCACTTCATACAATGGCAGCATGGATGATCTTGTAATTATAGACCAGTCAGCCTGACTTCCCTGGTTGGGAAATTAATGGAGTCACTACTAAACGGAAAAATAGTGGAATATCTTGCAATCAGGGGCTTACATGACTTGAGGCAACATGGATTCACAACAGCCAGTTTAGGCCAAACTTATTTGATAGTTTTTGACTGGGTAACTATGGAAGTAGATCAGTGTGGAGCTGTAAATGTCACATACTTGGATTTCAGTAAAGCCTTTGACACACTGTTCCACATAGGAGACTAGTGAACAGTCTGGTAGCCTGGGTGTTAGTCCAATGTTGATAAATGGAGTAAGAAATCAGTTGGGGGACAGGAGGCAGAGGGTGGTGTTAAACAGAGTTCACTCTGAGGAAGGGAGAGTGACCAGTGGAGTGCCACTAAGATCAGTACTGGGGCTGGTCCTCTTTAATGTCTTTATTAGTGACACTGCAGAGAAGTTAGAATGGAAGGTCTGTCTTTTTGTAGATGAAACAAAGATCTATAATAGGGTATATGTTCCAGGGAGAGTGGAACAAGTGAATAGTGATCTAAGGAAGCTTGATGAGTGGTCAAAAGAGTGAAAGCTACGATTCAATGTGAAAAAGTGCAAGTCATGCACTTGGGACACAGAAACCCAGTTGCAGAGTACAAGTTGCGGTGAGTGATACTGTCATCCACTAAGCATGAAAGGGACTACGGGGTAATCATCTCTGATGACCTAAAGGAGACCAGACAGTGTGATAAGGCAGCGAGAAGAGTTACTGGGATGTTGGGGTGCATAGGGAGGGGCATCATGAAAAGAAAGAGGGAGGTATTTATGCTGCTGTATAAGACATTGGTGAGACTTCAACTGGAGAACTGCATTCAGTTCCGGAGACCACATCTTAGAAAGAACATAGACAGAACTGAGAACACCCTGAGGACAGTAACTAAAATGGTGCTGGGCCTGCATCAAAAGTCCTCTGAGGAGAAGTTAAAAGACCTCAATATGTAGACTCTAGAGCTTAGGAGGGAGAGGGAGGAAATGACAGAGGCTTTCAAATACCCTCACGTGTATAAACAGGGTACAAGTGGAAAGTACTTTTCAGAAAAAAAGATTTTCATGTAATAGGGGACATGCTATGAAGCTGGAGGTGTAGATTCAGTGGAAATATTAGAAAATACTTCTTCATGGAAATGGTAATCGATGCTTGGAACAGCCTCCCAGCAGAGATGGTAGAAGTGAAAACTGTAACAGGATTCAAGAATGCATGGGATAGATACAGCAGTATTTTTTTAAACAAATCTTTATTCATTGTCCAGACTATACACAGACATACAGATACCTGGACAACCCAGGGTACACCGTCCAAAACTGACTGTGTGAACTATATACAGCCCAACTATGTACACACACAGCAGGTAGCACCACCCCCTCAAATAAAAGCATGATCCTGTCTCCTCTATACCATAAAATAAAATAACGGGTCTGCAGATGGAGTTAATCCCCCTCATATTTACCCCAATACCAACACTCATGCAGCCCAACAGACAATCTCTGTCCACAAACTCCTCTTAAGGAGCATTCCTTCCCTGAGGTGGTGCCCCTCTGTGCTCCCTGGAAAGAGAGAGAGAGAGTTCCCATCCCCCCATACGACCAGGCAGACCCCTAATATCAAGCTATTACCCTTATCTAAAAACCATAGCCTTTCAAAGACAGTCGCATAAACAATCATTTGAGTCACACTAGTGCTATAGATAACTATTTTCCACTCCAGCAAAACTTCTTTCCGCTAATCACAATCCGACAGATAGGCCTGTGTTTGGATATTTGTACCCTGCTGTGAATATATCGCATCTAACGCCACCCATCTTTTAGCATATAGCCCTTTTCTCCCCTCCTAATATAGATGCCTCTTTATTCTACCTAAAGCCCCCATGAGATCTCTCACCCACTGTTCATAAACATAAGCTTGGTCATCTTTCCAATGTTGTAACAAAAAATATTTTACTACCACTGCCATCAAGGAAAAATGATATTTAGGTGTAACACCAGAAATTTGTGAGAAATTACCTAGAACACATATATCTGGTGTTTTAAATTCCGAATAATCCAGCATTGGGTCCATATGCCTTTTAATTTCACCCCAAAGGGGCAATATTTTATTACATCCCCACAGCACATGCGGGAGATCTCCTCCTTCCATCTCACAACCAAAACACAGGTCTGTCTGTCTAAGATTTCTATCACATAGTTTCACAGGGGTAAAGTACATATTAGAGACAATAAAAAATGCATACTCTTGTACTTAGGTATAACCATATACTTGCTATTTTTCCAAATACTATCCCAAGCGAGGCTCCGAGGAGCCATCGCTTTATCCCAATATAAGACTCTTGTAGGAGAGTTCAGACTAAGGAAGTCCAGGAGCACTTTATATATTTGTGAAAGGGCGTTGGATTTCGGGTCAACATCCTTTAGCATATCCCATGTAAAGGAATGGTCTATAAAACCCCCTAACCTCTTCAGCGTCCCCTCCAACAACAGTGTAAGCTGCAACCTTTGGAAAAAGGGCATTCCTTCACATTGGGTCGGAAGGACCACCCTATTATCCTGAATAACATCTCTTAGCTTCAAGCCCAATACCTGATTAGCCCACCTCATACTGATTACTTGACCCCCAATGACTAAGTTGGGATTACCCAACAAAGGTTGCTCTTGGGACCTCATTTGATCCTTTCTCTGTACCAGAGTAAGAAATGACCACCAAGCCTCTGCCACTTTTAAAATTGGGTTCCCATATCCTCTTTTAAAACTTTTATCTGCATTGGCATACAGCAGTGCCTCCGGAGAGAGGCCGGCATCTTTTAATATTTGTTTCTCTATTTGTAGCCAAGTTGGAGTGTAAGTCTCCCCCTCCAAATTTCTAACCCATCGAGTCAGCAGACCCAGCTGTCCCACCACATAATATACATGGAGATCTGGCAATTTGATCCCTCCCAGTGTATACGGTAAACACAAAACATTATACTTTTTCCTAGGGGGTTTAGCATTCCATAAAAATTCTGAGTAGCTTCCTAATCATATTGAACCATATTTTGGGGATACTATATGACGCTAGGTACACCAGATATAACAACCTAGGTAATAAATTCATCTTAATAAGACCCAGTCTAGCCATAAAGTTCAAGGCAAGTTTGTTCCATCTTACTATACCCCCCCCCAATTGCTGATATCGTCCCCTCCATATTTTTTTGGCCCCCCGCTCGATATTCGCTGTGATCCAGATACCCATATATTTGATCTTATCTGTCATCCATTGAACTTGCAGTGGTGCAAAATCTGCCTTATAAACAAACAGCATCAAAGGGAGGATTTGAGTCTTAGTCAAGTTTAATTTATAATTTGAAACTTTAGAGAATCGCCCTATTAATTCTCTTATTCTCTCAAAACTAGATGCTGGATCTTGTAAGTGTAGAAGTACATCGTCTGCAAAAACTGAAAATTTTAACTCCTTCCCCACTATCTCAATCCCCTTTATATGCCTGTCCATATTAATTGCTCTCAACAGGGGCTCTAAATAAATTTTAAATAATATTGGTGAGAGAGGACATCCCTGTCGGGTCCCATTTTCCAGCTGAATTTCCTGCGAAACAGCCATTACACAAAACCCTGGCCGTCGGAGCGGCATATAGGTTTTTGATACCTCTAAGCAGGCCCTCTGGGAAGCCTATCCTCTCCATTGTGGCAAAAAGGAAAGGATGGGAGACCCTGTCAAAGGTCTTTTCAGTATCTAGAGATATCAGGGCTAGGGGTAATTGAGAATTGGGTGCGTAATTCAAGATATGGCGTAACTTCCTCAGAGCATGATGTGCACTCCTCCCTGGCATAAATCCCACTTGTTCCTGACTAATTAGGCTAGGAGCGATCCACCATATTCTGTTGGCAAGGATTCTTGTAAGGATCTTAATGTCCTGATTCATTAAGGCTATAGGCCTGTAATTACCAGGCAAATCCCTGGGCTTATCTGGTTTGGGAATTAATGTAATATACGCCCGGTATAATGGAGGATGAAACACTCCTTCCTGCATTATAGTATTAAAGAATTCTTGAAGCATGGGTAGTATAGTATGAATATGGGCCTGATAAAACTTAGCCGTGAGACCATCTGGCCCTGGAGTTTTACCAGCGGGATGAGATTGCACCACTTCAATAATCTCCGCTGTGCCTATAGGAGCCGCTAACTCCCTAGCCTGTGTTGGGTCCAAAACGGGTAAGGGAATTCCCTCCAAGAAAGTCCTGATTTCCTTCTCCCCAGCAAAGTTTCTAATCTGGTATATGTCTTTAAAATATAACGCGGATACATCTGCCATTTCCTGAGGATCCGTTGTGAGCTTCCCCTCATACCGTATAGAAGTTACCATTCTACTCGCTTCCCATTCCTTAACTCTAGCCTCTAGTAGATGCCCAGGAACATCTCCTTGCAATAAATATTTAGCTTTAATCTTTTCTAACCAAAATTCTACTTTACTATAAACAATGTCTCCCAGTTCCCCTTTCAAACTTTTAAGTTCCACGTCAGTTTCCCCGGAGGACCCTTCCAGCAGCATCAGCGAGCTAATTGCCCCCAAAATAAATTCCTGTTTTGCCTTCCTCTGTCTGTTTCTTTGCGCTGCCAAACCCTGGGCTACTCCTGCATACAGCACCTTACAAGTTGGCCACGCCAACTTTTTGTTTTGCAATGTAGGTAGTTGTTGCTGCACAATCTCTAATAGTGCTTCCTCGAGCTTATCCCGCATTGAAGTCTCCATCAATAAGGAGTCATTCAGTCTCCACCGATACAGTCTAGGAGGGCCAGGTCTCAGTTCCCAGATCAACTGGATAGGGGAGTGGTCCAAAAAAATTCTACCCACCGTTGTCACATCCCTAATCTCCTTGAGTGCCTCCCTGTTTACCAGAAAAAAATCAATTTGAGATTGACTCTTATGGGCTGCTGAGTAGAATGTCATATTATTGCCCCCAGTAGAATGGATCCAAATCAGATCTACTAATGCCGCAACCTCAAGTAACCTATTTAGGGCAATCTAAGCCTTAGTTAGAGGCCTTCTGATAGGTGGTATCCTATCCTCCTAGTTGTTAAAATACATATTCCAGTCCCCTGCCAGAATAAGTGAATGTGCAGAAAGAACAGCTATATCAGATACAGCAGTATTTTATTAGTTTGAGAAGGCAGGGCAAAAGAAGGAGACCAAGTAGGGTCTCCGGTATCACAGTAGGTAGGGAAAATGGACAGACTAGGTGGGCCAAGAGTTCTTTATCTGTCAGCAATATCTATCTATATGGGGGGATTTATCAATAACAATGAATTGCAAACTGCAACTATAGTTCGTGATGCAGAGAAGGCTACAGAAATAGATACAGTTGGCTTTTCATGTTAGAACTTTCTTCTAACTTAGATTTTGAAACTGGAGCCATTTCAGTTGATGGTAATTGTGGACACCTCAGGACTTACAGAATATAAATATGTTGGAATCTTTGTTTAATGAAAATGTTGGAAGTGTTACCAGCAACAGCAATAATGCTATTTATAATGTCATGGAGAAAATGTTTCTGGCTATGTGCCAGTCTCTGTTTACTCTTAGTCCTACCTTTTTCCATTGAGTTATAACTTTGTTATAATAGCTTTCAAAAAAACTGTTCTTAGTAAAGTGAATAAAACACAAACTAATGTCCCTCTGCCAGGTCACAGCAATTTAAAACCTGCTGAAGACAAAGCCCTTGAAGAACTTAGAAATTTACAAGACATGTTTTTTAAAGCTACCAACAAAGGGGAGGGGCAGTATAGCAATGATGAGTAGAAGTCTCTATAGAGCAAAAGCTCTTGAACTGTTAGATAACTAAGTCAACTACACAAAATTGCCCTCAGACCCACTGAATGTTTTAAAAAAGAAACTGTTAATCACGTTTGAATTGGTATGCTTAAGCGGTGACATATCTGACAAAGAATGTGATTGCTCTGGCCACTATTCCCACTTACACCCACATTTTATATCATCCCCAAGGTTCACAAGAGCATACAAAGTCCACCTGGTCATCATGTAATGTTGGGGTTGGATCCTTGACTGACAGCTTGTGCAGATTTTTAGATCCCTTCCTACAAATGGGGTTGCCAATAAAGGGCAACCTAAATTGTCAATAGGCAGGCCTAAGGAAATGGCAAGCATAGGATGGGGTTAGGACTATCCAGAGAAGGAGGGGGAGCAGCAAGCTAGGTATGGGAAGGGGCCTAGTGATGTAAGGTATGGCATCACTTGTGAGGAGGGGACAGGTGCCTCCAGGTAGAACAGGATCCGTAGGGGCAGGAGCTAAGTGGAGGGTCCTTTTGGGGATCCTTAGATAATACTTAAGGCTTTGCAACCCTGATTTCTCCCTCTTTCTGCTAGGATTTTTGACTAAGTTTGTCCTAGCACATTATCTGGCAAGGAGATTATGCTTACGTAAGGTGAGGTACTGGAAGAATGCTGCATGGCTAGGCCAAGAGGCTGGAGGCAGGCCACAGTCACGCGGTTCTTGTCCTGTTCTCTCTTTAGTAGTATTCCTGGTAGTCTGTATACTTTACTTTTAAGGGAGTTTGAAGATTAGTTGGTATGTTGGAGAGGCTCACTGGGTGAAAGCCTTCCTTTTGAGGTAGCTGCAAGGTTTCAATCCAACTTGGTGCTGTACATGGAGGTCTAGCTGGCAGCACACCATGAGGTGAAGATGGCGGCCCTAGTATGTGGACGAGTTCTCCTAGAAGGATTTTTGGGTTTCGGTTGGGAGCAAGCTACCACTTGGCAGTCAGTGGTAGGATGTTGTTTCTCATGCTGGGTGGACTGGTTGGAGCACGCCTTGTGTTGGTATGAGCCTTCCACCCCATGGGGCACCTCTTGGTGCATGGGGATTGAGCTTTCTCATTGGGCATTTTGCATCATGGCCTGTGAGATGCACAAGGGGCACAGACCATGTATGGGTTTCTTTTTGCTTGCATGCATTAGGATGCACAGCTTTGTGGCATGGGATAATGAGTTTAGGTGTGGGTTGGGTCGTAGATCAGCCGGTCATAGGCCATCCATGTGGAAGCACTGGAAACAGATGTATGGAAATCGGGGCAGGATCCCTGACACTGTACCATGCAGCAGGAAGGTGCTTGACAGAGCAGCTTGCTAGAATAGGAGGGGAGGTGGATGGTGGTTTCAGGCCTACTGGCTGAAGCTCCCTCCAAAGGAAGCAGCATGTTGTTGCTCACCAGTAAGTCAGCCAGGTGGTGCTTTCCTGTGGTGCCAGGTATGAATACTCCAGCTTGAGTGGGCCATGCATTGAGCCTCCAGATGGGGCCTCTTGGCCAAATCACAAGAGGGCAAATGGAGCTGAAAATTTAAATGGGCAATACATTTTGGCTTCTCCATGCAGTCAAGGCCATGTGTGTGGGGGGGGGGCGGACAATACAGGTGTTCTTTCTAACTGGCTCCCTGAAGGCCCCTGGTTGGCACGGGATCTCAAGTGGGGCTTCTGGGCATTGAAGCTGGCAAGTCCAAGTGGGGTAGGTACAAGGGGACAGGGCCTGTGTGGGTGAGAATTCAGCCATGGCCATGCGAGCCCACAGATGCTGCATTTAGGCCAGGGTGCATGAGGTCTGAAGGACTGCAAAAAAAAAAAAAGAAAGGGTGGGGACAAGGTGGGGGAGTTGGTATCTTCATGTGAGTATGATCGCGAGCTGTGGGGCTGCAGAGCAGGGCATCTCAGAGGAAGTGTGGTAGTGGGCCTCAAGGGCTACACAGGACATGCTGGCTTTGGCCACATGGATCCCTTTCATGGAGTCCAGGGCCTGTGGTGGCACAAAAGGCAGCAGTGGGGTTCCTGTGAGATGGTCCCATGGCTCGTGCATATGGCACACAGGATTCAGGCCATGCAGAGGGTGGTCCCATTGTTCATGTGACAGTGGCCATTCTAGAGTGGACATACCAGTGGGTTCAACAGCCAAAATCTGGAGCTTGCACATTAGGGGACGGGGGGATTATCTGGAAAGTGCAGCATGTGGCATCAGTACTGCACCTTGATTGGGAAATAAGGTGTGTAGCCTGAACAAAAATGTTTTTTTTTAAAGGTAGAAGGGGTGAGCAGACATCAAGAAGAGGGGAACATTGGGAGGGGCTAGAGAGCCAAGCTGGAGACAAGATATGTTTGAGCACAGCAGCAGCATGGCTTGTTCAACTTCAGAGACTCTGTCTCTTTAAAGCCAAAACATTTGGATTTTATCAACACTGTTTGATAGATCCAGTCTTTCTAAACAAGTGTATATAAAACTTACTTATGGGATGACCAAAGGGAGCAACAGGCAGCCAAGGGCAAAAACAGGTGCAGTCGCCACACCAGGCCCAGAAAAATGCTTCCAATTTCACAGGCTCCTCCAGTTCAAATGGGACAGAAGAATCCCCACCCTGGGAACTGATCCCACAAGTGGTCTAAGCTATGGACCAGAAAGTGGAGAAAATATTCAAGTGCATGGGAGCACAAGGCATTAAAATCAAGGAGACTGTGGTAACTGCATAAGAGGCAAATAATCGATCAAGTCGCGCACAGGCGGCTTTCAGCAAAATAACAACGGAGTCAACACACCTTAGAGCCCACTTAAAAAGTCTCAAAAATGCACAACATGTTATGAACATATGGCTGGTGGGTCCTCCTGAGGGCTCTGAGGGGGAGGACCCAAGGCTATACATTTGTTCTTAGCTCATGGCAGTCTTACCGGAGGACCAGTCCTTGATCCCGCTGACATCCGCAAAGTCTTCAGGATTAATTTTCATCAAGCTCAGGGCTCACCAGACTCCTCAGACTCTACTGATAGTCAAGTCAGGCACTGAAATTCAAGACCTGGTCCTAAATTGAGCCCATGTACATTTTCTAATTGCCATCGACGACCATGCAGTGAAAGTATTCCCTGACTGGTTTTATGCTATGTGGTCCCGATGAAAGATGTTTTACTCCATCCACCAGCAACTCAGGAGACTCTGTGTCATCCACACTTTTCCTGCACTGGCTTGACTAAGAATAAATTACGGGAATTAAACTTTTCAGTTTAATGACCCACAAAAGCAAGGAAAAGGGTGGACAGGATTGTTCAGGAGTTCTGACATGAAGAGGCTCTTAGTGAAATGAGACTAGAAGGTTCAGAAGAAGAGATCTGAATGTTAATTTTCATACAGCATTCTGCACTGTGGACAGTTAGTTTTGGTTCCCTGCTAAGTACTTTTTTTGTTCTTATGTATGGCATAGCAAGCACACCACATGGTGCTGACTAGAGATGCAGCAATTTAAAATCTGCTGGTGAAGTGCCTTGACGAAGCACGTCAGCGTTGCCACTCCATTCATGAATGCAAACAGCAATACAATGTGCTCACTTCATCTTGTCATTACCACTGCGCGTTGGGCTGGATGACAACGTGAAGTAAGGTGAAGTCATTGATTTCATTGGACTTTGGTTCCTCGTTATGATTCTAATTGATCCACTTGGTGTTTCAGACTTGGCACCCCCCCACACACATCATAGAAACATAGAAACATAGAAGTTGACGGCAGATAAGGACCGCAAGGCCCATCCAGTCTGCCCATTTCTTTTTCTACCTTATAAATGTGCCATCGGCCTTTGCTCTGTCAGTGACCTATCTATTCATAGTCATTTGTATTGCTCCCTTATGCCTATCCCATGCCTGTTTGAAGCCCTGCACTGTATTCATAGCCACCACTTCTTGTGATAAGCCATTCCATGCATCCACCACCCTTTCTGTGAAAAAGAATTTCCTCACATTCCCTTTAATCGAAGGCCCTCTAATCTCATGCTGTGTCCTCTTGTCCTGCTATTTTCTTATATTTAAACATGTTAGACTCTTTCACCTTGTTTATTCCCTTAAGGTGTTTGAATGCCTTGATCATATCACCTCTCTCCCTCCTTTGCTCAAGGGTATACATATTGAGCTCCGTTAATCTGTCCTCATATGTCTTCTGATGCAGTCCCTGCACCATTTTGGTTGCCCTTCTCTGGACTGCCTCAGTTTGGTTAATGTCCTTGTGAAGGTGTGACCTCCAATACTGCATGCAGTACTCCAGATGGGGCCTAACCAATGTCTTGTACAGAGGGATTATTACCTCCTTTTATGACTTGTGATACCCTACTAATACCCCTAACACCCCCTAGCCTTACCTACTGCTTTAGAGGTCTACTTGGATGATTTTAGGTCATCAGTGATGATGATGCCCAAGTCTCTTTCTTCCTTTGTGACTGCTAGCAACTTCCCTCCCAGCCTATAGTGGCTTCAGGGTTTCTCTTCCTATGTGCATGATTTTGCACTTTTTGCATTAAATCCCAGTTGCCACTCTTCTGACCATTCTGCTAGTTTATCCAGATCTCTCTTCTCATTCTGCCCATCCCATCTGGCTCATCTACTCTGTTGCAGATCTTGGTGTCATCTGCAAACAGACAAACCTACCTCTAGTCCATCTGCAAGGTCACTAATGAAGATGTTGAATAGGACTGGTCCCAGGACTGATCCCTGAGGTACCCCACTTGTGACTTGCATCTCTTCTGACTGTATACCATTTACCACCACTCTCTGTTTTCTGCCAGTCAACCAGTTTGCCACCCAGTTGACCAACTTCTGACCACCCTGAGCCTACCCAGCTTATTTATCAATCTTCTATGTGGAACAGTGTCAAAAGCTTTGCTGAAGTCAAGGTAGATCGACATCAACTGCTCCCCTTGGTCCACCACTCTGGTTACCCAGTCAAAGAAATCTATGAGATTAGTTTGACAGGACCTTCCTTTGTAAACCCATGTTGTCTTGGATCCTGCCCTGCCTAAAAAGAAGAACCACTGGATGAAAGAACAAGGAGGTAAGAGCAGAAACAATCTGTCAACAACAAATGCAGTAACCCTGAAAGCTTATCCTAATGTTAGATAAAACTGTAAACCTAAAGCACCACCAGTAATAATTTCAGAGAAGATATATCCTGTAAGAAACACTTGCTCCAGAGAAAAATAAAGCAGTAACAGAAGATATACCTTGCAAAAGACAATTTGAATCAGAAGATTACAGCAGTAATCTGTTAGCACACACCTGTAGGCACACCTTGTAATAATGCAGAAGAAGGTATACCAGCAACAACAATTTGAATCAGAGAAAAAATAGCAATGAAATGTTAGCAACAAACAGTAGCAATCCTGTGGAGTAGAAAATAAAAACACCACCACACAGTAAATCTGCTTAGCCAAACTAAGTCTTAATCCTTCTCCTTGCTCTGGTGAGTTTCTCTACTCTGCCTTCAAGCAGTCTTAGAAGGAAAGAGCTCAGGTGAAGCTGGAGGTCTTGGCCAGCAAACCAAGTCTTCTACCTCCAAGATATCAACTAACCTGACTTTTTAACCCTTCTTTCTGTTGGAAATTACTGACAGTTTGCCAGCTCCACTCCACATACACACCTAATCCTTTGGAAGAGCTGAGGGAGGAAAAGCAATTAGCTCCTTCAATGTGAGAAGGAGACTGAAACACCTCTGAGACAACAAACCTTTTCAACAAACAAGAATAAAATAAATCACAGTGTCAAACAGTAATTTTGCTTAGCCCAATGATAAAAAAGTCACAAAAATGTAAGCTCCACCTGTAATACAGTAATTTCAGAGAAGATATACCCTGTAAGAAACACTTTGCTCCAGAGAAAAATAAAGCAGTAACAGAAGATATACCTTGCAAAAGACAATTTGAATCAGAAGATTACAGCAGTAATCTGTTAGCACACACCTGTAGGCACACCTTGTAATAATGCAGAAGAAGGTATACCAGCAACAACAATTTGAATCAGAGAAAAAATAAAGCAATGAAATGTTAGCAACAAACAGTAGCAATCCCTGTGAGTAGAAAATAAAAAACACCACCACACAGTAAATCTGCTTAGCCAAACTAAGTCTTAATCCTTCTCCCTTGCTCTGGTAAGTTTTCTACTCTGCCTTTCAAGCAGTCTTAGGCGAAGAGCTCAGGTGAAGCTAGGTGCCTTGGCCAGCAAACCAAGTCTTCTACCCAAGATATCAACTAACCTGACTTTTTAACCCTTCTTTCTGATGGAAATTACTGACAGTTTGCCAGCTCCACCCCCCACATACACACCTAATCCTTTGGAAGAGCTGTGGGAGGAAAAGCAATTAGCTCCTTCAATGTGAGAAGGAGACTGAAACACCTCTGAGACAACAAACCTTTTCAACAAACAAGAATAAAATAAAACACAGTGTCAAACAATAATTTTGTTTAGCCCAATGATAAAAAAATCACAAAAATGTAAGCTCCACCTGTAATACAGTAATTTCAGAGAAGATATACGCTGTAAGAAACACTTTGCTACAGAGAAAAATAAAGCAGTAACAGAAGATATACCTTGCAAAAGACAATTTGAATCAGAAGATTACAGGAGTAATCTGTTAGCACACACCTGTAGGCACACCTTGTAATAATGCAGAAGAAGGTATACCAGAACAACAATTTGAATCAGAGAAAAATAAAGCAATGAAATGTTAGCAACAAACAGTAGCAATCCTGTGAGTAGAAAATAAAAACACCACCACACAGTAAATCTGTTTAGCCAAACTAAGTCTTAATCCTTCCCTTGCTCTGGTAAGTTTCTCTACTCTGCCTTTCAAGCAGTCTTAGAAGGAAAGAGCTCAGATGAAGCTAGGTGCCTTGGCCAGCAAACCAAGTCTTCTACCTCCAAGATATCAACTAACCTGACTTTTTAACCCTTCTTTCTGTTGGAAATTACTGACAGTTTGCCAGCTCCACCCCTCCACATACACACCTAATCTTTTGGAAGAGCTGTGGGAGGAAAAGCAATTAGCTCCTTCAATGTGAGAAGGAGACTGAAACACCTCTGAGACAACAAACCTTTTCAACAAACAAGAATAAAATAAAACACAGTGTCAAACAGTAATTTTGCTTAGCCCAATGATAAAAAGTCACAAAAATGTAAGCTCCACCTGTAATACAGTAATTTCAGAGAAGATATACCTTGTAAGAAACACTTTGCTCAGAGAAAACAAAGCAGTAACAGAAGATATACCTTGCAAAGACAATTTGAATCAGAAGATTACAGCAGTAATCTGTTAGCACACCTGTAGGCACACCTTGTAATAATGCAGAAGAAGGTATACCAGCAACAACAATTTGAATCAGAGAAAAAATAAAGCAATGAAATGTTAGCAACAAACAGTAGCAATCCCTGTGAGTAGAAAATAAAAACACCACCACACAGTAAATCTGCTTAGCCAAACTAAGTCTTAATCCTTCTCCCTTGCTCTGGTAAGTTTCTCTACTCTGCCTTTCAAGCAGTCTTAGAAGGAAAGAGCTCAGGTGAAGCTAGGTGCCTTGGCCAGCAAACCAAGTCTTCTACTCCAAGATATCAACTAACCTGACTTTTAACCCTTCTTTCTGTTGGAAATTACTGACAGTTTGCCAGCTCCACTTCCACATACACACCTAATCCTTTGGAAGAGCTGTGGAGGAAAGCAATTAGCTCCTTCAATGTGAGAAGGAGACTGAAACACCTCTGAGACAACAAACCTTTTCAACAAAACAAGAATAACAATAAAACACAGTGTCAAACAGTACTTTTGCTTTAGCCCAATGATAAAAAGTCACAAAATGTAAGCTCCACCTGTAATACAGTAATTTCAGAGAAGATGTACCCTGTAAGAAACACTTTGCTCCAGAGAAAAATAAAGCAGTAACAGAAGATATACCTTGCAAAAGACAATTTGAATCAGAAGATTACAGCAGTAATCTGTTAGCACACACCTGTAGGCACACCTTGTAATAATGCAGAAGAACGTATACCAGCAACAACAATTTGAATCAGAGAAAAAATAAAGCAATGAAATGTTAGCAACAAACAGTAGCAATCCCTGTGAGTAGAAAATAAAAACACCACCACACAGTAAATCTGCTTAGCCAAACTAAGTCTTAATCCTTCTCCCTTGCTCTGGTAAGTTTCTCTACTCTGCCTTTCAAGCAGTCTTAGAAGGAAAGAGCTCAGGTGAAGCTCACATGGTTTACAGTACTGTAAATCACATGCTCTCTAGCCAGGCAGGAAGGAAGGAAGTCACACAGACAGTTTCACTTTCTCCTTTGCTGACTGAGAGACAGGAGTGTGTACTAGAGAGAAAAGTGTTTTGATTGCAGAGGAAGAGAGTTAACATTTTATAGTTAACCCAATGGCTTTTTTAAAAGCTAGTTTTTTTTGTCTTTTCTGTACTGTTTTTTACTTAATTTGTTCTTTCTGTAAATTTTCTTTTTCTTACCAACTTACTTAGTTGTTTGTCTGTGTGTGTGTGACTGTGTGTGTGTTTTGCTTATGCCATGAGATGGAGCAGAGTGAGGGAATGTCTAGGGCGGGGGCAGCTCTGGGAGAGCGTGGTAATATGCGTCGTCGTACTGTGCGCATGTGTGGAGGGCATGGGTGCCCAGTTGTGTTGGACCGCTCTAAACTTGTGAGTGTCCAACCCCCAGAAACAGGACCAGCATCACCTCCCGACTCTGAGGCCGTTCAACCACCACCACCACCACCAAGACCAGCACAAGGTCCTTTGGAGCAGGATTTGCCTGTTGCCCCAGGCCCAGGTGTGGATCCAATCAGTACTGTTGAGCAGTGTGAGCAGTCTACTGCTAATTTATCTGGCCCTCCCCTGCCTGTGCCTGGTCCTCCCTGCACCTCTGTTGTTTGGCAGTTTTTTGACTGTGTTGAGGGGGACAGCAGTGTGGTGAAGTGTTGCCTATGTGCTGTGGAGGTGCGCCATGGCCCCAAGGGGAGTCACCTGGGGACTGGGGGCCAGTGCACCCATATGCTTAATCACCACCAGTTGGAGTGGCAGGCTGTCACAGAACGGACCATGTCTGCACCTGCTGGCCATTCTGTGGCAGAGGGTGCAGCTGTGCATAGCAGCATCCCTAAAAAGAGGAGGGCCACAGCAGCACCTGTTGCTCCACCAGCACCCCCACCACCACCAGCAGGTCAGCCTGTCAAAGGAGTGGACACCAGAAAAGTGCGTGTAATGCTGTCTGACTTGGCAGTTCTCTGGAGTGCTGTAGAGGAGAAAGCGAGAGGATGAGTGCTGTGGAGCAGTGGCTGGATGACATAGAGGGACATCAGCTTCAAATTATGTCCATGCTGGAACTGCTGCTGGATCACCATAGGATCCCACATTAGTTTTGTTTCCTCACACCATGTACCACCCCACCTTCCTTGCCGTGTCATAAAATGTATTCCTCCACCATCCCAGACCCTTGTATGTAATTATGCCTTTTTGTTGTCTTCAGTATGCGTTACACTTTGTATTCTGGGGACCCTTCCTTCTGTTAAGTGTCTGTGTGTTTTGTGTGTGTGTGCTGTTTTGGTGCGTCATTTTTCTGCATCTGTAAAAGGCATCTGTCTTGTGTCCAGAAAATTGACAAGTGGTAACACAGTGAAATGATACTGTTTCAGCACATACAAAGTCCCCCAGAATTAATGACGCACTTGTTCATGTGCACAAAAATGGCACAGAGTCACCAGATTTTTTCTGCAGCCCCAGAAATGCATCCTCCATGTGTCCAGAAAATTGACAAGTGGTAACAGAGTGAAATGAAAGTGTTTCAGCACATGCAAAGTCCCCCAGAATTAATGGCACACTCAGCCATGCACACAAAAGTGGCACAGAGTCCCCAGATTTTTTTCTGCAGGACCAGAATGCATCCTCCATGTGTCCAGAACATTGACAAGTGGTAACAGAGTGAAATAAGAGTGTTTCAGCACATACAAAGTCCCCGAGAATTAATGACGCACTCAGTCATGCACACAAAAGTGGCACAGAGTCCCCAGATTTTTTCTGCAGGCCCAGAATGCATCATCCATGTGTCCAGAAAATTAATAAGTGGTAACACAGTGAAATTAGAGTGTTTCAGCACATACGAAAGTCCCCCAGAATTTATGGTGCAGTCAGTCATGCGCACAGTGGTGGCACAAAGTCCCCAGATTTTTTCTGCAGGCCCACAATGCATCCTCCTTGTGTGCAGAAAAGTAAAAAGTAATCATCTCAACTGGACTGAAAGGTGCCCTTTGGATGTATAGTAATAGTAGCGTTGGTGAGTGTGTGTATATATATATATATATATATATATATATATATATATATATATATATACAGTATATATAGATAGATATATGTTTGTGTATTTTGCAGGTGATGATGAGGGGGTTGAACATGACATGGACATGTACTCATGCTATTGTTCTGCATCACACACAGGTGACTCTGTCTCCGAACTGTTGCTGTGCACCATCCAGTGCTCAATGAGAATTTTTGCACTTAAATGGAAATGGATAACTCTCAAGCACATGAAGGTAAGCATTTCCTTTTTTTTTGGGGGGGGGGATCATATTTTCAGTTTTGTCTGTAATGGTTTCTTATTTTTTCATTTCTTCACAGATTTCATCAGCATCCTTCTGGAGTCTGGTTCTTAATGATGGTCATGGTCATCGAATGAAACGACTTCTGCATGTTGCATGTGTGCCCAAGCTCGGGTCGGGGAGGGGTGTGCCTGATCATGTTGACGAACCTTTTTGGATAAGGCCACTATGACAGAATAACAAAGTATCGCAAATTCTCCTAAAAAAAGAAATGAATGACTTTCTTAAAAGTTACAGCTTCATTGTTATGTGTCCCTCCCTGGCTCTCAAATCTCAGTCCCTATTGTCAACTAAGTTACATTTCAGAGACACATCTTGTCAACTATTAAGACAACCTGTTGTTTGCAATATTTGCAGCAGTCTTTACAAAGCAATGAAACGGGTGAAATGAAATCTTCATACTTACCAGAATGGATATCACATGGACATTACATCACTTCCTCTCTGTACGGTATAGCTACAGCATCTTTCTCAACTAGTAATATTAGTGATGGAGCCTGTTTTTGTTCTCCTGTAAAAGAAACAAAATAAGTGTACTGTATGTGTTTTGCCACTGTGGCTCTGAAAAGCTACAGAAAACAAAACAGACAACTTAAGGAAGTGAGGCAGCATAACAAACATGAGTGTACATTCTCACTTTATGGTTTAAATATTAAGAAGCTGGTGGTGGTGCA
This sequence comes from Neoceratodus forsteri, assembly GCA_016271365.2. Classification (NCBI taxonomy): domain Eukaryota; kingdom Metazoa; phylum Chordata; order Ceratodontiformes; family Ceratodontidae; genus Neoceratodus; species Neoceratodus forsteri. Next base: position 201,286,466 of record CM057451.1, on the reverse strand, counting down.
CTAGTAGACTGGTGTTCCGTGGTGGGCAGACAGACTCATGGTGGCAGCAGTCTTGGATAACATCATTCCCAGTGATGGTGGTGGTCCGGGGTACGCAGGCAGGCTCATGGTGATAGCAGACTTGGATAACATCAGTCACTGGTGGTGGCGGTCCAGGGTGGGCAGACAGACTCATGGTGGCAGCAGACTAGGATAACATCAGTCTCGGTGGTGGTGATGGTCCATGGGGGGCAGACAGACTCATGGTGGCAGCAGACTTGGATAACATCAGTCCTGGTGGTGGTGGTCCAGGGTGGGTAGACAGCCTCATGGTGGCAGCAGGCTTTGATAACATCAGTCCTGGTGGTGGTGGTGGTCCATGGGGGGGCAGACAGACTCATGGTGGAAGAAGACTTGGATAACATCAGTGCCAGTGGTGGTGGTCCAGGGTGGGCAGACAGAGTCATGGTGGCAGCAGACTTGGATAACATCAGTCCTGGTGGTGGTGGTCTGGGGTGGGGAGACAGCCTCATAGTGGCAGCAGACTTGGATAACATCAGTGCCAGTTGTGGTGGTCCAGGGTGGGCAGACAGTCTCATGGTGGCAGCAGACTTGGATAACATCAGTCCAGGTGGTGGTGGTCCGGGGTGGGGAGACAGCCTCATGGTGGCAGCAGACTTGGATAACATCAGTGGCAGTGGTGGTGGTCCAGGGTGGGGAGACAGCCTCATGGTGGCAGCAGACTTTGATAACATCAGTCCCGGTGGTGGTGGTCCAGGGTGGGCAGACAGACTCATGGTGGCAGCAGACTTGGATAACATCAGTCCCAGTGGTGGTGGTGGTCCGTGGGGGGCAGACCGACTCAGGGTGGAAGTAGACTTGGATAACATCAGTGCCAGTGGTGGTGGTCCAGGGTGGGGAGACAGCCTCATGGTGGCAGCAGACTTTGATAACATCTGTCCCAGTGGTGGTGGTCCAGGGTGGGCAGACAGACTCATGGTGGCAGCAGACTTGGATAACATCAGTCCCAGTGGTGGTGGTGGTCTGTGGGGGGCAGACCGACTCAGGGTGGAAGCAGACTTGGATAACATCAGTTCTGGTGGTGGTGATCCGGGGGTGGGGAGACAGCCTCATGGTGGCAGCAGACTTGGATAATATCAGTGCCGGTGGTGGTGGTCCGTGGTGGGCAGAGAGAGTCATGGTGACAGCAGACTTGGATAACATCAGTACCGGTGGTGGTGGTCCGGAGTGGGCAGACAGACTCGTGGTGGCAGCAGACTTGAATAACATCAGTCCCAGTGGTAGTGATCCAGGGTGGGGGGGCACACCGCCTTTTAAATACTGCAGTTAAAACCTGCCAACATTAACCACATCATCATCCTCATAAAGAAAACTGCCCTGACAGTCATCGCTGTCTGAAGTCTGACCACTGGGAAATTCTTTCTCCATTGTGTTATCATCTACATCAGTGGTGGGCCGTTTCAGGCAGCCACTGCAAGTGCCACCAGGATGCTCCATTTCCACATCAGCAAGACCACCATGACTAGGCCTGGGTACAAATACCAAGGTTTCAGTCTGTGGTGGTATGTGCCTCTCATTAATTTTAATGAATGTTAGCAAACTAACATTTGCAGGAGACAGGTTTGTCTGACGATCCCTGACTATTGCACATGCTGAGCTGAATACCCTCTCAACACTTACACTGGAGGGTGGGCATGTGAGGTACTTCAGTGCCACTGCAGTCAGCTCTGGCCATTCACTGACCTTTCCACTCCAGTACAAAAGATGATCTTCGCTTATTGCCAGATGCCTGTTTTCAGACAAATATGACTCAACCATTCTCTGTGCCACATTAAGTCTGATTGTTGATGCAGCAGCCTGTTCCCTGTAATCACTGATTTCACAAATGCCCACTTGGGACAAAGCCTCCCAAAGCAGGTTGACGCCAACCACTTTGGATGACAGACCATCAGGAACTACAGTCCCCTTACCCTTGCATGATATGCTTACTGGTCCTCCAGCTACATCTTCAGCTGGATTATGCTGCTGAGGTTTGCAAACTTTGGCACGTGACTTCTGTGCCCCATGAACCAAGCAAACCAGTTGACCACTGATTTTTTTTACCTGCTCAGGCCCTCCCTCCAGTACTGATGCAATTCCATGTTTGTATTGTGGGTCCAGCATTGTTGCCATGGCAAAGTTGTCACTAAGCTGAATGCTCACAATGCGACAATTCTGGTAGAGTACTGTCAGCATGTGTTGCCGCAACATACTGCTACCACTGTCTCTGGTAACATCAAGGCTATGTTGTACTTTCACCAATGTCTGCCTCAGCACCTGCAGCAGTGGAATTGATTGGCTAATGGAGGCAGACTCACCACTCACTACCTGTGTGGCATGTTCAAAAGGCCGTAAAATTGTTATTACAGAGTCCATGAGGCGCCACTGTTCAGTCGTCACAGACATGGCGGCCCCAGAACTGTCATGGCTAGTGTGCATAACAAGATATTCTTTGATGGCTTTGTATTGTTCATACAACCTCTCTGCCATGTATAACGTGGAGTTCCATTGGGTGACAACTTCCAGCTTCAAGCGGTGCTGAGGCAGGCTGTTTTGTATCAGCAACTGCCGCAATTGGTCACGGGCCTTTCCAGATCTTGAAAAGTGAGAGCAGATATGTTGTCCAATGGTCAGCATTTCCTTTATGTCAGGGTACTGCAGAAACTCCTGAACCACAAGATTTGAACAGTGGGCCATGCATGGAACACTGAAGAATAAAAAACACCATTCGTGACGCATTTCACCACATTTGACCCATTGTCACTTGCTATGAACCCAGCTCTCATGGACAGAGGGTTTAGCCATCTGTCAGTTTCAGTCAGTACCATATCCTACATGTTCTCACCAGTGTGTGAACAGGTCACACTGTGCATAGCAATTGTGGCATGCTGGCGAATTCCAGGAAGATTGCTTCCACGACAATCCACCTTCCTGCACTGATTATTCACACTACCAGCATCACAAACAACACCCCGGCACCTGCGCCCAGCATGCAGTTATACACAGATATGAACTCCTCGCTGTTTTGCCACTTGTCCACTTATCCATACTTAAATGGATGAATGGAGAGGAGGAAAGTTGAAGGGCATGTCTTACTGAGTCTGAGACAGTGCGGAACAACTTAGGATCAGCACGGGTAGAAAAGTATGTCCTGGATGGGACTTTCCATTTTGGACAGGCTCTTGCGGCAAACCGCTGGATCCCAGAATTCTCCACAAAGGAGAAGGGCAAAAGATTGATTGCCAGCATTTCTGCTACAGCAGCGTTAAGTTCACGTGACACTGTACGATTGAGGGGGGGTACTTCAGCTTATGCGCAAAAGCACTCTGTAATGTGGCTGACAAACATTTTGCACGGTGTGTGTTGTTGGTCACAAATGGTTGTGCTCTGTGATGAATGGCATTGGCAGGGGGTGGAGTGTGGACATTTGATGAAGACGGTTGCACAGGTGATGATGATGACAAACCCAGAAATTTTGTTATTTTTCCAGATTTGTCAACCGGGGTTGATGTACCACTTGCACTAGACATACTGCATCCACCATCACCACCACCACCACAAAAACTGTTACTCTCACCAGCACTGGACAACATTTCAAAGTCATTATGGTCCTCCACCTTATCATGCCTGCAGTAATCCTCTGCTCTTATTACCGCACTACTGCACACGTTTAATTTCCTACTGAGCTTAACAGTCATGGAAGGGAATAACATGCTGGCTATAGTTGCCACCAGTGATATGGGTGAATGCCCAAATCTGGTATTATTTGCCAGCTTGTGCTGGGTCCACAGAGCCAAGTGCCTATTCTTAAGAAGTGTATGCTGTCCGTCTGTCCCAAGATGGCTCCCCTTTTTACCTCGACTCACACACACATGGCAAACCTGGCAGATTGCAACTGAATCATCATTTGCATCTTGAACAAAAAAATCCCAAACAAGGAACTGTGATGCTCTGCTTTTAACATGTCCATGATGATGTGGCTTATTTAAGTCTGTTATTTTAAGCACTGAAGTGGGGGGGAGGGGGCTGCACGTGATGTTTCTGGCACTGCAGACCTGGACTGCAACTGACCGCCATGACTACCTATCATATTGAGTACTGGATCATCATCATCATCATCGTCTACTAAAACTGGTAACAGTAAATCACAAGTTTTTACATGGGAAGGGGATTCCTGCAAACGGATTCAGACACAGCCACTTTTCATTTCTTTTTCTCCGATTCCCAACTGGGGTCAATTAAATCATCATCATAATCATCAACGTCGCTGTCACACACATCCACATCTTCTGCTTGGATGCTAACATGTGTACTGCATGTTGCAACAACAGCAACATCATCATCATCAGCATCATCACATTCATCATCAGCATCTACACCACCATCACCTGATATTTTTTCACCACACTGTGAATCAGTGTTGCATGGAAAATGAGTGACATTAAGTGCCACGGTGGATGGAATATCTCATTTTATGCTATCATTGACATGATCATCAGAATCAGGTTCAGTTAATGGGATGTTACTGGGAAGTATGACATCATCTACGCTGTCACTCACTTGCACTGCTTCACACTCAATATGTTTGGATACGGTACACTGGTCAGAATTAGAACTTGACGCAACACTGCTAATACTACCTCCCCCACCACTAACACCAGTAACACTAACACCACCGGCTGGGAAAACATCATCTCCTCCAACCATCAGTGAAGCTACTGATTGGACTGTAAAAAACATTGCATGAGAAATACCTTTCTGCATATCAGCAATGCACTTCTCCGTCCGCGTACTACTACCACACCCACAGACCCTCTTACTGCCAACATTGCCATGGCCAGAGACAGCTTTACTTGCACATCTCTTTGAAGTCATTTTGGGGTTCAACCACAAATATTATTATCAAATTCAGATTTTGATACATTCACTTTCTGACTGGAGGGTCGCTACTCACTAGCTGGATGTGAAGCAAAATAAACAACTGTGGCTTCAGCAACAGATAAGGGACTACAGTGTTGTGACACTGTCATGGAATTAAAACAACTTCAGTAACCAGTGGTGCTGATGGGGTCACAAAAACAATCCAGTCTGGTAAAAAAATACCTTTTCAATGTGGGGGGGAGGCACTGAATACAGATAGTACTGATTTTTACGGCACTACAAGCAGCAGCACTAAGAACAGAGAACACGATTGCAGTACAAAATCAAGCAGCTGCAGTGGATAGCAGGTTCACACTGCTGTGCTTAGTTACACTTACACTGATCTGTGTCACATTTTAAAAGGTGTATTATATTTGATGCACGCAACACTGCACACACAACACAGAACACTTTGTGTACAATGCTGAACGAGGAATGCGATGCAAATGAAAAAGTTCAGTGCACTCAGTGCCATGTAATGTAAATTTGTAATTTAAACAGCCTGACCTTATGAAATGCGGCACCACATTCACACAACAAGCAGCAAGAAAATTTGTACTATCACTGACAATTTTACTACGTGTACAGTAACACAGTCAGTAATATAACAAAAATATTACCAAAACACAAAGAAATCACTAGTTCTCCAACTTAAATCTACCTACACACAGATATGCCCTTCCCCCACACAGCACACTTCACTGTCTTTCACCGCACACACTCTATGTTGTAAATTTACATTCAAAATCCACACAGAAAAACGCTTGATGATGTGAGCATAGGAGGGTTTCCTACAATCAATGAACTACAGTTGGATCCCCCCAAAAAAGCAAAAATGCTTTTTGAACAGCTATTAAAAGATTCCTACAGACAGCTATCAGAGAACACTGTCTCCTACTCCTTCCTAGTCATGCTACCTTGAACTGAGGCTGTGCAGATTTATATAGAGCCCATATGACCTGAACTCCCATGAATCACTGCAAAATCCTCCTTCAGAGCTAAAAGACAAGGTGAAGTGAAGTGAGGTGAAGTGAACTGTCACCAATGTACTTCACCTTAAAAATTGACATAGAAGTGACCAGTGGAGGCGGAGTAACGTGAAGTAGCTGTTTTCAATGCACTTTGTGTTCCTCATTATAATGTGAAGTACTCCGCTTCGCATTGTGGAGCACTCAGCAAATCCACCTTTGCTCCACGAATCACTTTGCGGAGTGGATTGAGCCCACTTCGCCCACCACTAGTGCAGACCACATGGAGAGGTATCCATTAAGGACTTTTGATCTTTTATTAAGGACTATGGTAGCTTGCCCCTTCTGATATTAAACAAGTCTTACTGGAGTCAAATGTGTGTAAGTATTTGGAGATTATTAAAGCGGGGCATCTCCTTAGTTCTATCTATTGTGGTCCAGGGAAATGCTAATACAATGCGCCTAAGTTTTCTCTTCTAGGAGAACTTTTCTCGCTACTGGTTGTTCCTTCTAGTCCAACTGTTAATGGGGTTTTTTTGACTGAGAAGTGCAGTAGGGGCAATTCTAATACTGTTCATTCCCTCTTTAAACATTGTAAGTATTAAGGAAATAATAAAAAAAGGTGCTGCATGTGATCTGAAAGCAAAACAAAATGGTTATATTAAATGCAAACTGAAAATAGATTTTCAGCGTGCATTTAATATAACCATTTTGTTGTGGAAATAATGACTTTTTAAAGTCAAGTTTAAACATTTTAATGCATTGTGTTAATGTTAGTTATTCCACAGTCATGGCTTGGCTAAGTTTTATTAACTAATGTGGACAGCTTTTTTTTTAACTATTGAATCTATATGGGTAGTACACCAAATGTCGTATCACATTTAAATTATCTTAATAATCCTGACGCTAACACGTATATGTCACTGTTACATCTCTGTCATCAATAATTGTATAGATTACTGGCATGTTCAGTTTATAATTCAATAAAAAAGAAGAAGAGTGGGATATCAAGGCATGAATACAGCCACCTCCTTCCTGGGAATTGGCCAGGGTATAACTGGAAACAGCTCATTGAGTTGTATCTAGGATATGGGCGGCAAGTCCATGTGGGTGAGGCACATCCAGGTGTTTCCTTTTTTAATACTGGTGGTTTTTGTCTTCCCTTCTAGCTTGGCATGCAGTAGATTAGAAGATGGCTCCCAGAAGACCTCAGGCACCAGCTACCAGCATACAGGTGAATGAGGAGGCAGCTGTACTGATGCAGAAGATGACACAGCTGATAGACCAGGCCCAACAGAGGGAAGAGGCTGAAGATGAGGCCAGGAAAAGGAAGGAACCTGGAGGAGCAGTGGGCAAGGGTTGTAAGCATCCTTGGGGGACTGCCCTGGAGCCTGCACCGGAAACTTTACTGGAACCCACTCTAGACCCCGGGAACCAGGAGTGGGTAAGGGTGATGGAAACCCATTGGGTGAAAGAAACTTAAAGGACTATTTAGAGGGCCTTTTAGGTGATATGAGCAACAAAGGATTTGAGAAAATGGAGAGGGCCTTTGGAAGAGTTAAAAAAGGAAAAGGGGAAAACCCGGAGGAAGAAGGCTCAGGTAAAGGAGGCAAGAAGCTGTATGATGGGCTGCCAGGTTTCTCATTAGGAGACCACGTGCCAGTGTCAATAAAGGATAAAATATGGAAGGGGAAGTATGTGGACACCTTTGGCCTAGTGGACCAAGAAACAATCAAGAAGTATGAGCAGAAGGAGTCTGTGGGTAAATCAGAGATTGCAGTAGCCCTTCCAGTAGTGGGGCACAAGGAGAAGGAGGAGAAGGTCACATACAAGGGAAAACATTTGGACACATGGCAGGCTGGGTTCTTGATTTTCAGGGTAATTTTATTAGAGAAACAGTCGAAGCTGGGCATATCACGATTGACCTATACGACCATTATCAGGGATGCCTATAAGGTGCAGAAAGGGTACAGGTGGTTAAAATACGATGAGGTATTTAGGTGAAGGATGGCAGTGAAAAGGGACCTCAGATGGCACTGTACCCGCTCAGAATTGTGGTGAGAATCCTGTCAGGTCAATTCAATGGGGGGGTGAAGAAGGCAACATCTGCCCCGGTGACAAGGTTGTGCTGGGGTTTCAACAAATCCACGTGCATGTGGGTCAGTTGCAAATTCTAGCATTTCTGCTTATAATGCATGCGGCAGCACCCAGTGTCAAAATGCAAGCTCAATGGGGACAAGGGGGCTGGACACCAGTATAGCAATCAGTCCTTTCGAGGGGGGCAAGGGGGTTACAGGGAGAAGAGGCAGGGGCTTCAGTAACAGGTGAGGCTACAACTCCAACTACAGTTGGAATTGACACATGGGCCAGGGTAGAAAGATGTACTGGCAGGTGGGGGGTTCAGCTGGTAGAGACACACCCATAAAAGCAGCAGTAGCATGGGAATGGATGACCAACTACCTAGACCAAAAAGGGGGTTGTCTGTTGTGGGAGGGGTTCACACGGGTTTCCCATTGACCTTCCAAGGGGTTAGGAGGGGATGAGGGTGAAGAATTTTGTTTCAGTAAAGGGAAAGGAAGAGATTGTGTGGAAAAAGATTCAAAAGGAGTTGGATGTGGGCAGGGTAGAGGGACCCTTTCAGGATCCTCTTTGAAGGGATTTCTACATATCTCCTTTAGGGATAGGCCTAAAAAGCAAGTGGGAGAGTACTGCCTGATACACCACCAGTCTTACTCAGAGGGTGCATCAGTCAACAATGGCATACCAGAGGAGATTCACGCAATATCATAAGCATCGTTGGAGCAGGCAGTCAGTTTGATCAGAGTCTTGGGGGGACATGGCTGGTGAAGATGAACATAGAATCCACTTGCCAGCTGTTGCCTGTGAGACCAGATGATTGGAACTTGTTGGGTTTCCAATTTGGTGGGGGGATGTACTTTGACAAGACCATGCCCATGGTTTACTCGGTCGCATGCTCCACATTTGATGCATTTAGCTCATGGGTACAATGGGTGTTCGGGAGTAGATATAAGCACTGGTGGATGGTACACTATCTAAACAATTTATGGCTGATTGACCAGGGCAAAAAGGAGGTCAAGGGGATGTTAGCAGACTTCCAGGGCATGTGCTGGGAAACAGGTATCCCGCTGGTGGCAGACAAAACTGAGGGCCCAGCCAGGGCTCAGGATTTCCTGGGGATCGAGGTAGACATGGAGGGATAGGGTTTTGGTTGCCAGCTAGCAAGGTGGAAAAGCTAAAGGATTTGCTAGGGCAGGTCATTTGGAGATGGTGGGTGCTGCTAGGATTAGTTCAACAACTGCTGGGGCACCTCAATTTCACCTGTAGGGCAATAGGGCCAGGGAGGGCATTTACTAGGAGGTTGGCCAGGGCTGCAGAGATGGCTAAATTGCCTCACCACTGGATGGAGATCAAAATGACATAAAACAGGACTTAGTCATCAGGGATAATTTTTAGTGTGATTTCAATGGGGTGTCATTCTGGCAAGAGGAGTGGGCTGACAATGCAGACTTGGAACTTCATACTGATGCCTCAGGGGCATTGAGTATGGGAACGTACTTCAAGGGTCAATGGATATCAGCAGTGTGGTTGGAGAGGTGGAGATCCGGGGAGCTATTGAAAGATATCACCTTCCTGGAGATTTTTTCAATATGGTGGCCATGATGATTTGGGTAGAATGGATGAGAGATAAAAAGGTGTTGTTCTGGTGCAATAATAGGGTGGTAGTGAAGGTCATCAATAGAAGACGGGGGTCCATGGACACAGTCACATGGGTAGTGCAGCATCTGATACTAGCAGAGCTGTTGCTTAACCTTACTTTTAGAGCCAAACACAAAGAGGGGGTGAATAACAACATCGCTGACAGTCTTTTCAGTTTTCAGATGAGAAGGTTCTGAGAGCTGGCACTCAGAGCAGCGGAGGTGGAGACAAGGTTGCTGGAGAAGTTATGGGAGATTGGTGGCAAGAGTATGAATCCTATATCACAACTCATGATCACTGAGCATGCTGAAGGCTTAAAAGGGAATGTGGGAGGTCTCTCAGGAGTTTTAGGGGTAGCAGGGCATAGAGGTAAGTATGCCTCCCTTAGGAAGAATAGGTAATGAGGTTTATGGTGGATAGGTGGGAAAAAGGGACTTTTTTTCCACTATGGGGGTGCAACTAGCGGGCATAGGTTAGATGTGTGGCTCATGGGGATGGCTTTAACCCAACAAGGTTAGGAGGGTCAGGCACATGCTTTTGGGCTGGCAGAAAGGACAATGGCCTCGCATGGATGGCAGGAAGCCTATTACGGGGAACATCTCGGTTTGGTCAATATCAGCTGCCAGGACAGTGTGTGTCTCAGCCCAGGAGCCCTGTCTTTTTCACACAGTTTTCATGGTCATGGCAAAAGGGGCATTTAGGGTAAGCAAGGTCATGGCCAAGGGTAAGACGGACTCTGAAAGTGGGCTGCTTGAACTCAAGGTCTCCGTCGTAGGTGGGAGTTTAGCGATTTGGCTCAGGAGGTCCAAGAAGGTCCAAATCGGCTGAAGAGTAAAGGTGGTGATACAATGAGTGAAAAGGACCAGTGGGTGTGCTGTGAAGGCTATGGATGAGTACAGAGACATCAGAGCTGCGGTGGCTGGGTGTTGGTTTAGGTGGGGAAATGGATGGATGATCACGGCCTACCAGGTGGGGTGGGGTATTGAAAAAATGTGTGGTTTTCATAGGGCTGGAACCCAGGGATTTTGACCCCCATTCATTCTGAATATGGACAGCTTTGGGGCAACATGAAAGGGGGTCAAAGGAAGTCATCAGGGCAATAGTTAGGTAGAAGTCATCTTGCTATAAAAGGTACGTCAGATAATAACAGGTTCTAAATTTTTGTTTGTTTTTCATTATGTGGCAGGAAGGTGCAGGAGGAACATCTGGATATTGGGACATTCGTTTGTTTTCTGTGCTGAAAGATATGCAGCTACCACTCTGGGATGGAGGCAACTTCAGAGGAGCCTAGTGATGACTCAAGTCTGCAGGAAGGGGCTTTAGGACATGAAATGGGCCCAACTCTTGCCACTAATCGAGGACTTGAAGCTTGCTTGGGGCAGGCTAGATATCCTGGTGATACATCTGGGTGGCAATGATTTGGGGGAAACCCAATGGAGGCCTTGTTTCAGGTCAATAAAGCTAATTTTGAAACTATAAAAGGGTGGTGACTATCGATGGAGATCGCATGGTCAGAGATAATTTCCAGAAGGGTCTGGTGGTTTGCTAAGGACATATGGGCAATAGAGAAGGCCAGGAAGAGACTGAATAGGAGTGTCATGGGTCTGCTTACCTAAATGGTGGGTCATATGTGTCACACAAAAGAAATAATCTTTGGTAGGCCTGGGCATACCACTCGGACGGAGTTCACTTATTTGAGGTTCACATGGCTTTCTTCCTGCTGCCTCTGGTAGAGCAGGTTGGGAAATGGGAAAGGAGAGGCAGACCCTGGCCCACGAGGGAGGCAGCCCACCTTGCAGTGCAAGCTGAAAGTGGGCTATTG